>JBBPBO010000001.1:64962937-65239794 GCA_037974295.1 Cicer cuneatum | reverse complement strand
GCAGAAGGAATAATGTGGGGTCAGAAGGAACGTTTTGGGGGCCAGAAGGAATAGTGTGGGGGCAGAAGGAATAATGTGGGATCAAAAGGAACGTTTTGGGGGGCAGAAGGTATCCTCTGATATCCTCTAGTTGAGGTATCCTCTGATATCCTCTGGTTGAGGTATCCTCTGATATCCTCTGGTTGAGGTATCCTCTGATATCCTCTAGTTGAGGTATCCTCTGATATCCTCTGGTTGAGGTATCCTCTGATATCCTCTGGTTGAGGTATTCACTGATGGCAGCTTGGTGAGGTATCCTCTGATGGCAGCTTCGTGAGGTATCCTCTGATGATAGTTTCGTGAGGTATCCTCTGATTCTACGTAGGCATTTTTACGAGCACTGGTTTTTGTTCTTGCCATTTTTTTAGAGACGAAGAAGGGTTTTTGAGGAAGACAAAAGGAAGGATTCTGAAGGGTTTGTGAGAAATTGCAAAGACAGAATTGCCTTTTTAGAGAAAAAAGATAATGATGAGTGAAACCTAGGGAATGAGGTTTTGAAAAGATGTAACGCCTCTTCTTGAAAGGGTGTCAGGGCGTTTTTGGAGGCAGGGGACAAGAGCATTAAATGCCAAGACTCCCCCTTTTCTCATGCGCAGAGAGAAAGAGATACGCAGAGGAGAAAGTTGATTTAAAAATGGAGAAAGTTGCCTGAAACACGGAGATTGATAAACGTTCTCCGTTTTCTGCAGAAGTAGTTTTAATGAGATTTCACTGGATTTCTCATGATTTTCAGTCTTTCCCTTATTGAATTAAAACTCTCCTCAACAAGAGGCTTTGTAAATACATCAGCAAGCTGATTTTGGGTATCAACAAAGATTAATTCAATGTTTTTCTTGCTAACATGATCTCGAATGAAATGATGCTTAATTTCAATATGCTTAGATCTAGAATGCTGAATTGGATTTTTAGACAGATTAATAGCACTAGTATTATCATAGTAAATTGGGACATTAGAATAACTTACAGAGAAGTCTTCAAGTTAATTCTTTATCCAAATTACTTGGGAGCAACAGTTTGCAGCTGATACGTATTCAGCTTCAGTTGTTGATAGTGCAATCGTGTTTTGTTTCCTACATGACCAGCTGATTAGGGCTTCTCCCAGGAACTGGCATGAGCCACTTGTGCTCTTTCTTTCAGTTTTGTCCCCAGCATAATCAGCATCGCAGTAAGCTACAAGATCAAAATGTGAACCTTTTCTATACCAAAGGCCAAGATCAGTAGTACCAACAAGATATCTAAAAATTCTTTTTACAGCAGTTAAATGAGATTCTTTGGGTGCAGATTGAAATCTAGCACATAATCCTACTACAAATACGATATCAGGTCTACTTGCAGTTAGATATAACAAAGAACCAATCATTCCTCTGTATTCTTTTTCAGAAACAGATTTTCCATTTTCATCTTTGTCCAATGAAGAAGATGGATGCATGGGAGTAGTCATGATTTTGGCTTCATTCATTTTGTATTTCGTTAAAAGATCTTTTGTATATTTCTCTTGACATATAAAAATGCCATCATCATGCTGCTTGATTTGTAAACCAAGAAAGTATCTCAACTCCCCCATCATGCTCATTTCAAATTCACTTTGCATAAGATTTGAAAAGGCAGCACACATTTTTTCATTGGTTGATCCAAAGATTATATCATCAACATACACTTGAACAATGAGTAAATCATTTTTATCATTTTTCTTAAAGAGTGTAGTGTCAATGTTTCCTCTGGAAAATCCATTTTTGATTAGAAAAGAACTTAATCTTTCATACCAAGCTCTTGGTGCTTGTTTCAGACCATACAGAGCTTTGGTAAGTTTATAAACATGGTCTGGTTTTGATTGATTTTCAAAGCCAGGGGGTTGTCGAACATAAACTTGCTCATTTAAAAAACCATTTAAAAAAGCACTTTTAACATCCATTTGAAAAAGTTTTATGAGTTTATGAGATGCATATGCAAGAAGAATTCGTATAGCCTCTAACCTTGGAACTGGTGCGAAAGTTTCATCATAATCAACACCTTCTTGTTGATTATAACCTTGAGCAACCAGTCTGGCTTTGTTATGAATGACCTGACCTTCTTCATCCAGTTTGTTTCTGAACACCTATCTTGTTCCTATTAAAGTCTGGTTCTGAGGATCTGGGACAAGATTCCAGACTTCATTCTTTTCAAACTGATGAAGTTCTTCTTTCATTGCATTAATCCAAGATTGATCAACAATGGCTTCTTTGATTGACTTGGGTTCGAGTTGGGAGATCATTGCCATGTTGTTGTTGTCATCCTCTTTGAAAGACATTGTGGTTCGAATTCCATCAGCTGTATCCCCAATAATTTGATCCTGAGGATGATCACTTATTGTTTTCCAGCTTTTTGGAAGAGAATGAAGTGGAGACTGTTTATCAGTCTGGTTTTCCTGGAGAACATTCAGCTGCTATTGTCCAGAATGTTCTTCTTCTTCATCATCTTTCTTGCTCATTTCCAGATCATCAAATTCATCAAATAATACATGTATACTAATTTCAACAACCTTTGTTTTGAGATTAAACACACGAAATCCTTTAGATTCAGTTGAGTATCCCAAAAATATGGCTTTGTCTGATTTAGCATCAAACTTTCCAAGGTTTTCTTTATTGTTCAAGATGTAACAATAACATCCAAAAATGTGGAAATATGAAATGTTTGGCTTTCTATTTTTCTAGATTTCATATGGTGTTTTGTTGATGATTTTTCTTATTGTCACACGGTTTAAGATGTAGCATGAAGTGTTTATGGCTTCAGCCCAAAAATATTTTTCAACATTTGATTCTTCCAACATTGTTCTTGCCATTTCTTGAAGTGTTCTATTCTTTCGTTCAACAACTCCATTTTGTTGAGGAGTTCTTGCACAAGATAGATTATGAGAAATGCCAAGATCTTCAAAAAAGTTTTTAAAAGAGGCATTTATGAATTCTCCTCCATGATCACTTCTTACAGAAATGATTTTGGAATCTTTTTCATTCTGAACCTTCTTACAAAAGTTTTTGAAAGCATCAAATGCATCATCTTTTTGTTTTAAAAATAAGACCCATGTATATCGAGAATAATCATCAACAATAACAAAACCATATCTCATTCCACCTAGACTTGTTGTTTTAATGGGACCAAAAAGATCTATGTGAAGTAGCTCAAGGACTCTATTTGAGGAAATAAAATCTTTTGGACGAAAGCTACTTTTAACTTGTTTTCCTTTAGCACAAGCTTCACATATTTTATCTTTATCAAAATTGATTTTTGGCAATCCTCTAACAAGTTCTAGTTTTGAAATCTTTGAAATAGTTTTCATACTGATGTGTCCTGTCCTCTTGTGCCAAATCCATTTATCTTTGTTTATGGACATGAAGCAGGATTCATCAGGTAATTCTTCAAGGTATAAAACATAAAGATTTTTCTTTCTTATACCTGAAAAAATGAGTTCGCCATTTTTTTTTTTAACTTCACAGAAGTTTGGTTTAAAAATAACCTCTAAGCCATTGTCACATAGTTGACTTATGCTTAAGAGATTATGTTTCAGACCTTCTACATATTGAACATCAGAAATTTGAGCTGAGTTTTTCTTACCAATGGTTCCTTTACCTTTGATTTGAGCTTGGTTGTTGTTACCAAAGGTTACAGAACCTCCTTATTTCTTTTCAAATGACATGAAGGAGCTTTTATCTCCTGTCATATGTCTTGAACAGCCACTGTCCATGAACCATGGCTTTTTTTTGACAAGTTGAAATCCATTCTGCATAAGATGTTATATTAACTTTAGGTACCCACTCTTTTTTGGGTCCTTGAGAGTTAGTTTCAGGATTGGATTTTCTTTTGAAATAACATGCTGATTCATGATGACCAAATTTGAGACAATAGGAACATTTAACAGTTGGTCTTGGTGTTGTATTTGAAATCTGAGTTTTCGAAGGTTTGAATCTTGATTGTGTAAAGATTCTGGATCGTTCTCCCTTTTTCAAACTTTCTAGAGAATGTTCAGTTTTTCTTTTTGAACTTTCTCCGTTTTGAGAATAAGCTGGAGAACGTTCTGGTTTTTTCAAAATTGGCTTTTTCTTTTCAAACATCTTTCTGCTCTTAATCTTTTCATCCCGTTTTTTGAAATAGCACGCAAATTCCAAATGTCCAAGTTTTTTACAGTATGAACATTTTGTTTTGCATTTTTCGGTCTTGCTTTCCGGAATAAAAAAGTTTTCGTACATTTTGGTTTTTTGAGTTTGATCAAAACCAAGACCAGCCTTATCAAATATTCCTATTTGCGATCCCATGATCTTCTGAAAAGTTTCACTAGCTTTTATAAAATTAAGCAAATCAGTTTTTAAAATTTCATTTTCAGATTTAAGATTAACGTTCTCCGTTTTAGCAGCAGAACGTTCTTGACCTTTCTGAATTTCACAATCTTGCTGTTTTGATTCCCTCAGTTCTTGAATGGTATTCTTAAGAATATCAATCATGGCCTGAGCCTTTTCTTTCTCTTCTTTTTCTTTAAAAACTTATTCTTTTAAAGAACTACATTTTTGTATAAGAGTGTTCGAATCATTTAGCAAGTTGTCAAATTCTTTTCCCATTAATTCACACAGAGAACAGGGTTCAGAATCTATTACCTCGTTTTCTTCTGTGTCTACCATCAAGCATATGTTGGCTTCTTCTTCTTCTTCTGATTCTTCAGAGTCATCCCATGTAGCCAGCATTGATTTCTTTTTGAAAGGAAATCGTTTTGGTTTATTCTTATTCAATGGACATTCAGATTTGTAATGTCCAGGTTTATTGCAACCAAAGCATGTAATTTGGCTCTTATCAACTTCTGTTTTGGGATTTTTATTGGGAAATCGCTTTTTGATTTGATCTCTCCTTCTCATCATTCTTTGTATTTTTCTGGTGAGAAGAGCAATTTCTTCATCAGCATCTTCTTGTCCAGTTTTTTCTGGTTCTTCATTAGTTTGTAGAATGATGCTTTCTTGAGATGCATTTAGAGCTACTGCTTTTCCTTTCTTGATAGGTTTATCTTCTTGTAGCAGTATTTCATGTGCTTTTAAAGTTCCTATTAATTCTTCCAGGGGAAGTGTTTCAAGATTCTTGGCTTGGCTTATAGCTATCACCATTGGTCTCCATACAACTGGAAGACATCTCATGATTTTTCTTACCCTGTCTTGTATTGAATAGGCTTTGCCAAGAGAACGCATTTCATTCACTATTGTTGTGAATCTTGCGTACATCTCATCAATGGTTTCTCCTTCTTGCATTTTGAATAATTCGAATTTTCTTATACCAATGTCAATCCTTGTTTCTTTGACATGGCTCGTGCCTTCATGGTGAGTTTGTAATGTGTCCCATACTTCTTTGGCAGTTGCACATTCGTCTACTCTTTCACTTTCTTCCCTGCTCAAAACACACGATAAGAATAAATAAGCTTTGGAGTTTAGGAGTACTTTAGCTTTATCATCAGAAGTCCAGTCTGCTTCTTTCTTTTCTGTTGAAGCTGGATCTTCTTGATTCATCCTTGGAACATGATTTCCATTTACTATGATGTTCCACATGCCTGTGTCCTGTGATTTAAGAAACAATTGCATTTTGTTTTTCCAAAAATAATAATCAGTACCATCAAAGAATGGTGGTCTGTTAGAGGATCCTCCCTCAACAATGTATTTTGCTTTAGACATTTTCTGGATCTTTTTCTCCAATACTGGTTAGGTGTTCTTTCTAGAGACCTTGCTCTGATGCCAATTGAAGTAGCAAAATTGATTTACAAGGAAGGGGGTTTGAATTGTAAATCTCCCTTTTTAGAATTTCCAGAAAAACTTTAGTTTTAAGCTCAAGAAAGTTCTTGGTTAAGGAAGCAGAAAAACAGAGAACGTTCTTAGTTTTATCAGAAAATGGAGAACGTTCAGTTTAGTATGTAAAACAGAAAAACGATTTTGTATTTCAAACTTAAAAACAATCAAACTTGATAAGGAGGTTAGGGATAAGAAATACCACACGCAAATATATCCTGGTTCACCCAAACTTGGGCTACGTCTAGTCCTCACGAAGTGAGATTTTCCACTAAGTGTTTAAAACAAGAACCTTCTTGGTTTTACAGCACCTAGTCTAGATCAACCTTGATCTTTTGTTTTCAGAACTTAAACTAGTTCCTACCCAGAAAAAGTTTAACCAAATCACCTATCAATCTTGATAGGATTTCTTACAATCTACCCAAACTATCTTTTACTCTTATAGTTTGAGCTTACAATGGTGATGAGATTGATTTTGTTTAGAATCTGTGAATTCTCAACTCTTGTTTGAGATTCGATTCTTTACAGATAAATCAGAATATATATCAGAGTAAAACAATTTAACTAAAAACTGATTATGTAAGAGATTTTCAGAACTTCAAGTATGAATGTGAATGATTGTGATAGCTGTGTTAGCACTTGAACTTCTTTATTTTTCCTTGAGCTGTGGCCTTCCTTTTATAGGCTTGAGAGCATTGAATAAAGGCCAATATAGCCGTTGTAAAGGCCTTGTGTCAGACTGGTCCAGTGGCTTTATTTCTAATTAAAAATAATCCTTTTATTTTCCTGATCAGTCTTGAGCTGTAGTGTTTTGGATCAATCTTTCTTGAGTTGTTAATGATCTTCTGAAGCTTCTGATAAGTGGCAATATTGCTGTCTTGATCTGAAGCTTTGGATCAATAAAAACAGATTGAGATCAATCACGAATAGCTTGATGTAAGGAGCTTGTACTAAAGCTTCTAAAACTGCCTGGAGATTGATGATCGTTCTGGACGTTTGTTCTTCAGGTATCCTCTGTTAAATTCCATAACGTATCCTCTGGTAATTTCCAGAATGTATCTTCTGGAAATTTACTTCATGAGGTATCTTCTGGAGTCTGATAATTACTGTTTCCAGAACAGTCTGGACAGGCTTGTTTGAGAGTCTTTATCTTTCTCAATTCGAAAGTTCTCTTGATCTGAATTGATCCTATGTGTTCTCTGCCATGAAGTGATCATATCCATGTAACTTCCAGAGCCAACAACTTCAATTAAGTGTTGGAGAAAGTTTGGTCTTTATGGTGTCGTGGTCTGGCAAACATTCTCCGTTTTCCAGAATGTGGAGAATGTTCTTTTGCTGCTGTTTTCTTTGATTCTTATAAAACCTGTCTTTGATTTAAAACACTCAAAAGCATAGATTAAATTAAAAATACATTTAGAATCATAATTAAACAATCTTTAATTAACTTTTGTTTGTTTTCATCAAAACATTAAATTTGAGAGTTTGTCTTAACAGAGATCTTAGGCAAGGAGACCCTGTATCCCCTTACATATTCATTATCTGTGTTGATGGACTTTCAACTGTTATTCGACATGATGAAGTTAGAGGCGAGATTCATGATACCAAAATATGTAGGAATGCACTTATTATTTCTCATCTTCATTTTACAGATGATTGCTTTTTGTTTTTTAGGGCAACTGAAAGAGGTGCTCGCAATGAGAACTATCTTTTCCATTTTTGAGGAAGCTTTTAGTCAAGCTATTATTCTTAGAAGTCTGAAATCTACTATAGTAGGAATGTTGACCCAAATGTCAAAACATCCATAGTCAACATTCTTAGCGTTTAATATGTAATGGACACATGCAAGTATCTTGGCCTCCCTTCAATGGTCGGTAGAAGCAGAAAAGCCACGTTTACTTTTATTAGAGACAGAGTTTGGAGGAAAATCAACTTGTGGAGCAACAAATGTCTCTTTAGAGCAGATAAAGAGGTGTTAAGAAGGTACACATTGGTGTATAGAAACAGGAGCTAATGTTCCTTTTTGGAATGAAAGATGGCTCTATGATGGATTAATATTAACAAGGCAAGGCAAGCCAACCTTAATTAGCGGTGATTTGGAACATCTGAAATTATCACATGTTCTTAATCTGCACTCTAAAATGTGGAATCATGCTCCACTAACAAGGCTTTTTCCGCCGGATGTAGTGACCAAGATTTGTAATACGCCGTTATGTCAAGAAATTATGGAAGATAAGCGCGTTTGGAGAGTTGAGAAGAACGAAATTTATTCTGTTAAAGTGTTTATTGGTTATGTGTGAATCACATTATTGATACAAATGATATCAAAGTAGCAGGGCCTTGATTTCAAGCTCTGTTGTGGAACAGTTTCACTATACTGCCTTGAATGTAACTGAATCTAGGAACCATTTTAGGTGAATGTAGACACATTTTAACTCTTTCTATCCGAACTCTCATATCCAGTTTATTCGAAGTCAAGTTATCGAAGTTGCTCACACTCTTCCTCGAATGGGTTCATCTTTAGGTAGTTTTGAAGTTATGATTTTGTTTTGAAGTCAATGATAATTTCATTAAATAAAGTCTGATAATAAATCAAAATTAAAGACAGTAGAAAACAAGGTAGAGTTTCTACAGTCCAGATTATAAAGAATATATTTAGCTAAATAATAAACACCTTAGTTGGTATCATGTATAATATGTAAAAAATTTAAACTATAAAAGTACATTAAAATTAATTCAAATTATGAATGATGTACCCACCTATATGGAGAACATTATTATTAATAAAAAGCTGTAAGCATATTGTAAAAAAATTTTAAAGCATGAGAAAAATATAGATTTCATTACCAAATATAGCATTCTTCTTGTATTTTTATATCATTCTTCAATCATATTTTTTAGAAAAATAAAATCCAAAAGTAACTATTTTATACGGTTAAAGTGGTGATCCGTTGATTTCAGAAGTAACTATGTGATGAGTTACTTCGCTTAATAATTCAATAGTTACAATGAATTTTACTAATCCAACCGTTAATTATTGCTATAATATATTAATGATCAAACACACAAAATTTTATATAAATCCAAAATTTGTAGCTATGTAATCCAACAATCGATATTTTTTAATATATTTTTAAAAAATATATTATATGTTTATTTGAAATTACTTAATGAGATATCAAATAGTTTAAAATTTTATAAAAATTTGTCTAGTTGATATATTCAATAAAAACTTTTGATTTAACGGTTGAATTAGTAAAATTCATCGTTTATATTGAGTTATCAAGCAGAGTAACTCATCGCATAACAGAAATGAAAACAACTAATCACAGTCATTAAATTGTAATTAACTAAGATTAATGGTCTGAATTGTTTTCTATTAAAATAGCTACCGTGAGTAGCCTTCACTTGAACATAATACAAACTAGAATACGATGCTTTGCGCGAGTTTAATTTTTTTTTTAAGGTATATATATATATAATGTATTAATCTTGTAAATTTTTATAGTTATAAGAAGAATAAATGGAATAAAAGAAATTATAGAGTGTGTAATTAAATGAGTATTTTTATTTCTAAAAAAATAATAAAATAATGTCCTACAAAAGTTTAGTCATAAAAAAATTAATAATTTTTTTAGGGATGAAAAATTTATTATTAATGAAAGTTGAACTAATAACTATTTTACAATTGTTTCAAGTTAGATTTAACTCTTTCTACAATATCAATTTGTACCATTTAGATGACACCTCATGGTCCATGGATATAAAATATTAACCATGATTTAAATGATAAATTATATAATTGATAATCATAAACCCTATTTTTATTAAAGTCTATAAGTTATGTAGGAATTTTTAAAATTTTAACATTTTTTCCTACACATTTTAAAATATTTCGAAATAATGCACAACAAATTTATGCATCGATGACTAATAAGAGAAATAAAACATAAGTTTTTTTATTAAATTGATTAATTGTTATTTTTTATGGTAAATATATGTGACGACATAATAATAATAATAATAATAATAATAATAATAATAATAATAATAAAATATAAAAGTTGTATATTGACTATTTTTAATGTCTAAATAAACATTTAATAGTATTTGAACATTTTATCAACTATATTGCTAACATTTATTAAAATATTTTTGTTTCAATATTTATTTATTTAATATGGTTTAAACCTAATTAGATTGTCTATTTATAATTGATTATTGGTTTTTAATGTTTTTATATATTTTATGGTCATTTAAGGTGGTTGTTACATTTTAATAATTAAAATGTAATTAAAATATTGTGATGCATTTATATGTAATGAATTACCAAAAGTGACTTAATAAGAAATTAAGTTTGTAGTAGGAGTTCTGTTTCTATTGTTGGTTTTTCAATCATAGAGATGTGTGTAAATATATGGTATAATGAAAAATAGAGTGAATATACTTTTAGTTTTTCAATCGTAGTTGTTTTGTTTAAAGATATTATATGTTCTTCATTGTTTGTCATTTCTTCTTCCTAGTTTTTTGTTGAAGAATTATTTTGCCCTCACTACTTTACAAATTTATTTATTATTTTTTTATAAATGTATTATAATCAAAAAAATATTGATTAAAACTGACACTCTATATGATATATACTATTGATTGTTCGAATGAGCAATTGGTGTAAATTGTGAACAAAATTATGTGAAGCTATGTTCCCATATGCCAATTGGTTAGTGCTTATGACCAAACCATTAGCGGAACAAATTTGTTATCTTAATTGACATCAAAAACTATTGACAAATGCACTGTAGTGTTTGTCTATATCCATTATATATAGTTGACCTAAAAATCTAGAAGAATAAATGAATTGAAAATGCCAAAGCAGATAAGAAAAATCATTTTGTGGTTTAAGTATTCGAAAGTTTTCAATGGATTCAAAGGAATATTAGTTAAAGAAAAGCAAATGATTTGAATCCAAAAATTAAAAAATACCATAATAAATAATTGAAAACATAGAAAAATTTAAGATATAAAGTAATGAGAAAATACCTAAACTAGAAGAAACTGAGTTGTGCATATTAAATTAGAACGGAAAGACATAGATAAAAAAGGAGGGAAAGAAAATGACCTGAATATAAACTTTGAATCAGGAATAAATATATCGAAAACATAGAAAAATTTAAGATAAAAAGTAATGAGAAAATAGATAATAAATACATAAAATTGACGTGGACATGATGTAAAGAAAATTTAGTTCTAGAATAAGATGTTCAAATTTTTTACATTTGACAATTTGGTAAAGGTTTAATAAGGAACAAACAAAGAAAATATCATAAATGCTTCTATTATACTTATCTTAAAAACATTAAAAAATAGAAAATCAGACAATGACATCAAACAATTATAAGATATATATTTTTTAAAGAAACTATAAAATCTGTTGAAGAGAAGAAACGAAGGAAAGATTTAACTACTGATTATATAAAAAACATAATAGTGATATAAGTTGAGGGTAAAAGTATTGACTCATATACTCTGAGAGGATGATGACCATGAACAAATCTCATTAATTGTCGTCATATTGCTCTTAAGTAAGAGCGAATTATTCTACATATATTTTTCATAAGAAGATTGCATG
The DNA here is from genome assembly GCA_037974295.1 of Cicer cuneatum. Taxonomy (NCBI): domain Eukaryota; kingdom Viridiplantae; phylum Streptophyta; class Magnoliopsida; order Fabales; family Fabaceae; genus Cicer; species Cicer cuneatum. The sequence goes on along the minus strand of JBBPBO010000001.1, from coordinate 65,228,343 downwards.
ACTTGCTGATGTTTAAATGAAGATGGATTTGCTATAATACAACTATGACCAAAATGATGCACCCCAATTTTTAGCCACCATATGGAATTGTAGAACACTCCATGAAATGTATATGTGGGTGAGAAACCATAAATAAAAAATTGCTTTAGTGGTGGGTAAGTCAACAAAGAGAACAAAAAAAGATTCTTGTATATAAAACTAATTAAATGCTCTGTAAAATATCTATGATAATGAGACTAATTAAATACTTTATAACTGATCAAAACATAATTATTATAATATGTGTGCTAAACAAAAGGTGTAGAAGGAAAAAGTTAGGAGAACAATTCTAAGAAGTGACATCTAGAAAAACAAAAGAGTTGACATAAATAACCTTATGTGACCTATAAAGAGCTGAATTGTAAACTAAGTAAATAGAGAGGTTGTTTCAATATATTATAATAGATTATGATAGTCATTCTTCCCGCATGGTTGTATCAAAATAGGGTACACTATTTCTTCTTCCATCTACAATTTGAAAGAAGACGAAAAATAGAAATCATATTGTTTTAAAGAATAAGTATTTGTTACCGCTGAAAATAGATTGAGGATAAATTGTATACAATAAATTATAATTTCAATAGATTTAGTTTTGAAATAAATCATATTGAAAAAATATCTTGAATTAAAAATCAAAATTTAATCGTTATTTTTTGACAACTTTATATTTTTGTTTAACTTTAAAAATTTAAATATAGAAATATTTTATATTAAACTAAATTTGAAATAACATTTTTAATTCTAAAATAAATTATCTCAGAATAAAAATATAAATTAAATTTTCATTTTGTAAAATTTTAGTATAGATTTCACTACCTTTTAATCCCTTCAATTTAATTTAGAAATTCAATTTGGTCCGGTAACTCTAAGGCACTTTTGATAAAAGTAAACTATAAGTTAGATAATAGCTGAAAAATTAACTAGTAATTGAAAAGTTAGTTGATAACTTATAACTAATAATTTATAATTTATAGCTGAAAAGTTAATTGATTAAAATAAAAGTGTTTGGTAAATTTAACTTTTGTAATTGTAAAATGACATAAAAGTACACAGTTATCTTTTTTTTAATTAAAAAAGTACACAATTATTAATTTTAAACATATTTATTAAATATATCAAAATTGGCAATGCATGCCTTCATCAATTTTGTGTTCTCTGGTGGAGATTCTTGCAATTAAATTTTTTTCTTGTGAGTTTTTTTGGCAAAAAATGAAAAAAATGAATGTCTTATGTAGAAGTAATAGCACTACTATGTAAAAAACAAACTGAAGTAATAACACCGAGAAAAAATATCAAAGAGAGTGGATTAATGGTAAATTAGTGGGACAATTACGTTTCTTATAAAGTTACATTTTAGATTCAGGTCTATGAACAACTGCGCCAGCATCCACTACATGCATAGCGTACTGCGTAAATATTATGTCCATTTCATCTAGTGTGGTCGTCTGACCCACTATCTCTAACGGTGAGCCAGGAATGGCTTGGACATAACCGTATTGACGCAGTACCCTGTCTGGCAGATGAGCGTACATCTTGGGGCCTCGGCGTATCCACCCTCTAAATAAAGAAACCTCTTCAAACGGTCGCTTCAATCGATGCTGCTCATATGGTGTCCAGCATACCTGATGAACGTCTATCTCGTCAAGAGCTTTCCTAAATGGAAGAACCAAACCCTTATCCCTTTTTTGGCTTCCATCTAAGTGCTCTAGGGTAATCCTCAACATAACTAGGAGAGAGTCTACAACAATCTACACATAATGTTGGGAAATGCTCGTAGACCCACGCTTGCACATATATAATAACATTGAATTAGTTTATAATTAATAATAGAAATTATTAACACAATAAACAACCATTATCTACAATAGTGTCAGATACCCAGAAATTGTTATGATTTTATGAGCGAAGATTATCATAGAGGTAAGTAAGAGCAGCAGCACCCCATGCATATCCCCCACATGAATTGAGTCTCGGAAGCAGTGAAGATAGGAAACACTAACTGCAAAGGCACTCTTGTCGCTGAAAAGAGTGCATTCGACCAAAAATAAAAGATATGCCCTCGCAGCCATCTGCCAATGCTGGTCACGATAGCGCTGATGGTATAGTTCAAGTAACCAACTAAATCGAATAGTGGTTGTCCGCGTGACATTGAATTCAGTATAGGCAGCAGCCTTAGTGACTCCGAGAAGCTCAGACAATATATTTGCACCGTCATCCTTGTTAAATACATTAATAGTGAAGAATGCACCGGTGATTGGAATATGCAGCAGAGAGAAGACATCGTCTAAAGTAATCGTCATCTTCCTAATTGAAAGATGGAAGCTATTGGTGTCACGATGCCACCTCTCTACGAAGGCAGAAATGATCCTTTTGTCGATCATTTCGTAGCTACATTTTAGCAACAAATATAATCCGGAGCTTTTAACCAGTTGCTCAACCTCTTTGTGTTCAATCATGGCTTCTTTTAATTTTTTACTATTGCTAAACACTCTTAATTCGTCGCGATCCTGAAATAAATTAAGCAAAAAAATATAAGTTAAAACACATTAAATAAACAGCTATTAAAAATTTAATTTGATTGAGAAAATTACCACGCCATCCCAAAGTTTAGTCGCCACATGATCACCAAATGTCCTAAGGACGGACATGTCAACAGGACCACCAGGAAATCCATCATCTTGTGGAGGTTCATCATGTGCCTCTTCCTCTTCCTCTTGTGTCTCTTCCTGTTGGGCCTGTTGTGCCTCTTCCTACTGTAATTGTCGTTGCTCTCGTCTAGCATGGTGAACCTGTGCAGAAGCTGTTGGTCTAACACGACGAACCTCCTTATTAGAAGTACCCTCATTAACTATAACACGACCCTCTCTGTCGGTAAACATAGTGCGCACCATTTCTGCAATACCAAATCATAATCAAAATCAAAACAATAAATCTTACGTGAACTCAGCCAGCATAACCTATGTGAATTAAGTTCACATACGTGAATTGAGTACACCTCTTTAGTTTCAAGATCATGTAAGTGAACTGGTTTTCAAAAATCCAGAAATGTATGTAACTTCACGTACGTTTCTGGATTTTTGAAAATCAGTTCACGTATGTGAAGGGTTTGAAAAATCCTTGTGATTTCTAGCCTTGTGATTTCTAGCCTTGCTTGCAAAATCCTTAACAGAAACAACAACAATAGTGTAGAAAAAACAAGAACAAGAACAACATTGTACTTACTTGATTGAAGCTGTTGAAGATGATGAAGGTGTTCAAGATGATGATGATGTTTGAAGATGATTGATGATGATTGAAGGTGATTGAAGAAGATGAATATCAAAGATTGATTGAAGATGATGAATGAAGATGATGGGGTTTTGGAAATTGTAATTTTAAAAAAAATTTGAGGGGTGTGGGTAACAAAATTGTTCTTAACTTATATGTAGATGTGGCTTTTAATGTGTAATTATTTGTTGCATTCAATCAATTCTTGGATTATCGTGCAACGACTAATTAAACATCTGCAACATAAGTTGAAATCATTCATGTGAATCTGGATAAAAATTGTCTAAGCACACTAATAGATTTAATCTAAGGGACTAAATATTTTATGGTCAATGGATGAAATTGAACCTTAAAATTAAACCAATACATGTGATTAAAATTATAAGATTAAATATACTTTTGATTGTCTATCTTTCTCTCAAAAAAAATAAATTTGATCTTCATTATTTTAAAAATCTTCATTATTTTAAAAATAGATTTAGGTCTTTTATCTTTACAATGCTATACATAGTCATTCTTCTATTAAAAATAAGTTGAACCGACAATCAATCTTATAGGACATCTTTGACATGTCAAAAAAATTGAATAAAAGGTCATCTTTTATTTTAATTGAATTTCAGATGTGTTCTATTAGAGACTCCACCTCGGCCATGATTTCATATTCTTGACTTCTTTTTGAAGTCTTTTTGTAGTTTGACCAAGGTTCATGTTGTCTTGACTCGAGCTCGTAAAAAAATTTGAGATAATTTATACATGGATTTATGTAATATGAACATAACTTTTTCTTTGTAAATCACAAAATCTTCTCTTATTTTGTGCATAAATTTCTGCAAAGTACACCCCAAGTTTCCCGAAAAGATTGGAGTCACCAATAATAGTTAAGAAGCATTACCAATTGTGGCCTTTAATTGCTCTTTATGCTTATGTATGACTTCATAGATTCCATTTCTCAAAAGAGATCAACCTTAATGAACATATCAATTATGGATATTATATGCATATCAATTATGGATATTATATGCACATACATAATAAATTATCAATAGTTGAAATATTAATATTTAATTTATTACACTAACTACTAATTGTTGAATCTAACTTCTCTGAAGTTAGTATTCACTTTAGAATCTAAAATATGTTTTATTGACTATTGATGAATAAATTAATAATTGATACTAGACATGTCATAACAAATCATAGATTTTTGAAATAACATTAATTTCCTTTTTACTCAGTTAATTATCCAATCCCTTTTGAGAAGCCAAATCTGACCTTAGGACTGTGGCTAATATGGATCACTATCATAGGTGATCCATGATAGACTACATTTTCGTTTAATCTCCACTGTTTTATCTTGCAGTTTCATCAGATGTAACAAAAGACTCTCCACCCCACAGACAGAGATAGATAAAACTAGAAAACATAAAGAGCACCCATTTATTTAGGCTTCATTCACAACATGATTTACATAAATGTGCTAGCTAATTTCTCTCTGATGAAACTCTTGCGGAAATACTTTTAAGACAGAAGTTAGCCTCCATCGGAGGGTAGAACTTAGAGACATCATCAAAAGGCTTATGAAATCAGTAGATATGTTACAGACGAAAAATTCTGATAGCTTTCGTAACTTGAAGCCGACAAAAGGGACACCTCGAAACTGCAGAAGAACATCTCCGACACAACACATGACCACAAGGAACTATTGTTATATCAACCTCAGCACTCAGGCAAACCCGACAAGTCCATGCTGCTTTTGCTGTATCAGCCTCTTTTGTTGATCGTTCAACCTTTTCCTGCATAGTTCATTATAATGTGGCGTGTCATTTCAAACTAATGCAAAATTTCATTCTATCACATAAATGCATCACAGAATCTAGGAAACAACTATATTGTTCAATCAGTACTTTTTTCTATACTATCATAAAACCATCTGCAAAGCCTTGAATAATTGATAAGTAATACTATATAGAGGAAAATTTCTTCAATTGATAAATGGAAGCTGCATGTTTACAATACACCCCTCTAGCTAGTATGAAAACTGTTTCCAGAAAAACCTTAGGCAACATTTGGTTAATGGATATCAAAATTTCCTAATTAGAAACATATTTCTATTTGAACATGAAATGCAGACAAAAATTCAAAATTTTCATTTTTGATGCGATAACTAAATGGGCTTAAGTATTTGCATAACTTAAACAAATTATGAATAGGTTCCAAACAATACAGATAAAAGATTACAAGATAGGGTATAAGCCAGTAATGTAAAGGTCACTCAGTAGTTATGGTCCTAAATTAGAAATCACCAACCTGCTCCAACAATAGTGCTGCCTGAGATTCTTTTAGATTTTCTTGCAAATCTATTGTTTTTTGAAGTAGAGACTGCTTCTCTGCATCCATATTGATCCCAGCAGCAGAGAGTATTTCATTTACAGCCTGCACCAGTTCCACAGCTGAAACTTTGCCAGACTGCTCTCTCGAAGATGGCACCTGTTTACATAGAAAATTCTAATTCAGTTTAAGCACATCAAACAAGACCTACAAGCAATGCAAAAGATGCGCCATGGGTAATACATTTTACATGAAAGGTTATGGGTAATAACAACAGTTAAAGTGAGATATAGCCTTCAACAATATAGTTAGTACTTGAAAAGGATTATATGCTTATTGTTTCAATAAGCTTTGCTTGAAACTAATTAATGTTTCATCAGAACCAAAACAACTTTAAAAAATTATTTTCACATTCTTTTGTGCAGATAAATGTTACGTCTATGTTATTGGAAAGCATGAGATGGGTCATGAATGTCAGGACTGCAGATTTAAGGTAAGAAAAAACCTCTTTCCTGCATAAATGATCAGAAAAGGTGGTAACAGTTTGAAGCATATAGCACATCAAATAAATGCTTCTAATTAGAAAAAAAGTCAAAGCGCTGAACCTGAGAGTTGATTTCTCCCATTCCTGAACTTTCTGGGATGTCAATGCGGGACCTGTTATTTCCTAATACGGGGCTATCATGCACCAATGTTTCTTTCAGGGGACTGCTTGCCGATACACTTTTAAATGAAAATACTTGTGATGAAAGGAAAGCTTGTGTAACCCCGGGTGCAACTTCAATCTTAAATCTATACAGAGCTTGACCTGCTGGTGGTCTGACATCCTCAGAAACCTTACCATATTTTAGTTTCTCTCCATGTTGAGATCGCCAAGCCACTATTTCCCCAGAATAAAAGGGCCTCAATGGATGGAACTGCACAAGAGGAGCATCTTGTGGCAATAGTTCTTTGCCAACAATATTGCTACTGCCATTCATGGGTTCAACTTCTTTCTTGTCCGAGCAAAGTTTTAAAATATTAACAACTGCAATCTCAACTCCTTCTGGACAATCAAATAAGGATCCAACAGGCAATATGATAGGAGAGCCTAATACCTGGCTGATTACAATAGAAATGAGATCAAAGAGGGAAATATATGTTGGTGGTTCAGCAATTAGAATACAGGATCTTGATTGGTTCATATAATAGAGAGTTTGATGTGCAGAATCATTATTCCACTCTGGGATAATGAAATCTTTGGCTGCACGTGTAACGTCCACTAAATTCGGCAAGAGCAAAAACCTTGTTTTAAGATACTTAACAAATTGTAGTTTTTCTGCAGTAGTATTCAATAAGCTTTCTATTGCTTCCAATGAAAAGCTATTCAAGGCAGGAATATAACTCCCCATGCTATTGACAACAGTCCATACAGCATTTTGAAGAGATTTGCTCGATAACTTCTGTTTGATGGTCACTATAGAAACAGACCCCACAGATTCCAAAGTCTGTAACCTCTGATTCTCATCTAGTTCCTAAAAACACACAGAAAACCTTTCAGTAAGTAAAAGCCCTGTTAATGCAAAAATTAGTAAACATTACAATAGGAAAATGTATCTGAAATCTTACTACCTCAATGACGACATCAGACAATTTTTTGATACCCAGGACAATACATACTCTCTCAGGAAGATCTGCATGGACAAATCTAATTCTGGAAGTATCAATACATTTGACATATCGAGAGCCATCAGAATCAACATAGACACAAGATGTGGAATGAACAAGTCTGCAGCCATCGTCAGGAACTATGATTTCTGATTTACAATCATAACCAACAAATGTGTTCCCCTCATCAATTTGATCACAAATAAAATTCAAAATTTCCATCACAGCACGGAGCTCATTGGGATTTAAATGCTGATATCCACAAGCTTTCTGAAGATTTAAGAGAAGATCCTTTGCAGCAGACAGTGTTAGCACATCCTGAAGTCCCAAATCTTTAAGAATCTTTGCAAAGGGGAGATATACTGCAGGAAGTTCAAAAGCAAATGGAGACAAATTAATCATCAAACGAGCAAAAAGAGCATCGACGGTCACTAGGCGTGTTCCATTTGCAGCAGGAAGGAAAGCCACCCCCTTTAGCAGTGCCACATCTGTCAAAGAAAAAGTAATTAGAAAATTGATGACGCTATATACCATTGTTATGCTTTTGTACATGTAAGGTCACTATATCATCAACTTATGCTCAACCACATAGTCAATAGAGCATAAGAAGAGGTCCACAGATTACCAGACGATACCCATATGATCCCTGTCTAGTTATTGTATTAATCAAATCAGTGCAGTCACAGACCTATTCTTTCGACTTCTAGTAAGCAAAACCAAAGGCAAATGCAAATGCAAAAAATATAGGCAACAGTCTTTCCTTGAAAAAGTAGCCTACCAAACAGTGAAATAGAAAACACAGAACAGAGAGGCTAAGATCCTTAAAATATGAAACAACACAGTCCAACCTCTGTGTACAAGACTAGGAAACCTTCTCAAAAGACCAAAAGTGGAGGACTAGATGTCATTGAACAACATTATCCCCAAATGTAAGAAATGGCCCTTCCCTCCCACCAAATACACTAGCAACATAATATTGTGCCACAACATTTTTATTTATTTAAAATAGAACTTTGAAGAGATCATGCCATAAGGATGTTACTCTAAAAAGGATCACTGGACAACGCAATAAGAGATGTTCCCGTGTTCCTATTAATCTTATATATTATCTACATATCAAAGGAAATAGAAATTCTAAAATGAGATATTCCTATATTCCTATTAATCTTATACATTATATACAAATCATGCCAGCAGGAGACACCACCACAGGTTATTTCAAATTGTTGAACAATTAAGGAAAATCAGATTTGATTTCCTTTTATTTTATATTATTCTATTTATTTTTATTTTATGATTATGTCATTATTACTCAGTACTACTATTGTAATTTTATTTTCTATATAAACAGCTTAGGGCTGTAGTAATAAAACATGAAAGTATTTTGCCTTTTACTTTCTTCATGGTATCAAGAGCTATTGGTTAAGGTTCTCTAAAGCTTTCCACAACCCAGTGGGGTTTGCTTCGTTCTAACCAACTGAGCTATATGGCACACAATACCTCATGGAAGGCAGCCCTTACGGGTAGCGGCGGCGACTATGGTTTGGGGTGAAAAATCAGAAGTAGCCAACAACACCGGTTTAAGCACTGGCGGCGGCTCAGACAACAACACTGGATTAGGCACTGGCGGCGGCCCAGGCGGCGACTATGGTTTGGGTGAAAAATCAGAAGTAGCCAACAACACCGGTTTAGGCACTGGCGGCGGCTCAGGGGGCAGTGGTAGTTGGAATGGCTTATCTAACAACGGTTTTTCCAATTTTTTTGGTCATGAGGGAACTTCTAATGCCCTCAAGGTTGAAATCCAAAAACTTAATGGAAAAAATTATGTCGAATGGTCCCAAACCGCAAGATTGATCCTAGATGGTAAGGGAAAATATGGTTTCCTCACAGGAGAGGTGCAAATACCTGTCACAACTAATCCTAATTATAGGTTTTGGAAATATGAAAACTTTGTTATTATTGCTTGGCTGCTTAGTAATATGGAATCAACGATTAGAAAACCTTTTATGTTTTTGCCTACTGCGAAGGAAGTTTGGGAGGCTGTCAAAGAAACATATTCTGATATTCAGAATTCTTCTCAAATTTTCGATCTCAAATCACGATTGTGGCATGCCAAACAAGGAGATAGAGATTTCACTACCTATTATAATGAATTGATGACACTATGGCAAGAATTGGATCTCTGCTATGATGATCATTGGAAGTGTTGTGAGGACAGTGTTTTGTTTCTTAAGAGACAAGAGAACGACCGAGTATTCATGTTCTTGATTGGACTTAATAAGCGACTTGATGAAGTCCGAGGCAGAATATTGGGAAAGATTCCATTGCCATCACTTCGGGAAGCGTTCTCAGAGGTTGAAAGCGTTCTCAGAATATGGGTAAGTCACCTTTTGTTATTGAGGTTGAAAGCTCTGCCCTAGTCACTAAGAATGAAGACGAGAAGAGAGATGGCAAGAAACCATGGTGCGAACATTGCAAACGTTCATGGCACACACGTGATACATGTTGGAAGCTCCATGGAAAACCTCTAAATTGGAAGAAAAAAGGAGGAAATGAAGGTCATGCCCTCCAAGCTGGTACCTCTGATCAAGAGAAGCAGTCTCCTTCAAGCCCATCTCCTTTCAGCAAGGAACAATTAGATCAATTGTACAAACTCCTTGAGTCTCAAACTCCTTCTTGCTCTATAGCTCAGAGAGGTAATTTTCCAAATACTGCTCTACTTATTGTCTCTCCTAGCCATACTTGGATTATCGATTCTGGTGCTACTGATCATATGACTGGGGAGTCGAGTCTGTTTTCTTCTTATAGTCCTTGTGCAGGTAACCACAAAATTAAAATTGCAGATGGTTCTGTTATTCTGTCACCTGTGTTAACCTTAAAAGATGTCTTACATGTTCCCAATTTATCATGTAATTTGTTATCCATTACTAAATTAACAAAGGATATAAATTGTCAAGCTAACTTCTGTGAAAATATTGTGTTTTTTTCTTATTGATTTTGTACAAATACAAATGGTATAAATAGCCTAGGGAGTACAACTTAATGACAAAGCTAATTAAATCCTAATTAACTCAATTAATTACAATAAAGAAAGATATTATAATGGTAAGAGAATATCTTTATGATTAAAAAACTGTACAGCTGTCCCTTAATGGATAGAATTGTAACCAACACTCCCCCTCAAGTTGGATCATAGATATCAATCATGCCCAACTTGAATCTTAAGTTTTCATAGATAGCTCTAGGAAGTGCCTTGGTCAAGATATCAGCAATTTGGTGGCTTGAAGGTGTGTGCTGGAGAGAAATTAGCCCATTGTCAACTTTTTCCTTGATGAAGTGTCTATCAATTTCCACATGCTTTGTTCTGTCATGTTGCACAGAATTTTTAGCAATGCTTATGGTAGCTTTGTTATCGCACAATAAGTTTACTTCATGGTCAGTGTAAACATGTAGTTCTGCCAGCATCCTTTGCAGCCACATCCCCTCGCAAATCCCATGTGCCATGGACCTTAGTTCAGCTTCTGCACTGCTTCTAGCAACCACAGATTGTTTCTTACTTCTCATGTCACTAAGTTGCCCCATACAAAGGAGCAATACCCACTAGTTGATCTCCTATCAGTCACTGAGTTTGCCCAATCTGCATCAGTGAATATTTCTATTTTCCTGCTTGTATCCTTCTTGAAATGCAGCCCCTTCCCTGGTGCCTTTTTTAGATATTGCAGAATGCGGTTAACTGCTTTCATGTGAGCCTCCCTCGGGTCATTCATGTAGCGGCTAACCATGCTAACAGAAAAACCAATATTTGGTCGTGTGTGGGTTAGGTAGATAAGTTTCCCAACCAATTTTTGATACCTTTCTTTGTCAGTAGGTGGACTCTCCTTTTCCTCTCCAATTTTCACATTGGATTCCATAGGTGTGTCTGTTGGCCTGCATCCTAACATCCCTGTTTCTTAAAGTAAGTCAAGTATATATTTCCTTTGAGATAAATAGATTCCATGTTTGGAGCGTGCCACTTCCATTCCCAGAAAATACCTTAATCGACCAAGATCTTTGACTTCAAATTCCTTAGCTAGAATCATTTTCAGTCCTTCAATTCCAGTATAATCATCACCTGTAATAATAATGTCATCCACATAGACAATGAGGGTGGTTACCTTGCCTTCCTTTGAATGCTTTAAGAACATTGTGTGGTTAGTTTGACATTGGGAGAAGCCATGCATCCTAACTACTCGTGTGAGCCTATCAAACCAAGCCCGATGGGATTGCTTGAGTCCGTATAGTGATCTTTTGAGTTTACATACCTTGCCTGCATTTTCTGATGTCTCAAGTCCAGGTGGTATTCTCATGTAGACATCTTCTTCAAGTTCATCATTTAGGAAAGCATTTTTTATATCTAACTGGTGAAGTGGTTAATCCAAATTTACTGCCAGAGAAAGGAGTACATGAACTGAATTCAACTTTGCTACAGGTGCAAAGGTTTCTTCATAATCCACCCCATAGGATTGGGTGAATCCTTTTGCCACCAGCTGAGCTTTGTACCTGTTTACACTCCCATCTGCATTGTATTTTACTGAGAATATCCATTTGCATCCAACTGTCTTCTTCCCCTCGGTAGGTGGGAGAGCTGCCATGTGTCATTCTTTTCAAGTGCCTTAATTTCTTCCATTACAGCAGCCTTCTATTCTGGAACTAGGACAGCTTCATGAAAGTTTTGAGGAATTTCGATGTTGTCCACAGAGTTGATGAAGTTTTTGTACCCCTGCGATAATTTTTCACTAGAAACATGGTTTGCAATTGGGTGTTTGGTACAAGACCTTACTCCCTTTCTCATAGCAATAGGTAAGTCTAAGTCTTGGTCATTAGTGACATTATCAGATAAATTAGAGGAAGAGTTAATGCTACCTTTTTGGGTAGAGTCTTGGTTCTGCTTTGGAAGAGTACATGCTTCTACTTCCTCAAAGGTTTGCTGCTTGTTCTTCTTCCTTACGTATACTTGCAGTTCTTTTCCTCCATTTGGTTTTCCTTTTGGACCAATTGTTGATGCTCCATTTGTTGGCTTGGTAACCTCAAGAGTGGTTGTTTGCTGGTCCAGTTCAGGTTCAACAATTATTGGGACAGATTATGTGTTTTTAGTGATTTGGACAGATTCAGGAACATATTCAGGTAGGATTTGGACAAATTCTGATGGAGTGGTTAAGACAGGTTCATGTGGGACAGATTCTGGTATTGTAATTTCCCAAGGTTGGTGTTCATCAATTGTAACTTTCTCCCCCTGAATGCCAACTTTGGGATAAAAGGCCTTGTCTTCAAAAAAGGTAACATCCATAGTGTGATAGATTCGTCTTTTTTGGGGCAGTAGCATTTGTATCCTTTCTTGGTAGGAGAGTATCCCAAGAAGATACACTTGATGGCTTTTGGGTCCAACTTATTAAGGTTAGGCTTTTGGTCATGTACAAAGGCAGTACATCCAAAAATCTTCGGTGGAAGATTTGTGAGGAGTTTGGTCGAAGGATAAAGGGACAAGACGGTTTGGTGTGGTGTGTTTAGGTTGAGCGTTTTGGAGGACATTCTATTTATTAGGTAGGATGAGGAGAGGACTGCATCTCCCCAAAAATGGTTAGATACGTTCATGGACAGCATAAGGGCTCGAATGACTTCCAATAGGTGCCTATTTTTCCTCTCTGCTGTCCCATTATGTTGTGGAGAGTATGAGCATGATGTTTGGTGTATAATGCCATTTTTGGTAAGGTAACTACCAAGGATGTGGTGGAAGTACTCTCCTCCATTATCAATTCTTAGTACTTGAATATTGCTTTGAAATTGAGTTTGGACCATTTTATGGAAGTTCTTAAATATACTCCCAACTTCTGATTTTTCTTTCATGAGGAACACCCAAGTGACTCTTGTATGGTCGTCAATAAAGGTAATAAACCACCTTGATCCACTAACATTGCTTACTCTTGAAGGTCCCCCACACATCACTATGAATGAGTGCGAAAGGTTTAGACGGCTTATAAGGTTGTGTGGAATAATGGAATTTGATGTGTTTGGCTAATTCGCAAACTTCACATTTGAAAGAACCAGAATCTTTATTAAATAAAGTTGGAAACATTTTTTTCAAATACATAAAATCTGGATGTCCTAGGCGATAATGCCATAACATTACAACATTATCATTCTTTGATGAACACATAAGGGCAATCTTGTAGGATCTCTTATTTTGGTCTTCAATTTTAAGGAAGTAAAGGCCTGCACTTTCCTCAGCATTGCCAATCATCTTCCCCGAATTCATATCCTGAAATTCACACAAATGTGGTAAGAACTTAGCAACACATCCTAAGTTTTTGGTTAATTTACAGATAGACAATAGACTGCAATCTAGTTTAGGAACATGTAAAACTGAATCAAGAGTAATATCTTTGTAGATAACCACCGAATCTTTACCAGCTACCTTAGAGGTGGTACCATCTGCTATCCGGACAAAAGATTCATCTTGACATGGAGTGTATTTACTAAATACATTGATGTCCCCAGTCATGTGATCCGAGGCACCAGAATCAACAATCCAAGAGTTTGTTTTCTGGTGATTTACTTGAAGGACAGCAGAAAAATTACCTTTTTGGGCAAATGTAGCAGTGGAAGAAGAGGTATTAGTGTTTTGCAGTGCCTGTTGCATCAATTTCTGCAACATCTCTATTTGTTCTTTGTTGAAAGGACTGGCCTCTGCAATGTTTTTGGACTTACTTTCATCAGCAGCAGCATATCCGCGCGCGTCCTTGAGGTCGTTTGCAGTGATCGCACCATCCTCTATCTCTCTTTGGTGGACCTCTTACTGCAAGTGCAGAGCCTTCAATGTTTGAACTTGCACTTTGACTTCCCAACATGATTTTCCTGCTGCTTTCTTCCCTTCTCACTTCTGCAAATGCTTCACGAATGCTAGGGAGAGGCTTAGTTCCAAGAATCCTCCCTCTCACTTCATCCAAATTTTTATTCAGTCCCAATAGAAACTGAAAGTTTCTGTCCTTCTCGACCAGTTTCTTGTAGATTTTGTCATTATCTATGCACTTCCACTCTATGTTTGCATAGATGTCAAGTTGCTGCCAGTATATTGTGAGTGTATGATAGTACTCGGTGACCGAAGAATCTCCTTGTCGAAGATTGTGTAAGAGACTTTTGATCTCAAATATGGCTGAGGTGTTGTCCACATTTGAGTAGGTCTCCTTGGCTGCCTTCCATATTTCTGCAGCAGTGTCATAATACATGAAATTTTCACCAGACTCATTAGTCATGGAGTTGGGCAACCATGTCATAACAAGACTGTTTTCAAGTTTCCATTTTGCATGGCTTGGATCAGTATTATTTGGCTGCTTAGTCTCGCCAGTGATGTAGTCTTCCTTTCCTTTTCCTTGGAGGAAGATGCGGACAGATCTAGACCACTGTGTGTAGTTCTGCCCATTGAGTTTGTAGCTAGTAATGATAATTGTTTCATGATGACTAGTGGTGTTTCCAATCGCTGCTGCCTTAGGGTTAGCATCTAGGCTGCTTGAACTCCTCTGTTTTTCTTCCATGAGAAAACCCTAATTTTTTTTTTATCGGATCAGAACTGTAGCTCTGATACCATGTGAAAATATTGTGTTTTTTTCTTATTGATTTTGTACAAATATAAATGGTATAAATAGCCTAGGGAATACAACTTAATGAGAAAGCTAATTAAATCCTAATTAACTCAATTAATTACAATAAAGAAAGATATTATAATGGTAAGAGAATATCTTTATGATTAAAAAACTGTACAGCTGTCCCTTAATAGACAGAATTGTAACCAACAACTTCTTTCATTCTCATTGCACTTTTAAGGATTTGAGCACGGGGAAGATGATTGGCAATGCTAAGGAGAGTGGAGGACTCTATTATCTTAACAATGGACCCGACTTCAAAGACCAACCAAAAACGAGTACCTGCTTTGAATCTATTTTTGTTTCTTCTAATAATGATGATATTATGTTATGGCATTTACGGTTAGGACATCCTAGTTTTCCGTATTTGAAACATTTGTTTCCTAAATTATTTTCTAAGAAGGATCGGTCTTTATTTCATTGTGAAACTTGTGAATTTGCTAAACATCACCGTTCTTCTTTTTCTACACAACCATATAAAAAAACAAAACCGTTTGCAGTTATTCATAGTGATGTTTGGGGTCCTAATAGAATAAACACTTTTTCTAATAAAAGATGGTTTATAACCTTTATTGATGATCATACTAGAATTTGTTGGGTTTATCTATTGAATGAAAAATCAGAAGTTGGACAAGTTGTCAAAAATTTCTTTAAAATGGTGCACACTCAATACCAAACAAATATTCAAGTCTTCAGAAGTGACAATGGTAAATAATATTTTAATATATTTTTGTCTGATTTTTTTCTTGCCAATGGGGTTGTTCATCAAAGTTCTTGTGTTAATACACCCCAACAAAATGGAATTGCAGAGAGAAAGAATAGGCATCTTCTTGAGGTTGCTAGAGCTTTACTATTTGCAAATAAGGTTCCAAAATATTTGTGGGGTGAAGCTGTTTTAACTGCATCATATTTAATTAATCGAATGTCATCTAAAGTTTAAGATTTACATACCCCTCTTGATGTTTTTCGAAATTGTTTTCCTTTGACTAGTGTCTCTGCTGATTTGCCACTAAAAGTTTTTGGTTGCACTGCTTTTGTTCATGAACATAAACAACTTGACAAACTCGAGCCAAGAGCAATAAAATGTGTGTTTACCGGTTACTCTCCAACTCAGAAGGGGTATCGGTGTTTTGAACCAAAATTAAAAAGAATTTTGTAACCATGGATGTTACTTTTGTGGAAAATCAACCATTTTTTACTAACATTCATCTTCAGGGGGGAAATTATAAGGAAGATTCATCTTTTACTTATGAAAACATCATTACTTTAAGTGATATAGTGTCACAAAATTCTAAGACTTATATTGATGCACCAAAAGAAAATGCCCAAGAATCCAAATTGGAACTCAATCAACTTATGAATGAGGTTTCTACAGATTCGAGGGGGACAATTTCAAATCAAAATCACACTGATCAAATTCTTGATCTCAATAATAATGAAGGACCACCTGAAATGCCACAACATAATGACTCAGATAAAGAGACACAAAGCAGGTTTACTGCCATTGACCCTACTTGGAAAGAAAATGTCTTTGAAAGAAGAAACCATAAACAGAGAAATGAATGACCCATTCTCCGACCCTTCCAAGATTCCGAACCAATAGATAATCCAACACATCATCTTGATACAGGTAAGTCTTCTTCTGTTCTTAAGAGTCATGTCGAGTATCCTGATATAGACCTTCCTATTGCAATTACAAAACCTGTTAGATCATGCACTAAATATCCTTTGTCTAATTATGTGTCATACTCAAAATTGTCTTCTTCATTTGCTGCATTTACCTCTAAGTTGTTTACTGTAAAAATTCCAAAAAATATACAGGAGGCTCTAAAAATTCCAAATTGGAAGGAAGCTGTTCTTGAGGAGATGAGAGCTCTTGAGAAGAATCAAACTTGGAGAGTCACGACGTTACCTACAAGAAAGAATACAGTTGGCTGTAAATGGGTATTTACTGTGAAATATAATTCTGATAACACAGTTGAAAGATACAAGGCACACTTGGTTGCTAAAGGGTTTACTCAGACATATAGCATTGATTACTTAGAGACTTTTGCTCCTGTTGGCAAGTTAAACACTATTAGAGTTCTCTTGTCCTTGGCGGTGAATTTAGATTGGTCTCTTAACCAACTTGATGTAAAAAATGTTTTCCTGAATGGTGATTTGGAAGAGGAAGTATACATGGATAGTCCACCTGGCTTTGAAGATAAGTTTGGTTCAAATGTATGCAAACTACAAAAAGCCCTTTATGGTCTCAAGCAATCTCCAAGGGCTTGGTTTGAGAAATTCACTCAGTCTGTCAAAAAGCAAGGATATATGCAGGGACAATCAGACCATACGCTGTTCGTGAAGTTCTCTAATGTTGGTAAAATTGCAATTTTAATTGTATATGTAGATGATATTATTCTCACAGGAGATGACATTGTTGAGATGGAAAGATTGAAGAAAAACTTGACAAAAAGAATTTGAGATCAAAGATTTAGGCACGCTCAAATATTTTCTTGGTATGGAAGTTGCTCGCTCAAAGAAGGGAATTGTTGTTTCTCAAAGGAAATACATCCTAGATCTCTTGCAAGAAACTGGGATGAGTGAGTGTAGACCAGCAGATACTCCTATGGAATTAAATATTAAACTTTGGGAGAAAGGCAGTGTTCCTGTTGAGATTGGAAGGTACCAGAGATTGGTTGGCAAACTTATTTATCTAGCTCACACTAAACCTGACATCGCTTTCTCTATGAGTGTTGTAAGCCAATTCATGCATTCTCCCTATGAAGAACACTTGGAGGCAGTTTATCGAATCTTAAGGTACTTGAAATCCAATGCTGGAAAGGGTTTGTACTTCAAGAAAACTAATGACAGAGAAGTCTTTATATTTACAAATGCTGATTGGGTAGGATCAGTTACTGATAGAAAATCCACTACTGGATATTGTGCCTATGTTTGGGGAAATTTAGTCACTTGAAGAAGTAAGAAACAAGGAGTTGTTGCTCGAAGCAGTGCAGAAGCTGAATTTAGAGCAATGGCTCAAGGAATTTGTGAACTTTTGTGGATTCATAAACTCTTGGATGAACTGAAAATGAAAGTTGACTCACCCTTAAAATTGTTCTGTGATAGCAAAGCAGCAATAAGTATAGCTCACAACCCCGTACAACATGATAGAACCAAACACATTGAGATTGACCGCCATTTCATAAAAGAAAAAATTGATGCCGGAATTATATGTCTGCCATTTGTGACTTCCAATCAGCAAACCGCTGATATCTTGACAAAAGGTTTGGCACGACCCAATTTTGAGCGACTTATAGCCAAGTTGGGCATGACAGATATCTATGCACCAACTTGAGTGGGGGTGTTGAAGAATTAAGGAAAATCAGATTTGATTTCCTTTTATTTTATATTATTCTATTTATTTTTATTTTATGATTATGTCATTATTACTCAGTATTACTGTTGTAATTTTATTTTCTATATAAACAGCTTAGGGCTGTCGTAATAAAACATGAAAGTATTTTTCCTTTTACTTTCTTCACAAATCCTATGATCAGTTATCTTTTTAAGAAGCTCGGTGCATATGATCTATATGCTCCAATTTGAGGGGGAGTGTTTGATATATATTTTGATCTTTGTATTTATTGTATAGGCATATCATATCGTATCGGTTGAAAATATATTTATGATCTTTGTATTTATTACATATTCACATCATATCATGTAAATAGAGATAGTATCTCCCATCTTTATTTTTGTATTTATTGCCTTGAGCCTATATAAAACCGACTCCGTTGTGTAGTTCAGATACACGGTTTCACCATATGTCTCCCTCATTTTCTTTCATTCAACATGGTATCTAGAGCCTATTGAGAGACAACCCTATACCGTGATTACCCAGGGACCCACTGTCCTTCGGTGAGATTTTTTTTCGGTAAACCGTGTCCCAATTCCGATTTACCCCCTTCTTAGTCACTGTTATTTTATTTTTCAGCAAATCAGTTGCTGCACTGTTCACCTCGCCGGCACTGTTCATTGCGCGGTACTGTTTAATGAAGAAGAAAAAAATCTTTTGCTTCTTCCGCCACTGTTTCGCTGCTGGTTTTAGGTAACTGCTCTTACTGATTATGGCTACTTATAAAGATTTTCTTCAGTGGGTAGAGTATTGTCAGAACTCCAGTTCTGCTGTTTCGGCTGCACAAAGTAGTAATTCACCTGTTTGCATCTCACCTTCTCCTAGCCCATGGATTCTCGATTCTGGTGCATCTGACCACATTACTGGTACTAAGGCTCTCTTCTCCACTCTCACTACCTCTAGTTATTTACCTAGAATAGTCTCAGCCAATGGTTCCCAAACACAGTCTAAGGGATTGGTACTGTCCAAATCCTCCCTTCTTTGTTAGTTACATATGTCGATTATGTGCTTGGATGCCCATTTAATTTAATTTCTATCAATCGATTGACTCGTTCTCATGATTGTGTTGTCGCATTTATTAATTGCAATGTTACTTTGCAAGATCGAATATCAGGATGACAAATTGGTGTTGGATGTGAGTCTAATGGCCTTTATTATCTCTCAAACCTATCAACGGCATGCCCTATCACAGATTCTCCTCTTACTATACATGCTCAGTTAGGTCATTCGAGTCTTCCCGAACTTCAACAGTTAGTACCTAATATAACCAAATTATCTAGCTTACATTGTGAGTCGTGTCAGTTAAGGAAACACACTCATAGTCATTTCCCTGATCGAGCCAATAAACGAGCTTCATCCCCGTTTGCTTTAGTTCATTCAGATGTTTGGAGTCCTTGTACTATTTCCACTCTTGAGTCTATATATTTTGTTACTTTTATCGATGATTTTTCCCTTTGTACGTGGTTATTTTTAATGAAAAATTGGTATGAATTATTTTTTATTTTTGAGCAATTTTATAAGGAAATTAAAACTCAATTTGGTGTATCCATTCGCACTTTGCGCGGTGATAATGCCCGTGAATATTTGTCCCATCAATTTCAAAATTTTATGACCACTAATGGCATTCTTCATCAAACATCTTGTGCTCATACACCTCAACAAAATTGGGTAGTCGAACACAAAAATCGGCATCTTATTGAAACCACTTGTATTCTCCTTCTTCATGGTAATGCACCATGTCGTTTTAGGGACGATGTTGTTCTAACAGTCTACTATCTTATAAATCGCATGCCTTCATCTGTTCTTGATAACAAAGTCCCTCACTCCATCCTCTTCCCTCGTACCCTCTTCACTCACTTTATCCTCGTGTCTGCGGGTCTATTTTCTTGGTTATCATTGGTCCCAAAAAGGTTATCGTTGTTATTCTCCTACTCTTCGACGATATCTCATATCAGCTGATGTCACATTTTTTGAGTCTGTACATACTATGAGTCGCTTCCTGACCTTTTTCTGCAACTATTTATGTGGATCTACCAGAGCCTCATGAAACTTAACATCTCTGCTGATGATACATTTCCTATTTTCAGGACACCATATCCTATAACCTTTTACACCACTTGGATATCCAACAAAGTACCCTTTCTTGGCTCTAGGAACCAATTTCCCTTCATTTACATGATAGTATGCAGTACACCCAAATACTTTTAAGTGATTGTAATTTGCAGCATGTCATGTCCACATTTCTTGAGGGGTTTTGAGTTCAATTGCAGTAGAGGGACTCAAATTTATCAAATAGCAAGTTGTATGGACAACTTATCCCCAAAACTATGCAAGCACTAGAGCTTATTACGTTTGTCCCACATGAGACACCTCTGATGGCCCCTCTCGTTGTCCTACTTGAGACTCCTCAAGTGGATCCTCTAACTGTACAACCTCTTCAGACATAACTCCGTTGTCAACCACCATCGGTTGTACATGTCCCTACACCCGTTCTTGATACCGAGGTCATTCCAGACGCTACTTCTCCACCACCTCCTCCTTTATCGGATTCGACCCTTGATATTCCTATTGCTATTCGTAAAGGTATACATCCTACTCGTAACCCATCCCCTCATTACATTGGTTTGAGTTATCATCGTCTTTCTCTTTTGCATTATACTTGTTTGTCTTCCCTGTCTTCTATTTCTATTTCTAAATCTTCAAGTGAAGCTTTATCCCACCCAAAGTGGAGACAAGCAATGATTGACGAGATGTGTGCACTTCAGAGAAGTGGTAGCTAGGAATTGGTTCCTTTACCATCTGAAAAGTCTTTAGTAGGATGTCGTTGGCTTTATACGGTGAAAGTTGGTCCTGATAGTAAAATTGATCGCTTTAAAGCTCGTTTGGTGGAAAAAGGGTACACTCAAATTTTTGGCCTCGATTACAGTGATACTTTCTCACCTGTGACTAAAATGGCCTCTTTTAGACTAATCTTCTCTATTGCAGCCATTAGACATTGGTCTCTGCACCAACTTGACATTAAAAATGCTTTTTTGCATGGTGACCTTGAAGAAGAAGTGTATATGGAGCAACCACCTGGGTTTGTTGCTCAGGAGTCTTCTACCATGGTTTGTCGACTTCACAGGTCTCTCTATGGTCTTAAACAGTCTCCTCAAGCTTGGTTTGGCAGATTTAGCACAGTAGTGCAACAATTTGGTATGATTCGAAGTGAAGTTGATCATTCTCTTTTTTATCGTCACTCTACCCAAGGGTGCATTTACTTGATTGTCTATGTAGATGATATTGTCATAAATGGTAGCGATCAGCAGGGCATACTCCAATTGAAACATCTATCTCATCAGTTCCAAACTAAAGATCTTGGCAAGTTCCGCTTCTTCTTGGATATTGAGGTAGCCCAATCTAAGGACGGCTTAGTAATTTCACAAAGGAAATATGTCATGGATATTCTTGAAGAGACAGATTTATTGAATGCCAAGCCTGTTGATACTCCTGTGGATCCAAATGTCAAACTTCTACCTAATCATGGGGAGCCATTTTCAAATTCAGGGAGATATAGAAGATTGGTTGGTAAATTAAACTACCTCACAATCATCCGTTCAGACATTTCTTTTGCAATCAGTGTGGTAAGCCAATTCTTAAACTCTCCTTGCCAAGAACACTGGGATGATGTGATACGAATCTTGAAATACATTAAAGGTGCTCCAGGAAAAGGTCTAATTTATGAAAACAGATGACATACTCAGATAGTTGGTTATTCAGATGCCGATTGGGCAGGTTCACCCAATGATAGGCGATCCACTTTTGGGTATTGTGTACTTGTTGGAGGAAACTTAATATCCTGGAAGAGTAAGAAACAAAGTGTAGTTGCAAAATCTAGCGCTGAAGCTAAATACAGGGCTATGACATTAGTGACTTGTGAGCTCATTTGGTTGATACAGTTACTCAAAGAGCGTCAATTTGAAAAGGCAACACAAATGACATTAATTTGTGATAATCAAGCAGCATTACACATTGCCTTTAATCTGGTATTTCATGAGAGGACCAAGCATATTGAGATAGATTGTCACTTTGTAAGGGAGAAGATCGAATCAAGCGATATCATCACTAGCTTTGTTAATTCCAATGATCAATCGACGGATATGTTCACTAAGTCCCTGAGAGGTCCTCGAATCAATTATATATGTAACAAGCTTGGTGCATATGATTTATATGCTCTAGCATGTCAATCGACAGATAGTTCAGACACACGGTTTCACCATATGTTTCTCTCATTTTCTTTCATTCAACAGTATCATATCATGTAAATAGGAATAATATCTCCTATATTTATTTTATACTTACTGCTTTGAGCCTAAATAAAATTGACTTCGATGTGTAGTTGAAACACAATTTCACAACATTATGCCTCTATTTTCACTTATTCAACAATATTAATTATTTAATATTTATAAAAAAATTAAAATAACTCCGTATTGCTATGACAGCTTTGTTTTGCCAAGTATTAGCCCAAAATGCAATAAGGTGAGAATAATGAGGTACCTGAAGGAGAAAGAGAATCCCAGATTTTGTCCAAATATTTTAAAATCTCGCAGGTACATTCCTCAATGTTCAATCCTGAAGCAATGGGCCAATGCGCAAGAGTATCTTCACCTCCATTTTTCCCAATCACCTAGGATAAAGAATGTTAGAATGAAATTCATATAGGTAAGTCACACAGATAGAATTACACCAAAAGTATCAATTTTACCTGCAAATGATTCAAAACTGTGGAAAAAGCTGGAGGGCTACGTAGATGGAGAGCTCCCCAAGAATACTCTGGAGGCACAACATGTTGTCTGCATAGAATGGGAGCACAACTCCAAGCCAAAGGCCAATCTTTAAATAAAATAGCTTCACTATATGAAGCAAGCACCCTCTTAGAACCAACACTTGGAAACCCCAGTTCGGCAGGTACACATGCAATCTTGCCAAGAAGATCACAGAAGTTGTTGCTAAAAAAAAGAGCAAAGTTAGAGAAAACAAATTCAACTACAGAACCTCCTAATGCCCACACTTCTGGTGAAACTTCAGGGCGAGGGTTGGCTGTGTCTGCCTCAAAATCATCCAAATCATGTGATTTCATGCACTCAATTCCAAGAAACTCAACTTTTTTGGCACATTCAATTATTACATCTACTTCAGTAGCAGTTCGAAGGCCAAGTTTCCTTAAAATTCGAATCCATCCATCAGTGCTGAACCTTTCACCAGGAAACTTTTTTCTTTCACCAAAGAAAATAGATATTAATAAAGCATCAACGGGATCAAACAGCTCCATGGGCTTCAACAGGTCTGTTGAAAATTCATCAGAATTTCTAACAAAATTAGTGACTTTCAAAGCTTCAACCACAGATTGATCTGATTGAAGATCATGCCAATTTTTAAAAATATATACTAATATTTCTTCCTGCTCATTCTGAGTCTTCCTTTCAAAGCCAGGCAAGCCAAAGCGTACTAAGATCTGTTGATCATGCAACTCCAGTACCCCGAGGGCTCGAAGAAATGAACTTTCATTTGAATCAGTGGTATAAGAAAGACAATTCTCATCATATGGTTTAACAAATGAATTTGAAGGGATCATACACTGATCTTGACCTTGCAACTTAGTATAAGAACCAACAACTGTTTTATATATAGGGAGAGAACGCAAAACTTCAATTTCTTCCTGTGCATAGCGGAGGCCATTGGAATAGAATTTATCAGAAAAAAGTGAAAAAAGTGCATCACAATTTGAAGTTGAGAAGTTAGTAGGTTCAGTGAAATATCCAGCTTGCTTTACTGCTACAAGTTTGGATGCAATAACTAGTCCTAGTGATCGACCAGGAATAGAAAAGCAATTGCTCGAAGCAGCACAATCAATAAATGCCTCATCAAAAATGGGTATGTTACACTGGTTTAACATTGGCAACAGCCAAGGTTGACTAATTTTGAGTCTTTCAAAAGCTGAAATGTAGGACTCAGCTAACTCAACTTCTGAACTATTATCCCTAGATAACCCAACCTCACCCACGTAACTTTCAGGGGATTCTCTTTCTAAAATCCTAGTAGTGGATGTTGGATGCTCCACAGGAGGAGGAACAAAGACCAAATGCCGTTCTCTTACACGGCATAAGACTGGCCTACCAAGAAATGCAGGAATTAGGGGCCAATCAGAGAAAAGAGATAACTCTTCCTGTGAGCCCTTACAACTTTTCCAGAATATTCTAATCCATTCAGGGGAAGGACCCCCTTGACTTCCAGAACCAGGCAGTTTCTCCCATGAAAGCCACGGAGCCATATTTGCTCCTGTTACATGGTTCACCCAATCTTCATGGAAAATTAGCTTCATATGATGAGCCAGCAGATTGAGAGAGAAGTTCCGCAGTTTCAATAGTGTTTGAAGGGATGAGTTAGAAAAAATGTCTGCCAAGAGCTGCCGGTCTAACACTTTAGGATGAACAAATTTTTCTCCCAGGGGAACCATTAACGACTGTTGCTCCTTATTCCCAACCCAAAGTTCAGTTATGCCCAATTTCTTTAAATGGCCTGTGGCAGTTGGACATGGCAAACCTTTGAGTTCCGCAGCAACTGACATTAACTGGAGGTCCCTAGTTTGACCTATCCCTGTTACAAAATTCCTATAAGCTGAGGGTGCTCCTGCTCTACCAATATCATCAACGACACCCCGTCCAAAATCGAATAAAGCCTTCCCTAAACTTGTCACCATTTCCAATGCATCTCCAGAACTGGCTGCACCCTGAGTGGCTATGCCAGTGGAGCTGTGGGTATTAGACTCCCGCTGAGAAGAAGCACTTCTAACCGCAGTTTCTGGGAACAAAACATTAGTACTAGCAAGATCAACTGGTACATCATCTCCGGGCAAACTGGATGGCGCTGTATGTCGAAAATCTGATAAGCAGTACTCAATAACATCTATATACATGTCAACTGAACGAAGAGTGATTGATTTTGAAGAAACTTTTAGGAGTTCCCGAACCATTTTAGGTCTAATCTCACGCACTGAAAAACCCACAGCTTGGATTTCAGTTACCAATTCCCATGGTACTGAAAATACAGGATAATGCTCCTTTACAAAGCTGCAAACTGTAGCTGGAAGTAAAGTACCACCTATCCCATTCCCAGGTTGTGAAAGAAACATGCCTTCTTCTGCCTTGACTAAATTTCCTGAGTACAGCTGCCATACTGGAAGATCAACAATTCGAGAATAAAATGGATGTATTACCCGTTCTTTGAGGCATTCCCAGTCAGCTTTAAGAACTGTAGCTGAACTTGAAGGGGTGTTATTGTGATCACCAGGTTGATCATTTACAACGTACCTCTCAGAAGAACATGGCCAGAAGGAGTAGATTTGATCTCCAGAAGCCTTCAGAGAGTGATTGATTGCAGGACGGATACTAGAATCAATTATAGAACTTGAAGCGTCCCTTCTCAGCTTTTGAATTTCCAAAACCATTTCAACATAGGAATCACATACACAAGACATAAGCTCTCTATTCCATGATTCAATTAACTGATTTCCAGCATCAAAGTGTCCCTCGGCTGAAGCCCCTTTGTCTTGGTATTTAAAGAGATAACGGCCTCTGTTGTGACACACAAGGAAACACCCAAAGATGGTAACAGGCAGGTTTATACGACCAGACAAAGGAAGAGGCGTCATCATTGAACTCATTGAGTATATATTCGTATGATGACCATTTCTTGATATAAGTGCTGCAATTCCGGCAACAGGAGTCAAGTTGTAGGCAAGATACCGTCTGAGAAGTAAATATGAAATATGAAACTTTAATCATGTTAACTCACAATCGACTTAAAAATAAAAATACTTGTTTACCCTCCTTCCAACTTCAATTGAAAAAGACGAATAAAGACAGCATATCTCTTAGAAAGGAATAAACAACAAAGAATGTCTAAATTAAATACCAAAACCGAGGCAAGAAGTGAATAACAAATTTTCCAATCCTATTAAACCATTGCAACCAAGGAAGCATCCAAAGCAAACTTCGTTCACTAATTAGAATTTAGATTGAAAATTCTTCACCACAGTCAATGTGAGGACATCTGCTTTTGAAAAATAGTGGATTTTGGAATACTCTACATACATCCTAGAGAAATTATTTGGGAAACACCAATGAGCTAAATCACTGGCAGCTACATCAGCTTCTCATGTAACAAACATGGACTTCCATGGAGAGTGAAGTGTGTACTTTTTCTAAGATCAAGACAAATGAGGAATGCCCAAATGAAAAGAATATTTTCCAAGAAACAACCCAAACTGTGGAAAATAACACATTCTTAAACTTCTCAGTTTCTAGTTTTCTTATTCATGATTATTTTATCCTTTAGTTAAATAAAGAGTTTTATGCTTCCCAAAAATGATCCATCAAAAAGTGAAAAGATTTTCAAGTCAAGTTAACAAAAGGCAAACAACAGCCATTAATTAGTTGCAAGATATCAACATGGATTATTGATATCCATGCAATTTGTACATAATAGTAGATACATTATCCGCTACAGTCTGTAAAAGAACATACCTATCATGTGCCATATTTCTTGTTTGCCCAGAACCCAGGGTGAGTACAAGAAGCCACCGATCAATGAATGTAGTTCCTTCTAAACACAAACTCACATCTATAACAGGCATCTTTATTGCAGCATTAGAGCTGCTAAATAGTCTTGATAATTGGAACTTTCTCCATTTCTTTTCTGAAAATGGATTCCTCATAATAGAAGACGATGGATCAATGCTAATTGAAAAATTCTGGCATGGATGTGACTGTCCTTCCTCCCATGTTGATATTGACACCTGGATGGAAAAATCATAGCTGTCACTTGTAATAACTGCATCTGGATTCTGTTACATTCTCTTACAAGAATCTATTATAATAGCTCAGATAAGTTGCATCTGCCTCAACAGATTTGCAATTGATCTGAATCCTAGCTGACACTAAAAAAATGTAAACTGTTCTCTAGGTTTCCGTGATGACAATCATAATAAGAATTCCAGAATATCTTTGTTACCTTTCTCTCTGATTTTACAATTCTCGGCTGTTATCCCTAATTTCCTTTCACTTTCTCGTCAGCTCACCATTTTTAACATGATATCAAATCAAGAATTTGATTTTGACCCTGACCATGTATAAGTCTACTAATTCCTTCCAAATTTCCAGTGATCCACCATCACTGCAGTGCCCCACTTTGGCAACCTCTGTTAGGTTCTGTTATAATTTTAACTGTCTACAACAACAACTCAGATCAATCGTATCTGTCTCAGGTCTCAACAGATTAGCAATTAATCTGCCTCAGATTGGTGTTCAGTGAAGACAATCATAATTTTATTTCCAGAAACTGTTATCTTTCTCTCTATAATTTTCTACTGCTTTCCCTTATTTTCTCACTTTCTGGCCACAAAATGATTTACATTGAGCAACTTAAAACCCTAGCTGGCAGGTGTGTCATGTTTCTCTTTCTCTTGGGTTTGATGCCTAAGATCCAGAGTTAGGATGCCTATATAATATTCCATTTTTTTCATCTTTGACCCCAATTTTCCTAGTTTCATCAATCTAGAACAGAATACTTATAAAATTACCTCCAATACTGATTTCAGAAATAAGAGTGCTCTAGACCCATGCTCCATAAATACGTCAGTAATATGCTTTATTTGGTCCGTCCCCAAGTCAGATCCAACCTTCAAGCAATCAGAGGATAGAGGCATGCGAATAATGGTAGAATCAGATAATGACCATAGGTCATTCTGATCAATGAGCATTGGACTAAACTGATCATGAAATCTTTGCTTCAGATCGGTACCTGAAAACCTCAAAGATAAACAACTCAGTTCTACTATTGTATAGGAAAGTGAATATCAAAATTGATAAAATATATATTTTCAGATTTTAAAAACGAGAACAAATGAATAATAATGTTCTTTTATTTTATTAAAGCAAAAATGTTAATGAGTAAAAAACATAAAAGTATAAGATGACAGGAAAAAACACACTGCAAATATCCATGCAAGTAAATGGAAAATATCAAAACCTACAGGCCTTAAAATTTGTAGCACATCTAAGGGCTTAGGGCGCATCTTTGAAACAATCATTAACTGATTACCATTAAAGACGTCAGATAATAAAATTACCAAATTTATGTATGAATGAATTTCTTGAAAGTTTATTTCTAGTTTAAGAAGAATTAACAACTTGAATGACTATGTCAGTAACTGGTTGCTCCTTAACCACTCTTTATATACCATTAACCAATTGAGTAATTAATTATTCCAAAACTGAAAATAATTCTACCAACAATATTTTTTGTGCAAAATAAATTACCACAAAATTTATTTTCTTTAAGTTTCAAAGAAAATAACAAAGTACAAATTGTGTACTTCGATAAATTTGAAGAGAAAGGTATGCGAAAAAAAAATATTTCAGTGAATTGTTACAGTTAACTAGTTAAGTGTGTTTCCCTCTTTCTTTGTTATGAGTCTTGTTGGACAAAATTGTACTAGTTGTTTAAAATTTTCAGTCCAAATGCTGAAAACATCGATGCCTACTACTTTCAGAGCCAACAGCCCCTCCATCCAACATTGTAAAATTTGTAAGACCTAAAGTACTTACTTTACAGTAACATATAGCTGTTAACAGTGCAATAAAAAGAATCATCAATGCGACTGAAAACGAAAAATGAAGAAACTATTTTGCATTAATATAGAACATCACACCTATCAAAGAAAACATCTTTGCTGATGGGGTGTTAGTTGAGAGTGCAGCGAGTACCAAACCATGAGGATCAAACATATAAAAGTAACCGCCAGATACAACTGAGAGAACGTCACATATGGAATAGCAACTAACTAATCCTAAACCATAATTAAGTGTGTTGCCACGTAATCTCCATGGAGGAAGGAGCTGGAAATTACTAAATTCCTCTCGACTCAAGCAAGCACCTTCAAAAATTGCTACAAGAGCAGGCCCTTGGTATTCGCCTGTATGAATAAATCATGCCATGTTAAGATCAATTTAGAAAAGTTATCAAAAACAGTTAAACACAGCATTGTCATTTCACTACAAATAAACAGCATAAGCTTTGAAATACCCTTAGCCTGCAAAATAAATTTGAGAATCATAAGGCTGTGAACAGCTTGCCACCACTATGGCATACAATAATGTCTGGAACAATTATGCAAGACTCTCCCACTACAATCTATGCAACCTCTTACCTGCTTGAGCAGAGAAGCTGTTTCGATAACTAGAACCTGTGGCTACCAAATCACAAGGCAGCAACCTAACTGCTGAATGAGAAAGGTAAGGAATACACCTAGAACCCTTGACTAAAAAGAATCTTAAATTTACAGCCTCCTCAATAATGGTGTTCTTTCTACTTAAATCCCCCATTACATTTGTCCGACTCTGCCACTGTGTCTTTCTATAAGACCCAACAAGACCTGCGCCTTTACTCGGATCATATAGCTCAACCCACAAGTTTAATTTTGGAGAGGGGTGACTGGAATGGTGAATCCACCAATCCAACCCAGCACAGATTCAACCATTTTCCATAACGTTGGGGCACCACTTGGATTAAGAAACGCTTAGTGGGGAAATGCTTAAAATCAGAGATCAAATATGCACGCCAATAAAATTTATATGAGAAATAACTAGAGCTTCCCAAATGATTAAAGGGTACCAAACCACATCATCTGTTGAAAGAATTTCCTATATATTTACCTTTAAAAGAAATTTGGCAAGTTCGTTAAAAATGTTTTTGTTAAAAAAAAATCTCACCTAAATTGTGCTGAAGCAAAGACTGGCGAGGATGTTCCCTCTTATCATAAATTAGGTGTAATTTCTTGGCTTTGCAGCAATCTGCCAACTCAAGAAGGTCAAATAACAAGAATTCATTGTTTCCATACAGAGCCAAAAGTTCATTTATTTTATTGTAGTCCATGCACGGCAGATCTTGAGTCATATCTTCACTAACTAAAGAGAGGCAGCGAACTGACTGTACGCCTAGCCTTTCTGCCAGATCATTGCTGATACTTGGATGCACAAAATGTCTCCCAACAAGAGAACTGTTTTCTAGCCAAGGTGCATCATTATATACAACATCTCCTGCATACATCAGAACTCCAAAAGCATCAGGAATCAACAAGGGACTATCAAAGGGCTCAAAATGTGGCTTCTCCAGGAAACATTCTTGTATAGCTTCAAGAACACAACAGACAAAATTTAATTGGTCTACTGAAAGTGGAACCCCATGCACATCATTCTGCAGTTTCTGTAGTACATGAAGGTAGTCCGAAATACCAAAACTCAATTTGACTCCTAACTTTATCATCATATCTTTATACTCTGACAGTTCAGATGGTACCACATATAAATAAGGAGTAAATTTTACTGGTGAATCAAATGCAAGAGCATTCGGTGATACAAAATCATCTCCAATCCAGACCCATGAAACACCATCTAACCCTGCTTTCAGTTCAATGAAGTCCTCAGTATTGATATATTCTTGCAATTTTGAATAAAAGCAAGGTATTTCCTTTTGTAATTGAGCATCAAAACCAGGGTCCAGCAATGAATGTGTCTTCAGCTGCTTGTAGGACTTCGATAGCTCAATTAATTGTTTTGATAAAACACCTGCAGTTGGGGAATCCATCCACCCAAGTTTTGTTTGTAGATATGTCTTGTCACATTCACTATCTAATATGAGCATTGAAGAAGATACCATCCACATCTGTGATTTAGGCCTCACAATTGTGGGGGATGCTACTTGGTTACTGGATTGTAACCAAGGAAGTCCCCTGACAGGTGGATCAGAAATAACTGGACACCAAGAAATTAGCTTCAATTCAGACCAAAATTCTTCTTCTAACATGTCACAAATAGAGCTGCTTACATATGAATCAGTATCATTTGTGGAGCTCTCATCTTTACAAAAGCCATCACATACAACAGCATCATCCATTATGTTGCTGCTTCCCACAGCCATGCCACTACACTCATCACCATTCTTACTTTCTTCTTTATTTGAGAGCTTAAGAGATAATTTATCTAAAATACCCAGTAATTCTCTACCATGTTTGGAGGCTTCAATGTCTCCAGAATCGTGCAACAAGCTGACTGATCTAGCACAATCAAGCAAACCAGAAAATCCCAGCGTTGTCCTGAGTCCAAGGCTAACTAAAGTATCCAAAATATCTGGATCTAAAAATTTGTCAGAGGGGAAAAAAGCATCCACATGCAGCATCTTTTTAAGCTGAGGAACCCGAGGATCATAAAGCCTGCAATAACATTCTAGTCAGCAATCCAAACATCAGTTTTTAAGCAAGTAAATTAGTTAATCAAGACCCTTTAAGGATAAAATATCAATAGATGATATTATGCACCAGAAATTCAATGTTTGCATTTACACAAATTATTTCAAATAATTTCAGATAACATGATATTTAACTGGAACAAGTTTTTATCAAGTAATTAGTGCATAATCTGTTTTGGTTTGGTCAAAACTCCAAAACATGATTGCAAAAATATATTGTTGTTAAAGCCTGAGTACTACCAATCCAATTCAGATTGCAGGTTGAACACATTTTTTAAATTATTATCAGAACAGATTCTTTTAGCATAGGCAATTGAAATGTCAATAAGCTCCTCATTAAAAAATTATTTGTTAGGAACCCAAGATTTGAATTCCTAAGAAAGAACACTTTTATTAAGAACCAGGAGAGAATCTCTCCTCCAAGGGTTTCCCCTTCATAATAGAGAATACTCAATTCACAATTACTAATATTCAAAGCTATCCCAATCTAACTACCTAACTCCCTATTTATACACAATAGGTCTAACAACCCCATAACCAACTAATTATTAGTAACTAACTGTTGATTAAGAGATCAAAATCATATTCTAATGTATTTCAATTATTAATATGTATTAATTAGGATTTCTGTTTTAATTTTATTTCCTATTTAGTTATAGCATTTTTAGGGAAAATCAGTTTCCTGATTTTCAGCTCTATTTGATTGTACAAAATTAATTTCCTATCCTATTTATATCTCCTCATGTAATCAGTTTTTGAGTATCAAGTGAATAAACAATCGCTTTTCCGCATGGTATCAGAGCTAAATCTGAACCATCCCTAGTTTCTTTCATCGACCCAGCCATGGAAGAAGACAAAACAAAAGTCTCACCCACAGAGACTGGCATAAATCTTGTCGGTTCAATCGAAGGGATTGAACTTCTCATCACTGTCCACAAGTTGAATGACCAAAACCACCTTTAATAAGATAGGTTAAAACCATTCACAGGGACATCAAAGGCAAGGCAACACAACCCACAAGAAATGGAAGAGAAACAGGATTCATCTCCATTCAGCAAAGAACAAATAGAGGCTCTGTAGAAAATGCTCT
This sequence comes from Cicer cuneatum, assembly GCA_037974295.1. Classification (NCBI taxonomy): domain Eukaryota; kingdom Viridiplantae; phylum Streptophyta; class Magnoliopsida; order Fabales; family Fabaceae; genus Cicer; species Cicer cuneatum. Next base: position 65,195,549 of record JBBPBO010000001.1, on the reverse strand, counting down.
GGCAGGTTATTCTTATTGTAGAAAAATGTGGTACAGCTTCAGTAGCACAAAAAGGTAATTTCCTACGTGCTTTACATACTAGCAAAGGAAAACCAAAATCATGGATCATAGATTCAGCAGCCTCAGATCACATGACAGGAGATTAAACAATATTTGACAATTATTCTCCCTACGATGATAACTCCTCTATTCGGATTACTGATAGTACCTTGTCAAAGGTTACTGGTACAGGTTCTGTTACTATTTCAAAAAATATTACCCTGATTCTGTACTGTATGTTCCCAAACTTGATTGCAACTTGTTGTCTACTAGCAAACTGACCAGAGACTTGAGATGTGTCGCTAAATTTTTTTCCAATATGTGTGAATTTCAAATTTTGGAGTCGGGAAAGACAATTGGTAGTGCTAAAGAGTGTGCTGGACTTTTCTACTTGCAAGTTGAATATTCCTCCAAAGAACTCAAAGTCAATTCTTGTGCAATGGTTTCTCCAAATAGTGACGAGTCTGTAATGTTGTGGCACTATCGATTAGGTCACCCAAGTCTCAGGTACTTAGAGAAATTGTTTCCCTCATTATTCAGAAAAAACTTAATGAACTTTCAATGTGAAGTATGTCAGTTATCCAAGCATACCCGAAACACATACTCACCTAAACCATATAAACCCTCTCAACCCTTCTCCTTAATTCACAGTGATGTATGGGGGCCATCTCGGGTTAGCAACATTACTGGAGCTAAATGATTTGTTACATTCATCGATGATCACACAAGAGTCACATGGATATTTCTCATGAAAGAAAAATCAGAAGTTGGAAAATTATTTGAGTTTTTCCACACCATGGTGCAAACACAATTCCAAACAAAAATTAAGGTGCTCAGAACCGACAATGGTCATGAATATTTTAGTTCAGCACTAGAGTCCTACCTTAAGATCCATGGAATTGTCCACCAGAGTTCATGCGTAGATACCCCCCAACAAAATGGGGTCGCAAAAAGTAAAAATAGGCATCTCTTGGAAGTAACAAGATCTCTCATGCTAGTCCCAAATGTACCAAAACATTTTTGGGGAGAAGCTGTCCTTTCAGCCACCTATCTCATAAATAGGATGCCTTCTCGCATCCTCAATTTTGACACACCCTATTCCACTCTCCAAACTATTTTTCCAACCAGTAGAGTTCTCACCTCAATCCCATTTAAAATATTTGGATGTTCAGCCTTTGTTCACAACCTAAACCCTCTCCGCAGCAAACTTGACCCAAAATCTATCAAATGTATTTTTCTTGGCTACTCACCTCACCAAAAAGGATATAGGTATTATTCCCCAACAACCAGAAAATTTTACCGCACTATGGATGTGACCTTTGAGAATCAACCTTATTACTCCAAAGTTGGAATTCGAGAGGAGAATACCATAATCCCGAAAGAAATAACAGAATTCCAATTTTTGGATTTTGAGATGGTCGAACAAACTGCAGCAACAGAAGCAGAAAATCCTGCACATACAGAATCAGCCGAATCGGTAAATTCTACAACAGCAGAACCAACAAATTCTACACCAGCAGAACCAGAAAATTTCATACCAACAGAACCAGAAAATTCCACACCGGCAGAACCAGTCATTGAAACTGCACCAGTAGAAATTCCTGCACAAGAAGCTGACTGGAAAGTTTACACTAGGAGGACGAAAAGCAAACAGGTGGTAGAGTCAAATGCAGCTCCAATGCAAAGCCATGAATCCAACCAGACTCTAGAAAATGGAATCTCATCAGGTAATACTATTCCCAACTCAGAACCTGTCAATATGAGTTTAACTGACAGTGATATTCCTATTGCACTAAGAAAAGGGACGAGAACTTGTACTCAGCACCCCATTGAAAGATATGTGTCGTATGGGAAATTATCACAAGGATACAAGGCATTTATAGCAGCACTTGACAGCACCTATATTCCAAGGAATATTCAAGAAGCCCTCCAACAACCTGAGTGGGCAGCAGCTGTAACAGAAGAATTCATGCATTGATTAAAAATAACACTTGGGAAATTACTGCTCTACCAGAAGGGAAGAAGCAGGTTGGTTGTAAGTGGATATTCTCTATCAAATACAATGTTGATGGGAGCATAAATCAGTACAAGGCACGATTAGTGGCAAAGGGATTCAACCAATCATATGGCATAGACTATGAAGAGACATTTACTCCAGTGGCCAAACTTAACTCAGTACGAGTCATATTATCCTTGGTTGCAAACTTGGATTGGCCACTACACTAGCTAGACATTAAAAATGCCTTCCTAAATGGTGAATTAGAAGAGGAAGTATACATGCAAATTCCCCCAGGACTTGAATCGTCCAGCACTTTGAACAAGGTGTGCAAGCTACGAAAATCTTTGTATGGCATCAAGCAATCCCCTAGAGTAAGGTTTGATAGATTAACTAGAGTTGTCAAAAATGATGGATTCATAAAAGGCCAATCTGATCACACTATGTTTGTGAAACACTCATTGGAAGGAAAGGTAACTTTATACATTGTGTATGTTGATGATATCATTATCACAGGAGATGATCATAATCAAATCAGACACCTGAAAGAACTCTTGGCTGGGGAGTTTGAAGTCAAAGACTTGGGACAATATGGTATACACTGACTCAGATTGGGCTGGATGTATCAGACAGAAAGTCAACTATTGGTTATTGCTCATTCGTGTGGGGAAATATGGTTACTTGGAGAAGCAAAAAACAGCCCGTGGTAGCTAGAAGCAGTGCAGAAGCTAAATTTGGAGCCATGGCACAAGGCATTTGTGAAGGAATCTGGCTAAAGAAAATACTGGATGAAATCAGAATTGAAACCAATTACACCATGAGAATCTTTTGTGACAACAAAGCTGCCATCAACATTGCAAAGAACCCTGTTCACCATGATAGAACAAAACATGTGGAAATTGACCGACATTTTATAAAGGAGAAGATTGATCATGGTATTATAAGTATTGATCATGTACCATCGTGCAACCAAACCGCTGACATCCTGACTAAAACTCTTCCAAGAAATACATATGAGAATATCATATCCAATCTGGGCATGATAGACATCTACCACCCAGATTGAGGGGGAGTGTTGATTAAGAGATCAAAATCATATTCTGATGTACAATTATTAATATGTATTAATTAGGATTTCTGTTTTAATTTTATTTCCTATTTAGTGATAGCATTTATAGGAAAAATCAGTTTCCTGATTTTCAGCTCTATTTGATTGTACAAAATTAATTTCCTATCCTATTTATATCTCCTCATGTAATCAGTTTTTGAGTATAAGTGAATAAACAATCGCTTTTCCGCAACTCTACTAATCTAAGTCCTAACATTACTGAATTAATAATGTTGTTTTATTGCTGACATGTAATTAATGACATTCCCAGTGCAACATAACATTTAGCAAGATAAATGTTGTCCTCGTACAATATTTATCACTTTGTTCCCACTGCAATTAATGATGTTGTTTCAAGTGCAACATGGTAAACATGTTGTGTTGCTTTCTTGCCGGCACTAGTAGTGTTTAGCAGCAAAATCACAGAATAGACATTCTGATATAATAAAGAAAGGAATCTTATTTATAAGAGATTTTCTTGGAAAAAGAAGAACAAAAACTGTAATATTACCTAGATGGTTGTTGCCAAGATCCATTGGCTGCTAGAACAAATGGTACAGCAGAAAGTGAAGACTTGAGAGAGATATCCTCTTTGATCAAAAGTTGAACGTCATTCAGAATGGATGAAACAACTTCCTGGTTCAAAAGGAACTCTGATATATGATTGAATATGTGATCTTTGAAAAAATCCACTTTTGTTGGTTCTTCAATCCCTAAATACCTTCTCATAATGACCCGTTCCGTTTCCGATTCAGTTCTTATGAAGCTATCACTTAAAAGAACTTCACGAACACCAGTAGGAGTAAGCCATTTGATAGGATTAATCAAATTTACCAGTTTTCTGCTTTGGTATGACTCAAATATTGGAAGGTGTTTGATGATTTCAATATGTGTGCTATCAATTTGCTCTTCAGAAAACCATTTTGACTGGAGAATATAACTCCGAAGTTCATGAAGCTCTCCTTCAGATACATGAGTAAAAATCCCTTCAATCTTCTGTGGCTCCCCAGCAATAGCCAGAAACACATTTAATACACCTCTTGCTGTCGGTGATTGGACAAAGCATTCCAATTCAGGATGGTCTAATTGCAGGTCTTGTCTCAAGAATAAACATCCAACCTTCAGCAACAAAGAAGACATTTTCTCACTCCATCCATCATTTTTTATCACATTTGAATTTGGTTTTAACTGCATCAAGCAATCATCCCCAACAGGCAATATAGGCCACTTAGAAAAAATTAAAAGATCCTCACAATATGCTTTCAGATAATTCCATAGCAGTTGCAGCCATTCTAAACTTGGTTGACCATGAACACCAGGAGTCCAACTTACTTGTGAAGCATGTTGCCACTCTACAGGAAGTAATTTTACTAGAAGTTTCTCAAGCAATTGGCATGACAAGAAGGAAATATTTGTGCTATCTGTTTGGGCAATGTAACAAAGTTTTCTATGAACTTCTTCTGGAATAAGATTATTCACAAGTTGATGAGGAATGGAATCTTTGAGAAGGCCATATTCATCACCACGTGCAATGTAAACTCTTTCTCCAACCCCCTTCCTATCAACTAATGTAAAGGAACCATCTGCGAGTGGTAACAACGGCAAGCCAAATAGAGTATCAAACTGCATGGATTCTTGTAAGTCATGTAAGCAATATTCAAGCGTCAAAATCATTGCATCCCTGTCCTTAAATTCCCGCTTCCTTTTGATTAACAAAGTCCTTAATAGCTTAGGTTTAAGAAAATGCAATGATGGACATATTTCCATAAACTTTTCTAAAAGTGACTGTGGAATTGCAATGACAGGTAGAGAAGCACCAGACAATGCTTTTATAAGTTCAGCTGCTTTGGGGAAAGTAAAATCGGGAAATATAGCGTATTTGGTTGAAATCCACTGACCTCCTCTAGCTTCAGTATATAATAAACGGAGATCAAATTCAGCAACAAATTGGTATAGTTTCCGTACTACTGATGCCCAAGGTTCTAACCCTAATGCTGTAGGCCATAATGAGAAGAATAAACTGCAAGGGCCAATTTCCACTGCTACCTTCTCGAGCAAACGACCATAGGCAGGAGCAACAACATTTTCAAGGAGGTATATATTCCAGTCTGAGCGTTTTCTTCCATCCCCTGTCATATCAGAACCAAACCAGATATCCCTACGATTTGATGATAATTCAAAGTATGCATTTACATGAGCAGGAAGACCAGTACTGATTGGTAAAGGTAAAAAACAGAATGCACGACCTTCAAAATTTTCCAGTGCATGTGTAGGTGAACTAGCAATTTGAAATAGATCAGGAGAAACCACACAATCATCCCCCACCTCTGAACTATCAAGCAGGTCCCCACCAAGCTTAACAGAATTCAAATATGCAGCAACACATGCCCAAGGAACAAAATTGTAAAAATTCCTATTGGCTGCCTCAGATGTGCCCTTTCGAGCATTCCCACCGCCTAAACATTCTGTGATCATCCAATAGTGCAAATGATTACCAGATATGCTTTTTTCCGTAATCAGGATTTTTTGGCATTTATAAGGCAAATCTCGGTCAATGGATTGGCTTAGTTTCTTCAGAAACTGAGCTCTATTCATTCCAACACGCCTATTTTGCTTGAAAAAGTTGAAGACATCATGTGCTTCAGTAGATCCAATTTCCGGCTCACCAATACAGTTTCTGCGTACACGGTGCAGTAGGTGCATTTCATCTCCTGTTCCTTCCTTCACAAAAATTGAGATAGATTTCACATTATGCAGGAAAAGCAACGTTTCAGAAACAACCTCAGAAAAAGCAGCAAAGAGAGATCTGACATCTTCAGGTGTATAAACTTCCTTTTTAATTTGACTCCGGGAGGCAACACCTGCCGTTCTAAGAGGGAACCGGAATAGTGTACCAGGAAAGGGGTTTTGCAAGTCACAGCCAAAATGCAGCAGTGAAGAAAACTGATCAGGAAATTGCTCCAAAATCTGCCGTCCCACAAACTTTATCCGTAAACCAGGGTGGGAAGGAGATATTCCAGGCAAATTACTGGCATGAGGGTCAAACAATACTATATTTTCACCAGATACGAACATAGGGATGTCTGTAAAATGATAGACACAATTAAATCCCAGTCCAAATCTTCCTATTGCAAAAGCTTTCTCAAGTTTACTTTCTTGACCAATACGAGAAATTGCATAAAGATCTTGTGGACTAAAAACTGAGTCATTAAAACAGTATAAAGCAGGACCTTGCCAATCAGCCATTTCAGGAGAAAGAATGGAAGAAGTCCCATATTGAGATTTATCCAGAAGAAATATAACTTCAGAAGCTCCAGCATCTTCTGCATTTTGTACCAGCTCAAACAGAGTCCCAGGTCCATCAGCATACATTTCGAGAATATGTTTAAGCCTCGTTGTCAATGCCTCATGTTGTCCAAAAGCCTCAGCAGCTCCAGACAGACCAAAATTCATTGAATCTGCACTCTCAGCCAGCAACATCCTGCGAAGAGAACAGACACCCAACTTCTCTGCTACATCATTAGAAATGTTTCCATGCACAAATTTTTGAACTGTTCTCTTTGCATTCCAAGGCACAGTAGATGCATTCCCAAATGAGCCATCAAGATCTTCGGAGGCAAGCAACCAGGGGGCATCGTTATAAACCAAGTCACCGGCGAGAAATAGCCTACCTGACACATCTGGAAGATGGAGCTGAACTTTCTGTTCATGATGGTAAACTTCAGCTAGATGATGCACTATTAGTGTGACAGCCCTAATCTCCTGTGTGTCAAGAGGAGATGAGCCTTTTCTATTTGCCGTCCTTTGAAGAATATTAACATAGTCAGCAGGCTGCAAGAATTCACGAATACCGAGTTCTAGAAACAACTTTTTGAAAACTGCCAAGTCAACTGGTATAACTCGTATATATGGAGCCAAATGAAGAGGACCATCAAGGACAACCTCGTCAGAGGTTGTAAATCCATCTCCCACCCAAATCCACCGACAACCTTCAAGAACAGCCTTTACAATCTCAATCTCATCTGAAGCCATCATTCCTGTCAGAATTGAGTATATCCTTGGCATTGCCATGGCTAATTCCTGCCTAAGAACTTGATCAGTCACAATCTCATTATTTTTTCCAAGCTCTAGTAATTGGGCAGCAATTACACCTCCTCCTGGCGGAGACATCCATCCCAGGCTATATAATAAAGCTGTGGAAGAGCACTCACCATCCAGTATCCTCATGCTAGCTGAGACTAACCATAAATCATTTGGTGGCCTTACAAGTTTTGGAGGAGCAACCATGGATGAAACAACCGGCCATGGTAACGAGTGAAATGGAGGGGAGGACAAAACTGGGCACCAGGAAATCAGTCGGAGGTCATTCCAGAATTTTTCAAGGTCAGATTTTGTGTCGCGAGACCTAAAAGCAGTTGCTGCTCGTGATAACATCCAGTTAACTGTTCCTTTATTATCATCAACTTGATCAGGAAGCCATTTCAATGCATTTACTTCTAGGTAAGAGAAAAGCACTTTCCCTTTTGAATATGCCTTTTGTTGATCCTCATGCATCAAATGCTCTATACATCGAGCACTTTCTAGAACAGCTTCTGGAGACACAGAAGTTCTAAGGCCTAGGCCTCGCAGAATATTAAGGATATCATATTCTCGGAAAGCACCGGAAGGGAAACTATCTGAGTCTTCTAGTAATGCATATAGTTCCTCATTGCTAGGATCATATAAAACTGAAGGACACTTAAGAGCACCAGTGAGTGTTGGGATGAATTTCAAATTTCTCAACAAGTCCCTGATAGATACATCCTCAAGAGACAAAAGTGGCAAATTTTGTAGAACAGACAACATTATGGCATCACGAACCTCAGCTTGCAACTCCCCAACTCTATGAAAAACATGTTCCTTGTAAAACTCTGCTTTCCCCATTCTTTCAACTCCATAATACCTTGACAGAATATCCTCTTCAATATTTGAGGATCTGACAATGAACTCAATGTCCACCAGAATAAACTCTGGCACATCCAATGGTGGTAAGTACTTTCGAGGATTTTCTAAGTCAGAGAATTGGGAATCTTGAGCAGAATCCCTGCCATAGACTTGATATATAGGCAATTTCTTGCAAAACCTTAAGTTGAGTTCATCCATAGAGTGTCCAACATACCATTTAGGATCAAGAAGAAATTTGCGGAGTTCATTTCGTTCTTCAGCTAGCAGACTGTCAAGTGAAACTTGCATAATGTCAAGACTTGAAAATGCATTAAAAATTGATTCCAGAACACCTGCAGCACTTCCATCACATACATAATTGGATAAATCTGGATGTTCAACTACATAACTTGACTTCAATACATTACATCCAATTTTCACAAGGATATCCTGTACTACACCAGAGAGATTGGTTCCATTTACCATTTTCAATTGTCTGGAAGGTCTTAATAAAAATCCAGATGTGGATGGTAGAATTGGCCAATCACTAAATAATTGCAATATTTCATTCTGCTTTCCTAGATATTGCCAGAATAGTAAAAACCATGATAATGTGGGCTTTTGACACAATTCTGGATCCCAGAAAACTTTACTTTTATATTTCCAGTCAGCTGGCATAAATGCAGGGAATAACTGAGAAAAATATTGAATACTGAAAAGAGCAAGATTGGTATTTGAGGACATCGCAATACCAGAGAGTCTGCTCAATATATTGGGAGGAACACTACGATCAATCACTCTATCCGAAATTGGCTGCAGCAGCTTGTACTCTAATTCATCACAAATGAAATAAGTAATTCCTTTTGATGATGCCAAAAAAGATGCAAAATTTCCATTTGCTAAAGGAATCAAGGGCAGATTGTATGCCTCTTTACCAACATCATCATCAACCAGGTCCTCAAGACAATATTCCAATAATAGAAGCCTGTATGATCTACTCAAATAATTGGATGTTTCACATTCCCTAAGAAATTCACGTACTGTACCAGGAGTAACCACCTTGCTGTAATTATTTTTTAAAAGCATGTCAAACAATAAATCGGGCAAATGCACAACGGGCATTCCCAGTTGCATAAGAGCCAAACCAAGGTCCTTACTTTTGGTGAATTTTTCATCATGAAGAAAGGCTTCACTCGGTGATACCCATCTTCCTCCATTCAGATCTGAATATATAACTGGAGCATTACAAACGCTTTTGTATATTTGTTGAACCAAAATGCTCCATGGCTCTTCAAAGGAACCAGTAGGCCATAAAGAATAGTATAAGTCCGTTGGCCCTAACAATTCTTTTACGCAATGCAGCATATGCACAAAAGAAGGAACCACAATGTCTTCCAGAAGAAGCCTGTTCCAGATAGAACGAACTTTTCCGCTTCTGTCCATGTCATCCCCATACCAAATGCCACGACGATTTGATGATACCTCAAAGAATCCATTGACTTGTACACTAAGTCCAGTTCTAACTGGTAGTGGAAGAAAACAGAACGCCAGACCAGTCGTAAGAACTTTCTGTAAAAATCATACATGGCAATATGAGGGATGAACCATGTAGACATAGCAACAAAGAAGACCTTCACAAAAGATTAAAAAATTGTAAAAAATTTAATAGACAGTGCAATTTATTCTTAAAAAACAAGGGCCAACAATTGTGTGACACCTTTTATGTAATAATAAAACAGATTAAGACAAAAGTTGTCACTTAAGGAGGGACCTTCCCAGTGCCAACTTGAATACCTGGACAAACCTTCATTTTCATTTTGTTTTATTTCCTTTTCTGTCTTTGTTTATATACATTTTATATGGATGCTTAAGACTAGAAAAACTTTTGAGAACCGAATTATGTGTTCCACAATAACTCTTAAAGTTCTACACTACATTTAGGTATTTTAATCTGCAACAGTTGGGATTCAGATTTAAATTTCCAGCAGGAAACTTATCTTTTTCCCTGGCAGTTCAGGCCACAACACCAATTCCGAATAAGTGTATTTAACTGTCTCTCATCTGCAGTTCTAGTCTCCCAATATATAATTATATAACATTAATACGACTTTAAGGAATTGACCCAGTCCTTTGATATCAGAAAACACCTAATCACTTAATTTACCACAGCAGCAACTGGGGAAAAATTGTAGGCCCACTCGAGCTCAACAGAGAATCTATCAAATATAGCCTTGTACAAAAAGAGAATATACTTTCATAGATTGCAGTTCACCATCACACTAATGTACACCAAAATGACACTCGGCACTCTTGCAGGCTATACTGCATGTAAAAAATTTATGATCTGTGATCAATAAAGCCCCATTTTCTATATGAAATTGTTTTTGTAATATCTTTGCCATGGGTAAGTTTAGCACCTATATTTCCCATGTTGACACCAAAAAAGACAAGACTAAGTTCTGATAAATGCATCATTTCAAGCAAAAGCTATGGTCAAATTAATAGCAAGGCTGGATGGACCAAATATGTAGCAAAGTAGGTCGCCACATTCAACTGTATTCACATTCATAACTATGATAAAACATAAAAGTTACGCAAATACATGCTTATGAGTGCAGAACCAAAAAGTAAAATCTATAAGCATAGTAAGAACTTGAACTATGTACATATGTGTGTGGTAGAGAGAAAGAGAGACAGGAGGCTAAGGCAACAGGAAAAGACATAGGTATAAGATATTGCAAATTAATTACATTTGGTGAATTATCAGAAATGCATGCCGCAATTGATGCCCATGGCATTAAGTGAATGTCGTATTCTTTTGATGCGGTTTTAGCAAAGGAACCGATCCTACTGGATGCTGAAGCCATTGTTTGCACCACATAAAATCTCTCTGTGTGCCTCTCTGTTTCAGCTCCACTTATTGCCTCACTTACAAAGTCCAATGGGAACGCATCCACTTCAGTTGTGGTATTCAAACACTTGGACAATCTGAGGAGTGCCTGCCGATGCCAAACCGTATCATCGGTTACTGAACTAACAGAACATGAATTAATTTTCTTTGGCTCAGGTTCTCCACCATCCCACACATACATTTCAATGCACAGGACACTCTTTAGAAAGAGAAGCGTCAAAATTCCTTCCTCAAAGAGCTGAACAAACATGGAGGAAATGTCTTCTGGTGAATATGCTTGCCTTGAAAGCTTACTACTGGCTGCCTGTTCTACATTCCTCAAAGGAAAACGGAACAAAGTTCCAGAAAAAGGACTCTGCATGTCACAACCAAATGCACAAAAGGGGGAAAACTGGTCCTTGTAAAAGGAGAGGGCAGATGAGCTGGTGAAATCAATCCGCTTCCCAGGATTCGCTGCAGAAACTCTTGGAAGATAAACACCCTGAGGATCAAATAATACCACGTATTTGCCACTCACAAACGAAGGAAGATCTGTTAAATGGTAAACTGAGTTGAAGCCAACCCTGGAAAATGCAGAACAATAAGCACAATTTAGAGAAATACAAATAACCCAAATATCATGGCAATATGAAAAATATTTACAAAATAAATTATGGACAGTGAGCATTGAATACTTTAAACAATGCCAAAACTATTAAAAATGAACAAAACACTATAACAATATTCCCTCCGTCTCACAATTAGTGTCACTTTTGCTCATTTCATACATATTAAAAAATGACTATAAATAAAAGAAAGAGAACGGTAATTTTACCACTATTGGTATATTTTCCACTATCCTAAATGCAAAGTAGAGTCAATGCTTTAGAAGTAGTGTATATAGTACTAATTGAAGAGTACAATTGAGAAAAAATAATTAGAGTTGCATTGAAAATTGTGAATGACATTCATTTTGAGACAATTTTCTTGCTAAAGTGACCCTCACTATGGGACGAAGGGAGTATAATACAATTCTTTCAACAGCAACCATATATCATTTGAAATGTATTGCCATTATCAATTACAACTAGTAACAACTTCACATCAAATTCCTAGTTTAGATTATCAATACAACCAAAGTCAACAACATTGGAACCAGTTAAAGTACACAAACTACACAATATCAACAAATTAACCTAATGAATCAAATTTACATTCAAGAACGTATAAAATTAGTAAATTACCCAAAGCGACCCGTTTTTGAAACCTGTCCATGCTTACTACTCCCACCGATCTTCGAAATACTAACAAAATCGTCTTCAGAGAAAACGGCGTCGTTGTAAGCCAAAAGCGCGGGTCCTTGCCACTGCGATAACGAATCCGAGAGCAACGAGTCGCTGCCGTGGGATCGGAGGTCGAGGCAGAGGGAAACGGTGGTGGCACCGGCGTCATCGGCGTTTTGAATGAGTTCCTTGAGGACAGTTGTTCCCTCGGGGTAGTTGAGTAGAACCTCGCGGATGCGGCGGGTGAGGTCTACTGTTTGGCCGAAGTCTTCGAGGAAGATTGATTCCGGCGCCGGAGACGCCATTTTACCGGCGAATCGGAGGAGTTTGGTGATTTTCTATTGTGTTCGATTGCGCATAATAGATTATGATTATGCTGTTACGATGGATTTTGATTAATCGAGCGTATAGAGAGAGAGAGAGAGAAGGATGGAATTTTGTTTAGTTTTATGATTTCTTAAGACACAAGAGTTTCACCGTTATTACATGAGAGACTGACTGGGATTGGAGTTTGCGTTTGATTACGTTTTCAACTTTGTGATAGGTCTACTCTTGTGAGAGGTGAAAACTCGGAGTTCTTCTTCTCTTGTTCTTTTTCTTTCTTCGTCACCCAAATGATTGGAAAAAAAAAACAGAACTTAATAAAAAAAAAACACTATTGTTACCTACCCAAATTTTCCCACACCTACCAAAAATTTTTAAAAACTAAAATTCTTATAATACCCTTCTTTCTCCATATCCATCATCTTCTTCATTAACCCATTTTCTTCTCCATATTCATCATCCATTTTCTTCTCCATATTCATCATCCATTTTCTTCTTCAAAATCCTACATTCTCCATATTCATCATCTCCTAAGTTAAACCTTTTGTTCATGGTCATCAATCATCATCATCCATCATCAACATTCATCAACACCCATCAACAACTTCATCATCATCTTCAATCAATCAAGTAAGCTTTGCATTTGTACTTGTTTGTCTTATGAATTTCATTTGTCCTGTTGATGTAAGTGTTGGATTTGTTCTGTTGATGTTTGAATGTGTGGGTGTATGAATCAATCACATACATGAAGTCTAGGTTTAGAAACCCAGAAACGTGAACTCAGATTCCTTATTTGAACTGAGTAACTCATACGTGAACTCAGTTCACGCAAGTTTACATGAACTGAGTTCACGTATGGGTTAATGGTTCTAAAATTTTGAATTTTTCACGTTTGACTTATTGAACTGTTTTTTTAAGATTTTGATTATGATTTGGTTATGCAGAAATGGTGCGAACTATGTATATTGATAGAGAGGGTCGTGCGATAATTGATGACGGTACTTCTAGGGACAGTGGTCGTCGTGTTAGACCAACCGTTTCGGCACGGGCGCATCGTGCCCAGCAGGAACAACGTCATATAAGGCAGTAACAAACTGAACAGGCCCAACAGGAATAGGCACAACCGGCTGCCCAAGAGGATGCTGAATATATTGATCCTCCACAGGAAAAACCTCCGCAGGATGATGGATATCCTGGTGGTCTGGCTGACACGTCAGTCCTGAGGACATTTGTCGATCATGTCGTGAATAATCTATGGAATGGCGTGGTAATTTTATAAGTTATTAATTATTTAACTTATATTATAATTATTCGCGTAATTTATTTAACTTAAATTATATTTATTTGCATAATTTATTTAACTTATATTTATTCGCATAATTTATTTCAAGATCGCGGAGAGTTGAGAGTATTTAGCAACGGGAAAAAAAATAAAAGAAGCTGTGATTGAACATCTAGAGGTTGAGCAACTGGTTAAAACCTCTTGATTATATTCGCTGATAAAATGCAGCTACAAAATGATCGACAAATGGATCATTTCTGCATTCGTAGATAGGTGGTATCGTGACACCAACAGCTTCCATCTTCTAATTGGGGAGATGACGATTACTTTAGACGATGTCTCTTCTCTGCTGCATATTCTCATTACCAGTGCATTCTTCAGCGTGAATGTATTTAACAAGGATGACGGTGTTGGGATATTGGCTGATCTGCTTGGAGTTAGTCATGCTGCTGCGTATGCTGAGTTTAACGTCACGCGGACAGCCATTGTGAGGTTCAGTTGGTTGTTTGATGTATACCATGAGCAGCAGTGGCATATGGCTGCGAGGGCATATTTCCTATTTTTGGTCGGTTGCACCTTGTTCAGTGACAAGAATGCCTTCGCAGTCAGCGTTGCCTATCTAGACTGCTTCAGAGATCTGAATATGTGTGGTGGATATGCATGGGGTGTTGTCGCTCTTACCTAATTGTATGACAATCTTCGAGAAGCGAGCATGCATCAGACTAGGACAATATCAGGGTATCTGACACTATTACATGTAAATTCTATTGTTATTTATTTTGTTTAATTTATATTATTAATTGTTAACTAATGATATGCTATTTTATATGTTCAGGCTTGGGTCTATGAGCATTTCCCTACATTACGTGTTGATTGCTGTAGACTCTCCTAATTATGTGGAGGACAACTTTATAGCAATTAGATGGAGGCCAAAGAGGGATAATGGGTTGGTTGCTCCATTTAGGAAAGCTCTTGACGAGATCGATGCTCATGAGATATGTTGGACACCTTATAGAGAGCATCGATTGAAGCGGCCATTTGAGACTATTTTGTTATTCATAGGGTGGATACGTTGGGGTCCGAAGATGTATGCTCATCTGAGCATGCATCAGACTAGGACAATATCAGGGTATCTGACACTATTACATGTAAATTCTATTGTTATTTATTTTGTTTAATTTATATTATTAATTGTTAACTAATGATATGCTATTTTATATGTTCAGGCTTGGGTCTATGAGCATTTCCCTACATTATGTGTTGATTGCTGTAGACTCTCCTAATTATGTGGAGGACAACTTTATAGCAATTAGATGGAGGCCAAAGAGGGATAATGGGTTGGTTGCTCCATTTAGGAAAGCTCTTGACGAGATCGATGCTCATGAGATATGTTGGACACCTTATAGAGAGCATCGATTGAAGCGGCCATTTGAGACTATTTTGTTATTCATAGGGTGGATACGTTGGGGTCCGAAGATGTATGCTCATCTACCAGACAGAGTATTGTGTCAATACGGACATGTCCAGACCATTCCTGGTTCACCTTTGGAGATAGTAGGTCAGACGACCACTCCATAGGAAATGGACATTATGTTTACGCAATATGTTGTGCATGTTGTTGACGTTGGTGCAGTTGTACAGGGAGCTGCAGACTGTGCGAACTTTCTAGATTGCATGTTCTTGGTTGTTGAACTTTAGAGACTGATGGTCGAGGTGTTAGTTTTTTGACTGATGAACGACGTTGCTGCACTTTACTAGATGATACAGTGCTACGTGTATTTATGCCACTGCATCGAACACTTGCATCCATATACTCCCACCAAGAAGGATCACGCTTGGTTGATTTTTCTCTTTTTGATACATTACTTTTGCCTTTTTTTGGCGCACCCTTAGTTTTAACCTTGTCAACAGGTAGACACATCGACGTAGTGGATGGATATGCGATCTCTCGTAATTTACCTTAAAGTGAAATTTTACCAGGTACATCAAGTTCTTCAAACTTTTTTACTATCACGTATATTTCATGTTTCACAGATAACTCTAAAGTTTTATTGGATCCATCATCATGAAAAGTTAATTTACTCCACCAAACATGAATAGCGTCTAATGGAATGGAACGTGGGACCATATTATACCTGGCTATTTCACATGCACAAGGTAGACCATGTGTCGTCCTTATCATGCAACGACATTCAGACTTATCAATACCCACATATTGCACCCGATCATACCGTGCGGCAATGTGATCAATTGCATTTTTGGACACAATACCATGCAAATAGGCGTACAATCTGTTACTATGTCGATGCACCTTTTGAATGATGCTCCTTTCAAATGATGCTCCTTTCAAATGATGTTATTATCTCGCTGTGTTGTAATATAATCATGCTATTGATGTTTTCCCAAACACTGCATATATCACGAATACTATCTTATAATATCCGTTTCAAACTCCAGTGCGCCGACTCAACCCTTTGTGTTGTGGGATTCCCAAAATGCATAACTCTATTTGTCCACGCCTCAACAAATCTTTCCTTGTGGAGATTTAATCATTGTTCATGTACATAATCATAAAAAAATAGAACAACTACTACAAATTCCTTCAAACATAGCCAACTTCGTGTAGCACTGAGACTCATCATGACTATATACAAGAGCCTCCCATGCCTTCATTACTTGCACCTGCTTCTTTTTTGGAAACACGTTCATTTTACACTTCGCTTTCACAGGTTTGCATACATGAAACAAGCATAATAAATTGACTGCTTTTGGAAAAATATATTCAACTGCGTTCATCAAAGAAAAGTCTCTATCAGTTACGATGACTTCAACTTCTCCACTTGTAATCTATTCTTTCACCATTTGTAGTGCCCACGCAAAATTATCAGCACGCTCAGACTGTAGATATGCAAATCCCACGCAAAATGTCATTTCAGTAGATGTAACACCAATAATCTCAAGTAATGACATTCGATACCTACAGGTCTTGTATGTGCTATCCATAATCAATACAATGTGAAAAAAATTTACAAGAGTGATAGCGTCTGGATAGGCCCAAAATATGTCCCTCAACTCATTTGAACCATCTACCTTCCTATATCGATAGACGTATTTGTCGCGTTCTATCAGTTTCAAAAGATGTTGCATTTCTGTTCTATTACCTCTAAGTGATGAGCGATATGTTTGACGTGCATTGTAAACTTGTGTTATTGTCGTCAAACATTCAGCGTTACGATCATTTAGTGTCATCAATATGTTTCTTGGTTTTACTATGTTCTTCGTCATATCGCAAAGTACATTTTTCTCTTCATGAGACAATCGGCCTAAGTAAGAATGACTAGTCAGGTTTTTGGCCAATTCGTGGTTTGGACACCACATATTGAATGTGCAAACACGAGAAGGGGGGATTGAATTGTGTTTGTACTACTTGAATTCTTTTTCTGTTTTTGATGATTATTTGAAATCTGAAATATAATCAAGTAGAGTTAGCAGCGGATAAAGTAAAATAAACAACACAAGGATTTATCCTGGTTCACCATTAACTAGGCTACATCCAGTCCCTTCAACTTGAAGGATTTTTCCACTAATTCAAAACATTTGAATTACAACAGTACTAGTGACCCTCCAAGTCAGTCTTCCCAAACAGTCTAACAATCCAAGACTTTTGAGGAACACAGCACCTTGACTTCTCAAGTCAAGTCTTCTCCTACCAATCTGACAACCCCGGATTGCAGAAGGAATTACAACACCTTGAATCTAATTGCTAAGTCACCTGCTACTTCTTCTGACTCTTCAGATTGTAGACTCTACTTCAACAATATAGATTTAACACAAGGGGATACAAGAGTGCTTGCTTCTGGAAAGCTGATACTCACAATTAACCTCACTGAAAACTCGAGTGTTTGCTACTGGAAGTTTATGACTCTTTTACTGATTTTCGATGCTAAGTCTTCTTCCTTGAGCCTCCTTTTATAGATGAGAATTAGGGTTTCTTCCATGATCAAATTCGAGCTGTATCTGTCCAGATTCTCTTGCAAAAATAACTTGGCCAATCTTGTTTCACTTAAATAAAAAACGTATCTTTTTAGCTTCAGATTGCATTTGAAAATTCTGTTGACCAATCTTGTTTCTTTTAATTTCAAACCATATCTTTTTAAGCTTCAGATTGCATTCAAATTTATTCAAGTCTTTAGTAAGTTTTTGAATCAAATCCCCTTAATACTTTGATCAAATTTCTATCAAAATTTAATTAAGTTTTCTTCGAATTTTAATCAAGTTATCACTGATTTTCATCATGATTAAAATCTGGACCGTTTGATCTTCTGATCTCGACCAACTCTGGACTTTATGATCTGATCTGCCCCAATTATGTGATCCTCTGATCTCGACCAACACTGGACCATATGATCTGATCTTCTGATCTCGGCCAATCACTGGACCATATGATCTAATCTTCTGATCTCAGCCAACACTGGGCCATGATGCTTAAATCTGGACCATTGATCTGAACATTTTCCCTCTGATCCGGACCAAGTCTGGACTGAGTCTGGATTGAATCTAAATTAAATCTGAACTTATGATATTTTAATCTGGACATTTATCTTCTGATCTGGATCAAGTCTGGATTAAATCTAGACAATCATTTCTTCTGATCTGGACTGAGTTTTATGTTCTAGACCATGCTATCTTCTGGTCTGAACCAAGTCTGGACCAAGTCATAGTTATCTTCTGCTCTGGATCAAGTCTGGATTAAGTTTGGACTGATTCATATATTCACGACCACGCTATCTTTTGGTCAGGATTAAGTTTGGACCAAGTCTGACTTATGATTCCTTCTAGTCTGGACCAAGTCTCCCTCTGACAGGCATCCTTCTGGTCTGGACCAGGTCTCCTTCTGGACTCTACTTCCTTCTGATATGGGCCGAGAAAGATATCCTCTAATGGTTATTTGGCCTTTGATATTTTGCCTTTGATGACATCCTCTAATATCCTCTGGAGGTGTATCCTCTGGGGCCTTTAGGATGCATCCTCTGGTACCATCTGGATGCATTATCTGGCCTAACCTTTTGGTGACATTTCTATCCTCTGGTTGCTTCCTCTGGATGTATCCTCTGGTGGTGTCATCCTCTGATTTTGCACAGCTTCTGATTTGTTCTTCTAAGTCAACAATTTACATAAAATACTTTTGTTAACATCAAAACTAAATATAGAACTGTAAGACACTTAAATTTAAATTTAATTATGGATTTAATATCAAGTGTATTTTGGAATATTTGTAAAATATTTGAGATATGTATATTTGTATATATACATATATATAAATATTTTTGAGATTGATTAAAATTATTGGACGAAGGATAATTTAATTTAATTACGAGTAATTAAATACCGGGCAGTTGATCAAGATTTTATCTGCCAACAGAGCTGCGACGGGAGTGTTTAGTTGCTTGAGGGTCGAGTTTAATAATATAATATACATAGTTGGTGGGGTATGTATATATATGTTTGTGTATGAGAGGAAAAAAATCAGAATTGAGAAACAGAACCAGGTTTCTTTGCCTGCGCCAGTTTTCCCTTCTTCCTTCTTCTTCTCATTCTGTTGGTGAAAAAGAGCATTCTCAAAACTCAAATTACTTGGAAATCCAAGCGTCAAAACAGAAAGTGTCAAGAAGGAAAGTTGTTCCTCTCATCGTTACAGTGTTAGAAAACCAACTTTGGTAGCGATGACGCGAGCGGGAATGTCGCTGACTTTTGTCGCAGTAACGTAAACGAGCGAGAAAACGTAACTAAGGTAAGGGGCTCCTTCCAACTTTCTAGATTGCATTTAGGGCTGTAAATGCATGTTGATGGATGAATATATATGATGTTCTGTTTTGAAAACGAAATTGCCCTGCATGTTGTTATGTATAAGCAAACTACTTGTGTTGTCGGTTTTGTTGATGCTTTGTTTGGTTACTGTCGTGGTTGATGTATTGATGATGTTTTTGAAGGTGCAAACACGAGAAGGGGGGTTGAATTGTGTTTGACTTAACTTGAATACTTTTCCTGTTTTAATAACTTCAAAACAAAACTTGATGTATAATTAAAACAGAGTTAGCAGCGGATAAAAATAAAAATAAAAACTCAGATTTTATACTGGTTCACCGTTAACGAGGCTACGTCCAGTCCCTTCGCCTTGAAGGATTTCACTAATTCAACCTTGAATTACAACCTTGCTACTGACCCTCCAAGTCAGTCTTCTCAAATAGTCTAACAATCCTAGATTCTTTGAGGAAAAACAACTCATGTTCTTCAGCCAATCTGACAACCCAAATTGTAGAAGAATTCACAACACTATGAATCTAATTGCTAAGTACCTTGCTAGCCTTTCTGAATCCCTCAGTTTGTAGACTCTACTTCAACAACTTAGATACAACCCTATCTAATTGCCAAGTAACCTGCTACCTCTACTGACTCCCTCAGATTGTAGACTCTACTTCAACAACTTAGATTTGCCACAGTGGAAAGAAAATAACCGAGTACTTGCTTCTTGAAAGCTGAAACTCACAATTGACTTATATGAAAATTTGAGAGTGGTTGCTTTGGAAGTGTATGACTCTTTTGTGATTTTCGATACTTGAGTTTTCTACCTTGAGCCTCCTTTTATAGATGCAGATTTGGGCCTCTTCCAATGCTTAAATTTGAGCTGAATCTTGCTGGATTCTCTGTAAAAATAACTTGACCAATTGGGCTTCATATAAATAAAAAACATATCTTCAGATTTCCTTTCAAAATAACTGGCCAATTAAATCTATTGGTTCCTTCCCACCACAGCTCCTGAATTCCACAACACCTCACTTTATTTTTGTAACAAATCTTTTTAATCATTTGATTAAAATAAATTAAATTCTCCACTGTATAATTTTCCTGATTAAATCTGGACCATTGGATCTTCATGCGCTAGTCCACATCTGGACCATACTGATTGTTATGATGTGATCCTCTGATTTCGGCCTTCCCTGGACCACACTTCCTGACCCTCTGATCTGCTGATTTCGGCCAGCCTGGATTCGCACCTGATATGCTAAAATCCTCTGAATTCGACCTTTGCTGGACTGCACAGTCTGTCCCTCTGATTTCGGCCACCACTGGGCCATGGTCTGATTTTCTGATCTGGACCATCACTGGACCAAATAATTATTTCTGAACCATTGATCTGGAAGTTTTTACTCTGATCTGGACAGATTCTGGACTTTGGTCTGGAACAAACTGAAATTAACTTGAACAAAAAATATTTCAGTCTGGACATTTTACCTTTAATTTTGGACCAGGTCTGGATTGATTCTGGAACTCATTTCTTTTGGTATGGACTTAGTTCGATGCCCTGAATCATGCTATCTTATGATCTGGGCCAAATCTGGATTGATCCTCTTGTTCTGGACTCATAAACATACCTTCTGGTCAAGTCTGGAACAAGTCTGGACTGTGTAATTTTTCACTGCCAGGCCATCTTCTGGTCAGAATAACTTTTGGAATAAAATTGATATTTGATTTCTGTTTGTCTGGAACAACTCTCCTTCTGGCAGGCTTTCCAATGGTATGATCCATGTTTCATTCTGATTTTTATTCCTTCTGA
The DNA here is from genome assembly GCA_037974295.1 of Cicer cuneatum. NCBI lineage: Eukaryota > Viridiplantae > Streptophyta > Magnoliopsida > Fabales > Fabaceae > Cicer > Cicer cuneatum. The sequence goes on along the minus strand of JBBPBO010000001.1, from coordinate 65,174,089 downwards.
TCTGGGCCATCAAAGATATCTTCTGGTCATGTTTTGACATTCCTGGAGTATCTTCTGGTCATTCCAGAATTCATTTTTCTGGAATCCTTTGATCTCTGCTTCTGTTTCCTTCAGTATTTGGGGCATTTAACTTAATAATTCAAAGTACAAAATAAGTTTACATTGAGTACATTTGTAAGCATCAAAATCCTAAGTACTTTGAACCAACTTGGTTCCAACAATCTCCCCCTTTTTGATGATGACAAAACCTTAACTTATTTTGCTAACCTATGACTCGAAGACTTTGAATTACTCCCCCTCAGACCAATGTCTCCCCCTAAGTCTGATACTCTCCTTTTCAACTTCTTCTTTGTTCTCTCTTTCTTTTCTTCTCTTCTCCTCTCCTTTTCAACTCCTTCTTTTTGCTCTATTTCTTTTTCTCTCTTCACATTTCCTCTCCTTTTCAACTCCTTCTGTTTTCACTATTTCTTTTTCTTTCTTTGTTTTTCTCTCTCCCTATTTCCTCTCCTTTTCAACTCCTTCTGTTTTCTCTCTTTCTTTTTCTCTCCTTCTTTCTTTTTATCTCTCTTTTTCTACTTATTTCTCCTTTCTTTCTCTCTCTCTCTCTCTTTCTCCCCCTTTTTGTCATCAGCCAAAAAGTGGTCCTACTATTTTTGTATTTTTTTTGTTTTTCTCTTTACAAAGTACAAAATATAAAAACATAAAATAAAATAACATAAAATAAATTAACATGAAATTTAAAAACTCCTAAGATGACTACTTGAGCTAGTCAGATATGAAGGTCGTGCTGAGATGCTTCTTAATGAACTCGAACCTATCTTCTGGTAATGCCTTGGTGAAGATATCAGCCCATTGATGTGACCACAAACTGTGAACTGCATCTTGCTACTGATATATACTCAGCTTCAGCTGTTGACATGGCAATGGTGCTTTGTCTTTTGCTTGACCAAGAGATCTAAGAAAGTGCAGTTGCCACTTGTACTTTTCCTTTCCAACTTGTCTCCACCATAGTCAGAATCACAGAAACCTCTGAGTTTGTAGGTGGGGGTTTTTCTCTGTATGTTTTCTGTTCTACCTTTTGGCTGGTTTCATCTGATTTACTTGGATGAATCTGAATTCCAAGGAAGAACTTAAGTTCTCCCATCATGCTCATTTGGAACTCTTTCTGCATTAGGTCAGAAAACTCTTTGCACAAAGTGCCATTAGTTGATCCAAATATGATATCATCAACATAGACTTGAATAATCAGAGTATCATGTTTAATGGATTTTCCTAAATAGTGTATTATCAATCTGGCCTCTATTAAATTCATTCTTAAGCAGAAAGTTACTAAGTCTGTCATACTATGCCCTTGGTGCTTGTTTTAAACCATATAAAGACTTTTTAAGTTTGAAAACATGGTCTGGAAAATCAGAATTTTCAAAACCAGGGGGCTGTTTGACATAGACTTCTTCACTTATGTAGCCATTTAAGAATGCACTTTTGACATCCATTTGATACAGCATTATATCATGATTAGCAGCAAATGATAAGAGAATTCTAAATGCTTCTAACCTGGCCACTGGAACAAAAGTCTCAGTGTAATCCATACCTTTCTGTTGACTGTATCCTTGAGCTACAACTTCACCCTTTTCATTGAATTTGTTTCTGAATACCTACTTGGTTCCAATAATCCTTCTGTTTGGTCTGGATACCAGATCCCAAATGTAAGACCCTTAAATTTAATATTAATTTATGGAATTAATATTAAGGGTATTTTTGGAATTTTTGTTAAATATTTAATATATGTATGTTTTGAGTGAATATATATATATATATATATAAATATTTATTTTGGATGAAGAATTAAAATTATTGGATGAAGACTAAATTAATTTAATTTCGAGTAATTAAATTAATCGGACCATTAATTAAGGGTTAGTGGCTAAATTGCAAAAGGATTAAGTGCTGAGAAATCCAGCTGGAAAATCCAGCATTATTGTATCATTGTTTCAAAGGAGGTGGCACTCAAGTGAGCCCATAAGTACACGTGAGGGGCTGGGCAGAAATCAGAACACCATCCCTCCTCCCTTATTGCCCATACTGCATGTAATATACTGCATGTAATAGTAACCCATTTTTCCCTCCCATTCTGCCTCTGTTTTCTGCCTTCCCATTTCCAGCCACGATTATAAAAGAGGAAGAGAGGGAACTCTTCAAAGTATCATTACTGGAACATCCAAACACTGAAACACCAAAACTCCAGTACAAAAGTTATTCCCCATACCATTACGGAGGTAAAGAACCCAGTTTCGTAGCAACAAACTCAAGCTGCAGTTTCACCGGTTTTGGACGCGCAAACGGGAGCAGAATCAGAAACGAGAGGAATAGCAGAACACGCATCAAGGGTAAGGGCGCCTTCCACCTTTTAGCTGCATTAGGGCCATAAATGTGTGTGGTTTCATTTCTGTTTTAGAGGAAAAACTGTTTTGCATGTCATTTTGAAAAATGAGGAATGCATTCTGTTGATATGTGATCATTCTGAGATGGATGTTGTTGGCTGTTTTGCTGATATAACATGCTGTTTTGCTTATGTGTGAAAGCTGAAAAATGGTTGCATGTCATTTTAAACATGATTAAAATACATGTCATAAAACTGTTTTGAAAATGGTTTTAAAAATGCAAAAAATGCATTCTGTTGGTGTTTTGCTGCTGTGTGATGATTTCTGTTTTGGTGAAAACATTGGTCATGTTCTGATGTTGTGGAAGCTGAAATGCTATGCATGTTATTCTGATGTTTGAGGAAGCTGAAATGCTTTGCATATTGTTCTGATTGTTTGAAAAGCTGAAATGCTATACATGTTATTCTGATGTTTTGAGAAAGCTGTGATGCTTGCATGTTTGTTCTGATGGTTCAAAATCTGAATGATTCTGGTGAGTGAACATTCTGTTTCCTGGTTCTGGATGATTAGGGTTGGATCCTGATTCCATTTCTGTTTTGTGTGATTCTGGTGGTGTTGTTGATTTAAAAAGAAAAGGGATTTTTAATGAGGAAAATATTGTCTGGAAAGAGTGTTGAATCTGTTTGATGTTGGTTGTTTGTTTTTAAAAGAATCAGTTTTGAAAAGAGTTGAAACTTCAGAATTTTCACTGGTTTTCGAAGGTGTATTCGAATACAACATGTGTGTATTCGACTACAACCTGTAAAATTTTTGTTTTACTTAAGTTTTCAAACTTGTGTTCGACTACGAACCCTGTAGTCGAATACAGAAGAAGAATTTCTGTTTCTGTTTCTCGTTCTGATGATCCTTGTGTGGATCATACTGTTTCTGTTTCTGGTTCTGATGATCCTTGTGTGGATCATTTCGTTTCTGTTCTGGTTCTGATGATCCTTGTGTGGATCATTCTGTTTCTGTTTCTGGTTCTGATGATCCTTGTGTGGATCATTTTGTTTCTGTTTCTGGTTCTGATGATCCTTGTGTGGATCATTCTGTTTCTGTTTCTGGTTCTGATGATCCTTGTGTGGATCATTCTGTTTCTGTTTCTGGTTCTAATGATCCTTATGTGGATCATTTCGTTTTTGTTTCTGGTTCTGATGATCCTTGTGTGGATCATTCTGTCTCTGTTTCTGGTTCTAATGATCCTTGTGTGGATCATTCTGTGTCTATTTCTGCTTCTGATGGTTCTGATGTGAACCATTCTATTTCTGCTTCTGATGGTTCTGATCTGAAACATTCTGTTTCTGCTTCTGATGGTTCTGATCTGAAACATTCTGTTTCTGCTTCTGATGGTTCTGATGTTAACCATCTTCTGATGATTCTGATGTAAATCATCCTGTTTCTGCTTCTGATGATTCTAATGTTAATCATTCTATTTCTGCTTCTGATGATTCTGATAATCATCATGTTTTCTGTTTCTGATGATTCTGATCATCTTCCTGTTTCCTGCTTCTGATGATTCTGATAATCATTCTGTTGTTTCTGCTTCTGGTGATTCTGGCATGAACCATTCTGTGCTTCTTCTGATCAATTCTGGATGAAGTCTGGGCGAAGTCTGGGTTATTCAAAATTCGATTGTCATGCCATGTTCTGGTCAAATTATCTTCTGGATTACTTCTTTCTTTTGACAACTTATGGCCTGGAACAACTCTCCACATGGCAGGCTTCACAATAGTATGGTCCAAAGAATCTTCTGATATTTATTCCCTCTGATATAGTCCATCAAAGATATCTTCTGGTCACTTCTGGACAAGTATGGACTGTGTTGAAATTACACTGCCAGGCTATGTTCTGATCAGTATAACTTCTTGATTGCTTATGATATTTGAATCATTCTTGTTTGGAGCAATTCATATTATGGCAAGCTTCCCTCTGATGTTTTCCAGATGTTCTTCTGATTTTGTTTCTGTTTGATATAAGCCTCCAAAGTTATCTTCTGGTCGGTTTTGGACATTCTGGTTTATCTTCTGATAATTCCAGAAATGCATCTTCTGTAAATTCAGAATGTATCCTCTGATACATTCATCTTCTGATGGTTCTGTGTGAATCATTCTATTTTACTTCTGGTGATTCTGATAATCATCTTGTTTCTGTTTCTGATGATTCTGATAGTCATTCTGTTTTGCTTCTGATGATTCTGGTGAGTCATTCTGTTTTGCTTCTGATGATTCTGGTGTGAATCATTCTGTGTTGCTTCTGATGGTTCTGGATGCATCATTCTGTTGTTTCTGCTTCTAATGGTTCTGGTGTGAGTCATTCTGTGTTGCTTCTGATGATTCTGGTGTGAATCATTCTGTGTTGCTTCTGATGATTCTGGGTGAATCATTCTGTTGTTTTGCTTCTGATGATCCTCATTCTGGTTTTGTTTCTGATGTTCTGATGTTAATCATCTCGTTTCTGCTTCTGACGATTCTGATTTTAGTCATTTTGTTTCTAACTCTGATGTTCTGATGTTGATCCTTCTGGTTCTGTTCTGATGTTAATCATTCATTCTGGTTTTGTTTCTGATGTTGATCATTCTGGTTCTGTTTCTGATGTTGATCCTTCTGGTTCTGTTTCTGATGTTGATCATTCTGGTTGTATTTCTGATGTTGATCCTTCTAGTTCTGTTTCTGATGTTGATCATTCTGGTTCTGTTTCTGATGTTGATCATTCTGGTTTTGTTTCTGATGTTGATCATTCTGGTTCTGTTTCTGATGTTAATTATTCTGGTTTTGTTTTCTGATGTTCTGGTGTTGATGATTCTGATTCTAATTCTATTTCTAATGTTCTGATGTTAATCGTTCTGATTCTGGTTCTATTTTCTGATGATCTGATGTTGATCATTCTGGTTTTGTCTTCTGTATTCGACTAAAGGCATGCTGTATTCGAATACAGAATGTTAAAATTGCAGATTTTCACTAGTTTCAGCTTCTGTATTCGAATACAAGGGATCTGTATTCGAATACAGATTCGTGTTTTTCCAAAATCTTAGTTTTAAACACTGTTTTGTGAATTTTAAGAGTTTGGGGAACAATGGAAAGACTTGAGATGATTAAGTATGGAATTTGTGAGATAATGTGAATTGTTAATGATTACTTGAATGTTTAAGCATTGATGTGTTGATAATAAAATTGGTTGTGTTGAGGTATTTTGAGAAATGGTGGAAATGCATGAAATTCATTGATGTCGCATACTGTTTTCAGTGAAGAGAAAACATTGCAAGTTCATGCATTGCATAGTCAAGTGGTGACCGCGATGGGCCACAAAGTTGATGCGGTGACCGTGATGGGCCGCGAAGTTAAGTAGTAACCGTGGGTTATAGAATAGTTCCGCGTGTATTAGACGGTCTATTCTATCCAGGTTTAGAGTAGTTCCGCGTGTACTAGACGGTCTATTCTATCCGGGCTACGAAATGGTTCCGCGTGTATTAGACGGTCCATTCCATTTGTGAAGTCGTGTTGGTCTGTTGAGCGACTGCACTGGTGATGATCTGTGAGAGATTGCACCCTGGTCTGGAGGGCCGTTAAAGTCTGACATATATAAATCGTGCTGGTCCGTGAGAGACTGCACGTGTGCTGGTCTGTGAGCGACTGCACCTTGGTAATTCCAAGAAGCTGAGTACATGAGCATATGCATATTGCATCTGGGTGTTTGACCGGTGGGTCACGTTTTGGATATTGTTGATGATTGGAAAATTGATGTGTGTAAGTACTTGTTGAATTATGAATTTTCTGATTTAATGATTGTGATTTGCTGAGGTGTTGTTTGTACTTACCACATATTTCATAATAATTGGCTGCTGTTTTGAAAAGGCATATATGTCATTAAATTTCAAATGAGCATTATTATTTTCCTCATCATTGTCATATATTATGCCATGAATATATGTGTTGTTGTGAGATATATGCTTATTTGTTAATTTCGGTCGGTGACCCTTGCTATTATATTGTGGACTTTGGGCTTTGCCCTCAGATGTTACCCGAACCCGTCCTACCGACGGATACACTAACGACGGAAGCGTCGTTAGTTTCCCCTGATCTTTACGTACGGAGTCTATGTGGACAACGCAGAGGGACGGACGGTTGGCTGAAGACGAGATTTATAGATGATACGGTGGAGACCGTGCTACTGTAGCTTAGTGCATGATCAGTCTAGACTTTTGTATAGGGTCTTGAGTTTTGGGAAATGTAATTTTATTTTGGGAATTAATGTATTACTTTTTCCGCTGTATTATTCTGCACTCTGACACTGATTGGGTGACAACCTTTGAAATGAACTGATTTTATTTTAATTCCCTTGAATTAAATTCGGAAAAATCTTTTATTGATTTATTTTATGTGAAAAAAAAAATGCACCCGCGCTGTGTTTTAAACTCGGGGTGTTACACCAAACATCATTCCTTTGAATTTCATTCAGCTCTTCTTGCATTGCAAGTATCCAACCTTCCTCTGCCAAAACTTCATCAACAATGCTTGGTTCGCATCAGCTTCTGGTTCTGTAACAGGTTCTGATTCTGATGAATCAGCTTCTGGTTCTGGTGAATCTGTAACAGCTTTAGATTCTAGTAAATATCCAGATTTCTCTTATGACTTATCTTGGCTGTTTCTGACTTGATCAGATTTATCTTTTGAAGATTTGTTATGTGTTGCTGACTTGCTTGTATCCTTTACCTTTCCAGGTACTTCTGTTTCTTGTGCTTCTGCTCCCTGCACTATTTTTATCTTGCTTTGATTTGTTAAGATCAAGCAGTTTGTCATTTTACATAATGCAAATCAAATAAGTTAAAATTTAACTCAATACAGCCAAACCATTCGTTCTGCTTCTGGTGGTTTCTGTTTGTTTTTGAAACCACTGGAATGCTGTTTCTTCTGAGTGTTCAATTCGTGTGAATCACCTGGTTCCTCTGATGTTTTGAAAACCTGCAGAATACTTATCTAGCTTTGATTCGTTAAGATCAAGCTTCTTGTTATCACAGTAAATATTAAATAATAATAGTATTTACAGCAAGATGTAGCCTCAGGTTTACTCTGAAAATCCTCTTGCTTCTGATTTTCAGATTCCTAATCTATATGTTCTGAGATTACATAGTTTGGATGAGGGAATTTGAATTCCCTTCCAGGTTTGTAGTCTTGATGAATCTCACTGGAGAGTTTGAAGAACTCTCTTGATTCTGAATCTTTAATTTCTGTTTTGGCTCATACACCATATTCCTCTGGTGATTCTGGAACTTATGGTGATTCTGATAATCATACTTATTTTGATAATTAAAGTAGTTCTGATGATCATACCTCAACCTTTGATATTGATACCTGTTCAGGTTCTGGTTCTGGTATTGATTCTGATTCTGGTTCCAGTATTGATTCTGGTTCCAGTTTCTGTGCCTCTAGTTCTGGTTGCCAGTGTTGGTTCTGGTTCCAGTTCCTGTACCTCTGATACTGGTTCCAGTTTTGGTTCTGGTTCCAGTTTCTGTGCTTCTGGTACTGGTTCCAGTTCCTGTTCCTCTGATACTGGTTCCAGTTCTGATTCTGGTTCCAGTTCTTGTTCTGATACGAGTGATATCCATGATATTTCCTGTTCCTCCTATAATTCTGGTTCTGATTGTGTTGACCAGTTCTTCTTCTACCAGAGTCACTTTGCTTCTGTTTGGTAGATGTTGGAACATAAACCTTCTTCTGCTTGTGCGTTGCCAACATCCATTGTCCAGGCACCATTGTTGGTGTCTCCTTCTGGTTGCTCAGAATATCTACAACATAGACAATTTGATCTTTTGGTACCCAGAACTGATTGGGTCCAGGTTTGTTAGTTGTAATAGCTATCTGATCTTGTTCAGATTTTACCATTGGACAAGATAATTCAGAGTGACCTTTCTTGGCACAAGCACTACATAAAACATCAGAATGAACAGCTTTATTTTCAGTAATTGTTTCTGTAAAACCAAGACCTCTTTTTCCAGAATTACTGTTTCCATAAATCATTGATGCATTTTTACTTCTTTCCATTCCATTGGAAATAAAGTTTTGAAAAACTTGCTCATGCATATCAGATTTACAAACAGTTTCAGAAGTGGAACAATTATTACTTTTCAGAGTTTGGTTTTCAGATTTGAGTCTTGCAACATCAGTTTTAAAATTTTTGTTTTCAGTTGCATACTCAGAATTTCGATTCTTTAAAACTTGGACTTCTTTGGTTAGATTTTCCTTATCTTCCCTAAGAGTTTTCAGTTTTAAAGACCTTTTATTGTTTGCATTTAACAAGTCTTTTAAAGTCTCAATTAATTCAGATTTAGACAGATCAGAAAATACCTCATTGTCTTCATCTTCTGATTCTGTTCCAGAGCCTGAGCTATATTCAGAACTTGAGTTGGTATGAGCCATCAGAGACAGAATTGTTTCCTCTGATGTGCTTCCAGATTTTCCAGAATGATTGCTTCGATCATTCTTCCTTCTGCCTGTTTTCCTTCTGGAATTTGTGCCTTTATGAGGTCCAGAAGCAGACTTGATGTGAGCTATCTTTGCCGTTTCTGCCTCTTTTTCATTAGAAGATTCTTCCTCTGATTCTGATACATCCCAGGCGGCCATTAGACCTTTCTTTTTGTATCTGGAACTCTTCTTGTGCTGTTTTCCTTTTTCCAGATTTGGACATTCTGACTTGATATGTCCAGGTTCATTGCATCCATAACAGATGATGTTCTTCTTGTCAGATTCTTCCTTGCTATTATGTTTCTTCTGGGAACCTCTCCTCTTTCTGTTTTCCCATATCTTAACCATCTTTTAGGTTAAGTAAGCCATATCATCACAGTCACTATCCTCTGATTCTGATTCTGCCTTTGCAGCTTTCTTCTGTTTCGATTTCAGAGCCAGATTCTTCTTCTTCTTAGGTTCATCTTCTTCCAGTTCTATTTCATGAGACCTGAGTGAGCTGATCAAATCTTCCAGCCTCAAGGTACTAAGATCCTTAGCTTCCTGAATTGCAGTAACCTTTGGTCTCCACCTTTTTGGTAGACTTCTCAGGATTTTCCAAACATGATCTTCAGTGGTATAGCTTTTGTTTAATACTTTCAGTCCTGATACCAAAGTCTGGAATCTGCAGAACATTGTGTCAATGTCTTCATCCTCTTCCATCTTGAACAGCTCATACTTTCTGACCAATATGTTAGCCTTTGTTTGTTGAACCTGCTTGGTTCCTTCTTAGGTCAGAACCAGACTATCGAATATACTCTTTGCTGTTTATTTGTGCATCTATCAAATTCCTTGAATGTGATTGCACTAACCATGATGGTTCTGAACTTGTGATGAAGTCTGTGTAGTCTGATCTGATCTGGTTTCATATCATCCAAGTCTAGTTTCTTAGTTGGATCTTCTGGATCAGTAGGTGCAGTGTATCCTCTGACTATCATCTTCCATAATTTAGGATCTTGACATATGACAAAACTTCTCAGTCTGTCCTTCCAATACTCAAACCTTTCTCCATCAAATATTGGTGGTCTGTTGATGTTGCCTCCCAATTCTTCTGACATATTGAACCCCTTGGACCTTTCCTCAAACATTGTTAAGTGCTCAGCCTTGAGACCGAGCTCTGATGCCAATTGAAGGTGCAAACACGAGAAGGGGGGGTTGAATTGTATTTGACTTAACTTGAATATTTTCCTGTTTTAATACTTTCAAAACAAAACTTGATGTATAATTAAAACAGAGTTAGCGGCGGATAAAAATAAAAATAAAAACTCACAAATTTTATACTGGTTCACCGTTAACGAGGCTACGTCCAGTCCCTTCGCCTTGAAGGATTTCACTAATTCAACCTTGAATTACAACCTTGCTACTGACCCTCCAAGTCAGTCTTCTCAAATAGTCTAACAATCCTAGACTTCTTTGAGGAAAAACAACTCATGTTCTTCAGCCAATCTGACACCCCAGATTGTAGAAGAATTCACAACACTATGAATTTAATTGCTAAGTACCTTGCTACCCTTTATGAATCCCTCAGTTTGTAGACTCTACTTCAACAACTTAGATACAACCCTATCTAATTGCCAAGTAACCTGCTACCTCTACTGACTCCCTCAGATTGTAGACTCTACTTCAACAACTTAGATTTGCCACAATGGAAAGAAAATAACCGAGTACTTGCTTCTTGAAAGCTGAAACTCACAATTGACTTATATGAAAATTTGAGAGTGGTTTCTTTGGAAGTGTATGACTCTTTTGTGATTTTCGATACTTGAGTTTTCTGCCTTGAGCCCTTCTTTTATAGATGCAGATTTGGGCCTCTTCCAATGCTTAAATTCGAGCTGAATCTTGCTGGATTCTCTGTAAAAATAACTTGACCAATTGGGTTTCATATAAATAAAAAACATATCTTCAAATTTCCTTTCAAAATAACTGGCCAATTAAATCTGTTGGTTCCTTCCCGCCACAGCTCCTCAATTCCACAACACCTCACTTTATTTTTGTAACAAATCTTTTTAATCGTTTGATCAAAATAAATTAAATTCTCCACTGTATAATTTTCCTGATTAAATCTGGACCATTGGATCTTCATGCGCTAGTCCACATCTGGACCATACTGATTGTTATGCTGTGATCCTCTGATTTCGGCCTTCCCTGGACGACACTTTCTGACCCTCTGATCTTCTGATTTCGGCCAGCCTAGATGCGCACCTGATATGCTAAAATCCTTTGAATTCAGCCTTTGCTGGACTGCACAGTCTGTCCCTCTTATTTCGGCCACCATTGGGCCATGGTCTGATTTTCTGATCTGAACCATCACTGGACCTAATAATTATTTCTGAACCATTGATCTGGAAGTTTTTACTCTGATCTGGACAGATTCTGGACTTTGGTCTGGAGCAAACTGAAATTAACTTGAGAAAAAAATATTTCAGTCTGGACATTTTACCTTTAATTTTGGACCAGGTCTGGATTTATTCTGGAACTCATTTCTTTTGGTATGGACTTAGTTCCATGCCTTGAATCATGCCAAATCTGGATTGATCCTCTTGTTCTGGACTCATAAACATACCTTCTGGTCAAGTCTGGAACAAGTCTGGACTGTGTAATTTTTCACTGCCAGGCCATCTTCTGGTCAGAATAACTTTTGGAATAAAATTGATATTTGATTTCTGTTTGTCTGGAACAACTCTCCTTCTGGCAGGCTTTCCAATGGTATGATCTAAGTTTCATTCTGATTTTTATTCCTTCTGATCTGGGCCATCAAAGATATCTTCTGGTCATGTTTTGACATTCCTGGAGTATCTTCTAGTCATTCCAGAATTCATTTTTCTGGAATCATTTGATCTCTGCTTCTGTTTCCTTTAGTTTCTGGGGCATTTAACTTAATAATTCAAAGTACAAAATAAGTTTACATTGAGTACATTTGTAAGCATCAAAATCCTAAGTACTTAGAACCAACTTGGTTCTAAAAGTTTTGGTGTTGTGTTGATCCGGAAATCTGCCTTGCATGTGGTTTGTGAATGATTAAAATGCATGTTGTTGAGATGATGCATGTTTGTGAGTCGTTGTTGCTGTGCTGCTTCTAGTTGTTATTGATGTTACTGCCTTGCTGTTGTTGTGAAAGAAATCATTAATGTTGTGTTGATGACGTTCTGGGTTTCAAATGGCATTGCATTCTGTTTTCAGTGAAGAGAAAACATAGCATGTTCATGCATTGCATAGTCAGGTGGTGACCGCGATGGGCCGCAGAGTTGATGCGGTGACTGTGATGGGCCGCGAAGTTAAGTAGTAACCGTGATGAGTTATAGAGTAGTTCCGCGTGTATTAGACGATCTATTCTATCCGGGTTTCAAAGTGGTTCCGCGTGTATTAGACGGTCGATTCTATCCGTGCGAGGATGTAACTTCTATGTATTTGGTCTGTGAGAGGCTAATACACGTAAATGTAGTGACCGTGATGGGTTATAGAGTAGTTCTGTGTGTATTAGACGGTCTATTCTATTCGGGTTTCAGAGTGGTTTCGCGTGTATTAGACTGTCCATTCTTTCCGGGCTACGGAGTGGTTCCGTGTGTATTAGACGGTCCATTCTATCTGTAAATCGTGATGGTCTGTGAGTGACTGCACCTTGGTAATTCCAAGAGTTGAGTACATTGACATATACATATTGCATTGGGATGGTTGACCTGTGAGTCATGATTTGATATGAGCTGATAAGTGGAAATCGATGTGTGCAAGTATCTCATGAATTCTAAGTGCTAAATGAGTGTTGTGATTGTTGATTGTATTTGTACTTGCAACATGATTTATATGTTAAATTGGCTGTTATGCAAAGATGTAGACATTATACATTTTAATAAGTGAGCATACTTATTTATTACTATTGTCTTAACATTGGAACATGCCATGAATGTATTTGTTATCTTTGACATAACTGCTATGTGGTAATTGTCAATTTCGGTTGGTGACCCTTTACAATGTTGTGGAAGTTGGGCTTTGCCCTCAGATGATACCCAAACCCGTGCCACCGACGGATACACTAACGACAGAGACGCTGTTAGTTTTCCTTGATCTTCACGTACGGTGTATTTGTGGACAACGCAGAGGGACGGACAACTGGAGTGGAGACGAGACTTGTAGAGGATGCGGTGGAAACCGTGCTACTATAGTTTTAGTGCATGATCAATAGTTTTAGTACATGATCAGATCAGACTAGACTTTTTGTATAGGGTCTAGTGTTAATGGTTGTACTTATTTATTTTGGGATAATTGTACATCTTTTCCGCACTCTGATAAGGCTTTGTGGATCCAAGATACAGTTTTGATGTATTTTATTTTGGTATATTTTGAAGATCAATTTCCCAAAATTAAATTACTGGGCTATAATTATGATGTAATTATTTAACTACTTTTGTCGTTTTGGATTACGACGCCATATTATTTTGAAATGGTTTAATTTCAATTTATTTAAGTGGTTAAATTTTAATTTCTTTTAATTCCTTTGAATTAATTTTGAAAATTTCTTTTATTTATTTTTTTAAAAAAAATAGGGTGTTACAATTTGTGGTATCAGAGCATTTGGTTAAGCTTTTGGTTAAACTTTTGGGTAGAGCTCTGCTTAGATTGTTGGTTGCGAGTCGTTATCTGATCTTGCATAGGAGCAAGTAGTTAGAGTGTCAAGTCTTGTATAGTTGTGGTGTGCTGAAGTGATGATATTGTTAAGCTATATTTTGGAATTATTCTAAGCGGTGTGAGATTTCTACTTGATGATGGTTTTGTAGGGAACAATGCCTCCAAGAAGAGATGACACTACAAGGGCCAACGTCAGCGGGATGATCGGATGGCGGAAGTGATGAATAACATGGCTGCGTCTTTTGCTGCACAGACGGCTGCAAAGACTCAACGTGATCTAGAGAAAAGAGAAAGAGAGATTCGTGCTGCTGAATCAAGGGGACTAGAAGATTTTCGTCGTCATAATCCTCCAAAGTTCAAGGGTGATGAGGGTCCAGAAAGAGCGGACCAATGGATTCAGGAAATGGAGAAAATTTTCGAAATGATAAATTGCCAGACAATGGTAAAGGTCAACTATGCTACATATCTGCTGTTAGGGGATGCAGAATATTGGTGGAGAAGTACAAGGCTTCTGATGGGATCAGCTCATGAGGAGGTGAATTGGGAGTCGTTCAAAAAGAAGTTTTTGGACAAATACTTCCCGATGAGCACTAGGATTAAGTTGGGTGATGATTTTCTTAAATTGCACCAAGGAAACATGACGGTGGGTGAGTATGCTGCTATGTTTGAGTCCTTGTCAAGGCATTTCAGATTTTTCTGTGAAAAGGTGGATGAACAATTTATGTGTCATCATTTCCAAAATGGACTGAAGTATGAGATTCAAGACTCGGTCTTACCATTGGGAATTCAACGTTTCCAAGCCTTAGTGGAGAAGTGTAGAGAGGTTGAGGATATGAAGAACAAGAGGGCCAACCGAGGAGGGGACTTTAATTCAGGAGGGCCTAGCCGGATGAACTATCAAAACAATAAAGGGAAGCAGGTTGCTAAGCCATATAACCGACCACAGAACAACAACAGGGGTCAGAATCGCCCGGGGAACCAGAATTTTGGACGACAATTGGGACAAGGGGTTCGATGTTTCCGATGTGGGAAAGAGGGACATTATGCTACTGCTTGTACCACAAAGGATCCTACATGTTATATTTGCCAGAAGCCAGGACATTTTGCAAGGGATTGCAAGGTTCCGAAGGTGGAACCAACAGTGAACGCAACTAGGGCTACTCGTCCTATTGCTAGGGGACGTGTCTATCACATGGGTGCTGAAACTGGGAGTCAAGCTCATAATTTAACCCAGCGAGATTGCGAGATTGCAGGTAATACACTAACTGCACTTTTTGATTCAGGGGCAACACATTCCTTCATGCTATGGACTGTGTGAATCGTTTGAAGCTACCTATGTCTTCCTTACCTTTTGATTTGGTTGTTTCCACACCTGCTAAGACTTTGACCGTAAATTCTGCATGTTTACGCTGTCCTATAACTATTCAGAATAGAGATTTCTTGGTTAATTTAATATGTTTACCCCTACAATCACTCGAGATCATTCTCGGCATGGATTGGATGTCGTATAATTATGTAGTCTTGGATTGTGCTCGCAAATTAGTTCTTTTTCCCGAACCTGGAGTCGTTCGGTATTTGGCTGCAAACAAACTCGGAGTGTCGCTGAGAGAAAGAACTCAAGAGTTTCTATCATTGGCTAACGTGGGGGCAAAGATAGATGTGAGCATAGAAGATGTGGTGCTTGTCAGGGAATACCCGGACGTATTTCCAACAGAAATTTCAGGATTACCCCTAGTAAGAGAGGTGGAATTCTTTATTGATCTACACCCAGGAAATGGACCTATTTCAATTGCGTCGTATCGGATGTCGCCATTGGAATTAAGCGAGCTTAAGAGTCAAATCGAAGGTTTGCTGGAGAAAATATTTATTAGACCAAGTGTGTGGCCATGGGGAGCTCCAGTGTTGTTGGTAAAGAAAAAGGATGGAAGTTCGCGCTTATGTGTGGATTATAGGCAACTTAACAAGGTAACTATTAAGAATCGTTATCCTTTACCACGTATCGATGATTTGATGGACCAATTAAGAGGAGCCGCGGTGTTTTCAAAGATCGATTTAAAGTCAGGATACCATCAGATTCGGGTAAGAGAAAGACATATTCAAAAGACTGCTTTCAAAACCCGTTACAGACATTATGAATATCTCGTTATGCCATTTGGAGTTACGAATGCACCAGCAATTTTTATGGATTATATGAATAGAATCTTTAGCCCGTTTCTGGATAAATTCGTTGTGGTGTTCATCGATGATATATTGATTTATTCAAGAAGTGAAGAGGAACATGGAGAGCATATCCGCCAAGTTCTTGAAGTTTTACGCGAGAAGCAATTGTATGCCAATCTGTCGAAGTGCGAATTTTGGCTAGAAAAAGTGAACTTCTTAGGACATGTGATAACCAAAGAAGGAATCGTTGTGGATTCGGCAAAGATTGAGACAATCCTTGCTTGGAAACAGCCTCAGACTATCACAGACATACGAAGTTTTTTCGGACTGGCAGGATACTACAGGAGATTTATTGAAGGATTTGCTAAGATTGTGGCTCCCTTGACACAACTCACTAGAAAGAATCAGCTGTTTACATGGACAGAGAAGTATGAGGAAAGTTTTCAGTTGCTTAAGGAAAAGTTGACAACCTCACCAGTATTGGTCTTGCCACAACCAGAGGAACCATATGAGGTTTACTGTGATGCATCTCACCAAGGTTTGGGATGTGTTTTCATGCAACACAAGAAAGTTGTAGCCTACGCCTCAAGGCAGTTGAAAACTCACGAACGAAACTATCCTACTCATGATTTAGAGCTTGTTGCGGTAGTTTTTTCATTAAAGATATGGAGGCACTACTTATATGGATGCACGTTCACAGTATTCAGTGACCATAAAAGTATGAAATATTTGTTTGATCAGAAAGAATTGAACATGTGCCAAAGGAGATGGATGGAGACTCTCAAGGATTTCGATTTTTCATTGCAGTACCATCCTGGGAAAGCCAATGTGGTGGCTGATGTATTAAGTAGAGGAAGTGTGTCAGTATCTTCAATGATAATGGCCAGACAACAAGAGTTGTGGGAAGCATTTAGAGATCTACACTTGGACGTAGAGTTTGCACCAGGAATTTTAAAGTGTGGAATCATAAAAATTTCGAGTGGACTACTTGAGGAGATTGCAAACTTGCAAGATGACGCATTAATCCAAGAAAAGAGGAATCTAATAGTGCAAGGAAAGACAACTGAGTTCAGGATTGGACCAGATAATATTTTGAGATGTAATAGGAGGATTTGTGTTCCTGCAGTTGCAGATCTGAGGAGAACAATTTTGGAAGAGGCTCATAAGAGTAAATTGAGTATTCATCCTGGAGCGACAAAGATGTACCAAGACTTACGACAGAATTTTTGGTGGTTAGGAATGAAGAGGCATGTAGCGGAATATGTATCAACTTGTTTAACTTGCTAAAGGGCGAAAGTGGAACATCAGCGACCTGCTGGAATGTTACAACCTTTGGACATACCGGAATGGAAGTGGGATAGGATTTCCATGGATTTTATAACTGGATTGCCAAAGACAAGGAGGAAGAATGATTTGATTTGGGTAATAGTATATCGATTGACAAAATCCGCACATTTCTTACCAGTAAAGACCACTTATAAGGTAGATAAGCTGACGGAGATCTACATTGCTGAGATTATGAGATTACACGGAGTTCCATCGAGTATCGTATCGGACCGTGATCCAAAGTTCACGTCTCATTTTTGGGGAGCGCTACATGAAGCGTTGGGAACGAAACTGAAATTGAGTTCAACTTACCATCCGCAAACAGACGGACAAACCGAGAGAACGAATCAGACCTTGGAAGATTTATTGAGAGCATGTGTATTGGATGATAGAAGGAGTTGGGATGATGTATTGCCATTGATTGAGTTTGCCTACAACAATAGTTTTCACGCAAGTATTGGAATGGCACCCTGTGAGGCTTTGTATGGACGCAAGTGTCAGACACCTTTATGCTGGTATAAGGACGGAGAAAGTATGATTGTAGGACCTGAGATGGTGGAACAGACTACAGAGAAGGTCAAGAGGATACAAGAGAAAATGAAGATTTCACAGGATCGTCAGAAGAGTTATGCGGACACGCGTTGTAGACCTTTGGAATTCGAGCAGGGTGATCATGTATTTCTAAAGGTCACGCCTACAACTGGAGTTGGCAGAGCTATTAAATCAAGGAAATTGACTCCGAAATTAATTGGACCATACCAGATTACTGCACGAATTGGACCAGTGGCTTATCGGATTGCTTTACCTCCCATACTGTCCAATATCCACGACGTATTTCAGGTATCGCAGTTAAGGAAATATATTCCGGATCCGTCACATGTGATTGAACCAGACACATTTCAACTGAAGGATAACCTATCATTTGAAGTATTACTTGTAAGAATTGAGGACAAGAAGATTAAACAGTTGAGGAACAAGGAAGTCCCACTAGTCAAAGTGATTTGGAATCTGACTACTGGAGATGCAACTTGAGCACTAGAGAGTAAGATGAGGGAACAACATCCTGAATGGTTTATCGATGCGTAGTTTCGAGGACAAAACTGATTTAAGGGGGGTAGTAATGTAAGACCCTTAAATTTAAATTAAATTATGGATTTAATATCAAGTGTATTTTGGAATATTTGTAAAATATTTGAGATATGTATATTTGTATATATATATATATAAATATTTTTGAGATTGATTAAAATTATTGGACGAAGGATAATTTAATTATGAGTAATTAAATACCGGGATGTTGATCAAAATTTTATCTGCCAACAGAGCTGCGACGGGAGTGTTTAGTTGTTTGAGGGTCGAGTTTAATAATATAATATAAATAGTTGGTGGGGTATGTATATATATGTGTTGTGTGTGAGAGGAAAAAAAATCAGAATTCAGAAATAGAACCAAGTTTCTCTGCCCGCGCCAGTTTTCCCTTCTTCCTTCTTCTTCTCATTCTGTTGGTGAAAAAGAGCATTCTCAAAACTCAAATTACTTGGAAATCCAAGCGTCAAAACAGAAAGTGTCAAGAAGGAAAGTTGTTCCTCTCATCATTACAGTGTTAGAGAACCAACTTTGGTAGCGATGACGCGAGCGGGAGTGTCGCCGACTTTTGTCGCGGTAACGTAAACGAGCGAGAAAACGCAACTAAGGTAACCGTGATGGGCCGTGAAGTTAAGTAGTAACCATGATGGGTTATAGAGTAGTTCCGCGTGTATTAGACGGTCTATTCTATCCGGGTTTCAAAGTGGTTCCGCGTGTATTAGACGGTCCATTCTATCCGTGCGAGGATGTAACTTCTGTGTATTTGGTCTGTGACAGGCTAATACACGTAAATGTAGTGACCGTGATGCGTTATAGAGTAGTTCCACGTGTATTAGACGGTCTATTCTATCCGGGTTTCAGAGTGGTTCCACGTGTATTAGACGATCCATTCTATCCGGGCTACGGAGTGGTTTCGCGTGTATTAGACGGTCCATTCTATCTGTAAATCGTGATGGTTCGTGAGAGACTGCACCTTGGTAATTCCAAGAGTTGAGTACATTGACATATACATATTGCATTGGGATGGTTGACCTGTGAGTCATGATTTGATATGAGCTGATGAGTGGAAATCGATGTGTGCAACTATCTCATGAATTCTAAGTGCCAAATGAGTGTTGTGATTGTTGATTGTATCTGTACTTGCAACATGATTTATATGTTAAATTGGCTGTTATGCAAAGATGTAGACATTATACATTTTAATAAGTGAGCATACTTATTTATTACTATTGTCTTAACATTGGAACATGCCATGAATGTATTTTTTATCTTTGACATAACTGCTATGTGGTAATTGTTAATTTCGGTTGGTGACCCTTTACAATATTGTGGAAATTGGGCTTTGCCCTCAGATGATACCCAAACCCGTGCCACCGACGGATACACTAAAGACGGAGACACTGTTAGTTTTCCTTGATCTTCACGTATGGAGTATTTGTGGACAGCGCAGAGGGATGGATAGCTGGAGTGGAGACGAGACTTGTAGAGGATGCGGTGGAAACCGTGCTACTGTAGTTTTAGTGCATGATCAGTAGTTTTAGTGCATGATCAGATCAGACTAGACTTTTTGTATAGGGCCTAGTGTTAATGGCTGTACTTATTTATTTTGGGATAATTGTACATCTTTTCCGCACTCTGATAAGGCTTTATGGATTCAGGATACAAATTTTGATGTATTTTATTTTGGTATATTTTGAAGATCAATTTCCCAAAATTAAATTACTGGGCTATAATTATGATGTAATTATTTAACTACTTTTGTCGTTTTGGATTACGAAGCCATATTATTTTGAAATGGTTTAATTTCAATTTATTTAAGTGATTAAATTTTAATTCCTTTGAATTAATTGTGAAAATTTCTTTTATTTATTTTTTAAAAAAAAATCGGGGTGTTACAAGAACCAACTTGGTTCCAACACATATTACATGCATATATCATCCCTCACCAACACTTGATGGTGTTCCTCCCAACCTAAATGGGCCTGCACATTTTCTAGTCCAAGTACTCCTCATTGGTTTATGATTCTTCCAAGGTCTATATTTATCGATTCTTTCACAACCAAAAATTAATTTTGTCTTTGTTCTTGGTCGTGCTGTCGCAATTTGAGATCTAAAAATGACAACGACAAATCCATTTTTCCTTCCAACATTTCTAGCCCATTTCAATAAATCATCTCGCATATCAAACATCATGTGGGTGCTGAACACATCAGTCAAATCAACCATAACAGGTTCCTCTCTGTTGTTCATATCGTCTTCAATTTAGGGTTTAACAACATCATTCGTTGCTTCAAAATCATCGTACATATCGTCAAAAATCACGTTCCAAACCATCGTGCATTTCCTCAAAATCAGGTTCCAAACCTTCATACATTTCATAACTGTTGTATTCCCCTTGGTCCATTTATCTGTATCCAAAAAGGATCATATAAAAATTCAGGAATATGCAATACTTCTCAGTGAAAATGTGTGTTTTACCAAGGTCACGTATGCTGACATGTTCCTGCTACATGAACTCAATTCACGCAGGCTTGCGTGAATTTAATTCACGTACCAAACCCAAAAACCTACATGAATTGAGTTCACGTACGTGAACTCAACCATACCAGAAACCTACGTGAACTGAGTTCATGTACATGAACTCAGCCAGGCCAGATACCTACATGAACTGAGTTCACATATGTGAACTCACCCAACCTTGAAACCTACGTGAACTCAGTTCACATAGGTTTCTGGGTTTGATGGATTTGCTTCAAAAATTAGTTTCACGTAGGCTTATGGGTTTGATGGATTTGCTTGAACAAGAACAAGAACAAGATGCAAACCTGATGTAAAATAGAGGAAATAAGGATGATTGAAGATGTTGAAGTTGTTAAAAATGGAGGAAGAATGAGAATGGGGTGTGAGGGAAAAGGATGAGTGTGAGGTAGAAGATGAAGATTGAGAAAGATTAGGGTTGAAGATGAAAATGGAATGAATGAGAGGTTAAGGTTATAAATTTAATAAATAGACAAGGGCATTTTGCGTATTTTGTTTTTAATTTTTTTTTAGGGATGTAGGTAGTAAAAAAAAAGGGTGTGGGTAGCATTATTGTAAAAAAAATATTGACAGGAGCAAACAAATAAATAAATAAATAAGAAATGGATATTTTTGTTTATGAAATAAAAAAGGTAGACTAATTTATGTTGGAACCAAGTTGGTTCTAAGTACTTAGGATTTTGATGTTTACAAAAGCACTCCATGTAATCTTATTTTGTACTTAGAATTATTATATTAAATGCCACCAGAAGATGAAGTCACCAGAGGCAGAAGATGAGTTACCAGAGGATAAAATCAGACCAGAGGATACACCTCCAGAAGATACCAGAGGATGCATACAGAAGGCACCAGAGGATACACCTCCAAAGGATATCAGAGGATATCAAAACATCATCAGAGGATATATTTCTTGGCCCAGATCAGAAGGAAGCATAGTCCAGAAGGAGACCTGGTCCAGACAAGAACGAAGCCTGCTAGAAGGAGACTTGGTCGAGACCAGAAGGAATCACAAGTTAGACTTGGTCCAGACTTTATTCTGACCAGAAGATAGCTTGGCAGTGATTATAAAATTCAGTCCAGACCAGAAGAAATGATTGTCCAGATTTAATCCAGACTTGATCTAGATCAGAGGATAAGTGTCCCGATCAATAGGTAAAATTCATGTCCAGATTAAATGATAAATTTCAGAGGATAAATGTAAAATAATCCAGACTTAAGTATCATGGCCCAGTGTTGGCCGAGATCAGAAGATCATACGGTCCAGATTTAATCAGGATGATAATGGCCGAGATCAGAAGATCATACGGTCCAGATTTAATCATGATGATAATCAGTAGAGACTTGATTAAATTCGAATAAGACTTGATTAAATTTTAATAGAAATTTGATCAAAGTATTAAGAGGATTTGATACAAAAATAAATTGAAGTCTTGTGGGAATTCAGAAGCTATTGGCAGGAAGAAATATTTTATCCAGAATTAATCAAGAACAGGATTGGCCAAAGTTATTTTCGAATGCATATCTGGAGCTAAAAAGATATGTTTTTTATTTAAGTGAAACCCGATTGGCCAAGTTATTTTTCAAGAGAATCTAGACAAGATACAGCTCGCATTTAATCATGGAAGAGACCCTAATCTTCATCTATAAAAGGAGGCTCAAGGCAGAAGACTTTGCATCGAAAATACTTGAGAGTCATACACTTCCAAAAGCAAAATACTTGAGTTTTCAGTGAGGTCAATTATGAGTATCCGCTTTCCAGAAGCAAGTACTCTAAGTTTTTCTTTCCCTTGTGTTAGGTCTAAGTTGTTGAAGTAGAGTCTACAATCTGAGGGAGTCAGAAGGAGTAGTAGATTACTTAGCAATTAGATTCAAGGTTCTTTTCCTCAAAAGTCTATGATTGTTAGACTTTTTGAGAAGACTGACTTGGAGGGTCAGTGGTACTTTGTAATTCAAGGTTTTTGAATTAGTGAAATCCTTCAAAGTGAAGGGACTAGACGTAGCCTAGTTAATGGTGAACCAGTATAAAATTCTGAGTTTTTATTTACTTTATATCCGCTGCTAACTCTGTTTTAACAGGTTTTGTTTTAAAACTAAAAAGTATTCAAGTTAGACAAACACAATTCAACCCCCCTTCTCGTGTTTGCACCTTCAATTTATTCTTTCAAATTTGTCATCATGAATCAATTCATGGCTCAATTTTTCATGTTTTTCTTGTATTTCTCATGTTTTTTGTGAAACTATGTTTACTTTTTTTTTTTAAAAAGAAGGGCCAAATCTCAAGAAAACAAAGCTAAAACCATGTAGAACAGACTATTAAATTTATATCGGAGAACATAGTGAAGAAGGAGAAATCAAGAATTATATCAAATACATGGTCGATCCAAGGAAAAAAACTGAATTAGCAAAAGTATATGTTACTTGATTGGTTTCACGATATACATGGGATATCTTAAAGTGATCTAACTTTACAAGCACATCCTTGATACGTGTGACAAGACCATAACATAAGTGTTTACTAGAGTAACTATTCAAAATTAAGGACATTGCAACTTGAGAGTCTGATCGGATATCAATATTTCAGAATCCTCTAGAAAAGGTCAGCTCCAAACTGTTAAATATAGCCCACAGTTTTGCCATTGAGACTTGACACATCTCTAATGCATATGAGTAGCCAAATATAAAAGTACCAGTATGATCACAAACCACTCATCCACAAGTTGTCATTCCATTCGAGTTTTTGACTGCACCATCTCTATTAAGAGTCACTCAACCATCCTCTAGGTAATACCAAACAAATCAATGTTGCAGAGGAGCCAACACACATGCAAGACGAGCATGAATTAGATGAGTATTTGATATAGAATTCGTTCGGTACCTGGCTTTGGTGGCTATGCCACATGCGATAGAAACAATATTGGAGAATATTAAATTTTTGTGAGCCTTCCACACATTGTTCAATACTATAACAAATAAGATACTCCAATCTAGGCCACTGTCCACATATACACTCTTCAAGCTTATCTAAGACTTGTCTAATCAGATCTGCAGTAAAAAAACTCGTCAGTCTTATTATCATGAAACACATAATGTCAAACCTCTAACGCAAGTTGGCAATCACGCAAAATATGAAGAATTGACTTGCTAGCGTTGCCACAAATTGGACATAGGTCACTAATAGTCATATGACGATATACCTGTTGAAGGTTTGTAATCAAACAACCACGAGCAACTTTTGTTCAGGACCCGACCACTTTCAAATCCGCCGAAACTTATCTTCCACTACTTTGTTATCCAGTTCTTTTATCGCATAATAGGCTCCTCAAGAAGAAAGGGATCCATCTGGATTCCCAATCGAAATAACCAAATTCTCGCCTGCAGAAGAACAAGTGCGAGCATAGCGCGGTTAACAAATTTCGCCATATTTTTCCATATCTTTGTATCTAGAATTTGATCCCTTGTGATATCCACAATGCGACTCATTTATGGAACTTGGGCCTCTATCCAAAAGTTAGTGACAACTTCGTTACCAATCCTTCTACCAAGATTACCCATCATAATATTCCAATTAGCACACAATCCCTCTCTAGAAATTTGAGCTCAAATTGACCATAAAATCTTAGGTATATTAGCCGAAACACATTTATACTTATTACAGACGACTCAGGCCCAAAGAGTTTCAAGATTCGAACAAAGGTCTCATCTAACCTTGACCAAAGACATGTTGATGTTTTGTATCATTCTAAGCCTAAAACCACCAAAGCATTTGGGGATACACACCTCTTTCTAAAAAAACTCAATGAATCTTCATATTATTGTTGGAATAAAAATGTGTACCTATGTATATTTTGGTGTATGAATAAAAATGATTACATCTTTTAAATTAAAATATACCTGTAATTTTATATATAAAAAAAGTACACATGTAATTTTAGTCTTTCTATTATCGTATCTTTAGTATTTTTTGTGTTAATACAAACATAAAATATTATAATGTTAAATTTGAAAAAATAATTAAATTGACTAAACATTTTTAAATTTGATGAACTAAGTTTTCTTGACATCTACCATTTGAAATAACAAAATATTGATTTAGTCATAAATAAAAAATGATTTTGTAGGTATTATTAGATTTTAGAGAATATCATTTACTTCTATGAATGAACTATATATCCATTTGTTCACTGTTATAAGTAAAAAAAAAAATAATTCTTTTTTTTTTGTTACAAGAAAAAGTCAATAATTTTTAAACTATTAAATACTATTATTTTTAACCATTTAATTTTTTTTTACTTTTCAACTTTGTATTTGTAATTTCCAATAAATCAATTCATAGAGAGAGTGACGGTTGCAATTTCCACCAAAAGAGCATGCTGAATAGTCATCGTGAGAGAGTTTTATAAGAGCATAGTTTCTCTCTCCAAACTTCATCTTTTTGATGTATTATAGTTTGTGTTCCTCTCAATTCAAAAATGGAAACACCACAAAATTGGTTTGAAAACACCTCATTTGATTTGGGCATCAAGTATGAAGCCGAAGATCTTTCACTTCTCATTGTTGAAGACTTGCTAGATAAGGATGAAGAGACCAACCAAGACCAAGAGATGAAGTGATGTCTCACAATGATGAGGTCAAGGCAAAACAAACAGGTGTCTTTGAAAATGTAGCATATAGAAGAAAGATCAAGAACAATTTTGACCTAAATAAAGTCCCCAAAGAAGATGGGTCTTTAGTGATTGTGTGTGACGAAGTCGAAGAAGCCGTGAAAGATGGGAGAGTGAAAAATCTGCGTCAAAAAGTTGCCCAACGAAATAAGGGTATTTTTATTTGAATCAGGTGTCAAATGAAGGACTGGGCATTGTACTAGATGAGGCTAGATATTATGAAGATTAGTGTAGATTCTTTGTACTACATGAGGCTACCCCATGATATCAAGATGTTATGAGTGCTTTTATTTGAAATAGATTGACATTTTTGTCTTTAAATTATTCTCTTGTGTACTCAAATAATTTCGGAATAGAGTAATTTTTTTCTTTAATTGTATAGTGTGAGAATTGAAAAAAAAAACTTGAGTCTCATGTGGGATAGATTGCACACAAATATAGTACATGTAAGGTGAAAGTTAGAACTATTGGAGTGCAAGGGATACGCATTTTGTGATGAGACATAATATATATCACTTAACAATCACACATGATTCAGGGTTGTTGGTGTACTATTTTTTTTTTTGAGAAACCAAAATTAAAATATTAACTTTTTTTGTTGCCATGTATTGTCAGTAAAATTTGCTTGATGTATTTCTGCTTATTATTCCTTTCTATAAATTATGGTTACAACATATACAAGTAGTTACATCTAATAATTACAATATAAGAGAAACAAACCAATTTCTGATTTGTTTAACCTATTATAGGAAAGCAAATAAATATAATTAATGAGATATATTATTTTATGATTCACAATCCCTTTAAATTGATGCGGCTGGTCAATGAGTATAAATTTTCTAACAAGAAACCCATGTCATGAACTAGGAACAACTTTGGTAAGAATGTCTGCAGCTTACAACCGAGTACTAATGTGGGAAAATGATATAAGTCGGTCATCATAGGTATCACGAATAGAATAAAAATTGTTGTATAAAAATGTGTACAACTATACACAGTCAAAAACAAGTAATAAAGTGGTAAGTTGAAATCGTTCCCTCGACGACTGTTAAGTAATTTCTAATTATCATATCGTCATTCATTTTAATCATTTGAGAAAATAAAATAACACATATTTTCATGTAACCACACATTTAAGAAAATTAGCAAGTAAATGAGGTTTGGATTGAATAGTTGAATTATGTTCCATTTGTTATGCCTAACTATATGAGTGATGCTATATGGTGCTACAACATTTAAGTCCGGAAATCAACCTAAAATTGCTTTTTAGCTACATGAGCAAATAGAATGATATTAAAATCCCCTTATTTCTAACCATTCATTAAATCCATTCCACTGAAGTTAAAATTGCTCAATCACTTTATGGTTCCAAATCTTATGTCTAAGTATATGAGTTAGTTTAATGTGTCTATTAACTAATCTACCATATTAGTTACTTGAAATCCATTCATTAATTGCTTTCTCTAATTAATGAACTAGTCTTTATCCTAGATTGATCAAGCCCAAAATTAGCATATGAACATAAAACATACAAGCACTAAAAGTGCTTTCAGACCATTACACATCACATGAATAATACCACTTCATAAGCAAAGTTAACTTAATCCAACAAAATTTTTTTAGCTCATTGTGAGCAAAATAGTAACCAAAAATAAGGAACTCACATGAATTTATTACAACCAAAATAAAGTAATTGATAACTAACCTAAGTGAATCCTCACTGGAATCAATGATCTGTCAACCATCAATTGCTTCAGTATTCAGTGGAGGAAAATGGACAAAATAGAAATTGTAATTAATTCAGTGAGGGTTTCTGCAGGCAAATCAGACCTATGACAAATTGCAAATGTTATTCACTATTTATAGTCATCGTCTCTTTTTTCTTTGTTGAGATAACTCTAAGTGTTTCTTTAAATGAAGCAAAGCTCAAGGAATAAGGAATATTCCTTGTACCTGGTGTCAATGCATATTTCACCAAGGGACCACACCCAATTTTTTCTTCTAGTGCCTCTCTTTTCTGTGTCCTTATAAAACTAGCTCAACTCAGCTTAAAATAATATTTTTCAAGTGAAGCAAGTATTCTTCCCATGCTATATCATCTTGTAACTCTCAGTATCTCCCTTCCACAGGTGATGTAGCAACCAATATCAGTCCATGCTCAAAACTAGGCCCTAATCGTGCACACTTGAGATAAATATATCAAATCTAACAGCACTAGCACAACGATGCTTTGATGGGAGATTACTAATTCCTAATATTAAACATGAAATAAAACCATAATCTGCCTAAATACCAAATAATAACTCAACTAAAAAAAGTAAGATAACTCTCACAAAACTCTTATTTGTGAAGAAATCTAAGTTTAGCCAAAGAACCACATAACCAAATTATTTCAGAACAAGCAACAAACATGGCATACTATTCATATTTTAGTAGAGGATTTAAAGACTTTTTCTTGCTTCTTACTTTTCCATGAGATCAACGAATAGCCAAAAAACACGCACCAACCAGTAACAGATCTCTACGTGTTAGGACACCAAACCTAATCAAACATCACTATAAGCAATTAATTAAATAGTTATCCATGTGGGAAAGAATAGTCCACGATGAGAGTTTTCTTTCAAGTAACGAATTATACGGCGAACTGCTGCCAAGTGAAGATGGCGAGGGGAATGCATGCATTGACTGACTTGCTGAACAACAAAAGATATGTCAAAGTGTGTAATAGTCAAGTAATTAAGGCTACCCACGAGCTGCCGATACAATAAGGGATCGGTAAAAGATCGCCCTCATCACGATGGTATTTAAAATTAACCTTAAGAGGAGTGTCCACCGCATTGGCCAATTGGAGACCAGCCATAAAAATCAAATATGTGTCATACTTGTGTTGATGGAAGAAGAAACCTTTAGATGTAGAATGAACCTCAAGTTCATGGAAATAATACAGGTTACCAAGATCTTTCATATGAAATGAGGTTTTTAACTGTTACTTAAGTTGTTGAATTGAAGCATGATCAGAACCAGTAATGACCATATCATCAATATACAAAAAAAGGATAATAATAACTGCAAATGTGCGATGAATAAACAATGAAGATTCATATTGACTTTGAGTAAAGGAAAACCTAAGCGTATAACATAATTTCTCATACCATGCTCTAGAAGCCTATTGCAACCATATAATGAGTGTTTGAGCTTGCACACACCCTTAAAAGATGAAAATAGACCCGAAAGAGGAGTCGTATAGATATCTTTAATCATATTACTATGAAGAAATGTATTCTTGACATCCATTTGATGGAGAGACCAACCATTATAAGCTGTTATAGAGAGCATAGTTTGAACGATTGTCATTTTGGCCACAAGTGTGAATGCCTCATAATAATCAATGTTATCTTCTTGCTTGTTTTCTAAGGCAACCAATCGAGCCTCATAACAATTGAGGGACCCATCATAATTCAGTTTCACATAATACACCCATTTGCAGCATATGGGTTTGATATCATGAGGACAAAAGACAATATTCCATGTGAAGTTCTCTTGAAGGGCATGAAGTTCCTCATTCGTTGCTTTTATCTAGTGCATATCTTTAACAACATGTGAGTAACGAGTAGGAATAGATGTGCTAAAAAGATAAGCATTCAGAGAAGTATGTGAAGAATCATACATGTATGGTGAATATGTATCAAATGGATAAGACATTCTACCTTATCTCTATGGTGCAACTGGTACAAGATCAGGTCACAGATCAATGTCGCGAAGCAGGGTGGGAACCTATTGTCTGCGTCGTCTAACATATACATTGTCTGGTTTAAAATGTTCTATAGATTGAGGCATAAAAGTAAAGTTGGGAAGAATATCAATATAATTCATGGTAGAAGTTAGGCAAAGAAACATAAACTGATTATATAAAATGTCACATTCCTAGAAATGTGAAAGCGATGGTTAGAAACACCATAACACACAAAACCCTTATGAGAGTGACTATACCCCTATAAATGCACATTGAACATATTGTGCTCCAAGATTATGCCTTTAAAATGGAGGCAGGTGAACAAAACATATACACCCAAAAGTCTGTAAAGAACTATAATTAGGCTAAGTTTTAAAAAGATGAAATAATAGTGAATCAAGATCAATAACCATAGAGAGAAGACAATTAATCAAGAATATGGATGTGGATAGAGCCTCCATCCAAAACCTAGATGGTACTAAAGCTTGGAGAACTAAGGTGCATGTCACATCATGCAAATGGCGATTCTTGCATTCTGCCATCCCATTTTGTTGGGATATATTGGACCAAGATCGTTGAGAAAAAATGCCTTTTTCTTTAAGGTATTTCTGAAATTGATGAGGCGTGTACTCACCACCAAAGTTAGAGCAAAAATTTTAACACTTGTTTGAAATTAAGTTTCAACATATGTTAGAAATTTCTTAAACATAGAAATCCTTCAGATTTATAGTGAGTATGAGAAACTACAAGATACATTTCTCATACATAATTGTGAATCATTTCAAAAAAGGTGGAATCACGACGAACACCAGACAAAAAAGAAAATGGTTCACTTTTAGCCAATTTGAAAACAAAACAAGTAACAGAGGTATTAGAGTAACATTATTATTTCCCAACAAACTAGTTTTAAATAAATGACACAAAACAGTAGAGTTTGGATAACTCAATTTTCTATGCCAATCCTCATAAGAAACATTATTACAAGCAAGAGATAAATGACCAGAAATAAATTGGAGTGAAAGTAATATTCCCACTTTAGGCCCATTCGAGATCACCTTCCTTGACATCTGCTCCTGCATAAGCCAACCAACACGAGAAAAAATAACACTACAATTGTAATCCACCAATTGACCAACAGACAATAAATTGGAAGCAAGTATCGGTGATACAAGTACGTTCTAAAAATTAAAGTTTATGTCACCAACATCGGTGATAGAAAGGGTATTACCAGCATCAATTTGAATTTTCATTTTTCCATGATAAGTAAAATTTGCTTGATGTCTTTATTCTTGTTATTCCTTTCTAAAAATAAGAGTTACAACTGAAGGTGCAAACACGAGAAGGGGGGGTTGAATTGTGTTTGACTAACTTGAATACTTTTCCTGTTTTTACACTTTTAAAACAAATCTTGATGTATGAATAAAAATAGAGTTAGCAGCGGATGTAAAGTAAAAATAAAACACAGAATTTTTATATTGGTTCACCATTAACGAGGCTACGTCCAGTCCCTTCACCTTGAAAGATTTCACTAATTCAAACCTTGAATTACAACAGTTCCACTGACCCTCCAAGTCAGTCTTCTCAAACAGTCTAACAATCCTAGACTCCTGAGGAATACAACACCTTGACTTCCTAAGTTAAGTCTTCTCCTGCCAATCTGACAACCCCAGATTGTAGTAGGAATTACAACGCCTTGAATCTATTTGCCAAGTAATCTGCTACCCGTTCTGACTCCCTCAGATTGTAGACTCTACTTCAACAACTTAGATCTAACACAAGGGAAAGAAAATAACACGAGTGCTTGCTTCTTGAAAGCTGGAACTCACAATTAACCTCACTGAAAACTTGAGTGTTTGCTTTGGAAGTGTATGACTCTTTTGTGATTTTCGATACTAAGTATTCTGCCTTGAGCCTCTTTTTATAGATGTGAATTAGGGTCTCTTCCAAGCTGAATCTTGTTGGATTCTCTTGCAAAAATATCTTAACTAATTGGGCTTCATTTAAATAAAAAACATATCTTTTTTAAGCTTCAGATTTTCTTTCAAAAATAACTGGCCAATCATGTCTTTAGTTTCTTCCCGCCAACTTCCTAATTTCCAAGTTTCCTCTAGTCTGGTCCAGGTTTCCTTCTGACTTTTCTTCCTTCTGATCTGGGCCAGCAAAGATATCTTCTGGTGATGTTTTGACATCCTGGAGTATCTTCTGGTACCTTCAGGATTCAATCTCTGGAACACTTTGATCTTTTGCTTCTTATTACTTCAGCTTCTGGTGACATTTGATTTAATAATTCAAGGTTCAAAATAAGATTACATGGAGTGCTTTTGTAAACATCAAAATCCTAAGTACTTAGAACCAACTTGGTTCCAACAATCTCCCCCTTTTTGATGATGACAAAACCTTAACTTATTTTGCTAGCTTGTAATTCGAAGACTTGAATTACGCCCCCCAGACCAATCTCTCCCCCTAAGTCTGATATTGACTTTTTCTTCTCCTTTTCAACTCCTTCTCTTTTCACTCTTTCTTTTCTTATCTTCTCCTCTCCTTTTCAACTCATTCTTTATTCTCTCTTTCTTTTCTCCCTTCACATAGCCTCTCCTTTTCAACTCCTTTTTTCACTCTTTCTTTTTCGCTCTTTATTTTTCTCTCTCCCTGTTTCCTCTCCTTTTCAACTTCTTCTCTTTTTCACTATTTCTTTTTCTCTCTCCCTAATTCTTCTCCTTTTCAACTCCTTCTCTTTTCATCTCTTTCTTTTTCACTCCTCCTTTCTTTTTATCTCTCCTTTTCTGCTTATTTCTCCTTTTTTTTTCTCTCTCTCTCTCCCCCTTTTTGTCATCAGCCAAAAAAGAAGTCCTACTATTTTTGTATTTTTTGTTTTTCTCTTTACAAATTACAGAAAGTAAAACAGAAAATAAAAGACAGAAAATAAAATTAGAAGAAACTTAAAAAAAACTCCTAAGATGACTACTTGAGCTAGTCAGATATGGAGGTAATGCTGAGATGCTTCTTGATGAACTCGAACCTATCTTCAGTTAGTGCTTTGGTGAAGATATCAGCCCATTGATGATCAGTGTCCACAAACTGGATGCTTAAAGTCCCTTTTTGAACATGGTCCCTAATGAAATGATGTTTTATTTCAATGTGTTTGGCTCTAGAGTGTAAGATAGGGTTCTTGGTTAGGTTTATGGCTGAAGTGTTATCACATAACAAAGGGATATTGGTTTCAAAGATGTTGTAATCTGAATTCCTAGGAAAAACTTAAGTTCTCCCATCATGCTCATTTGGAACTCTTTCTGCATTAGGTCAGAAAACTCTTTGCACAAAGTGCCATTAGTCGATCCAAATATGATATCATCAACATAAACTTGAATAATCAAAATATCATTTTTAATGGATTTCCTAAATAGAGTATTATCAATCTGGCCTCTATTAAATTCATTCTTAAGCAGAAAGTTACTAAGTCTGTCATACCATGCCCTTGGTGCTTGTTTTAAACCATATAAAGATTTTTTAAGTTTAAAAACATGGTTTGGAAAATCAGAATTCAAATCCAGGGGGCTGTTTGACATAGACTTCCTCACTTATATAGCCATTTAAGAATGAACTTTTAACATCTATTTGATACAAAATTATATCATGATTAGCAGCAAATGATAAAAGAATTCTAATTGCTTCTAACCTGATCACTGGAGCAAAAGTCTCAATGTAGTCTATACCTTCCTGTTGACTGTATCCTTGAGCTACAAGTCTGGCTTTGTTCCTTACCACTTCACCTTTTTCATTAAGTTTATTCCTGAACACCCACTTGGTTCCAATAATGTTTTTATTTGGTCTGGGTACCAGATCCCAAACATCATTCGAATTCATTCAGCTCTTCTTGCATTGCAAGTATCCAACCTTCCTCTGCTAGAGCCTCATCAACATTGCTTGGTTCAATTGTTGAGAGTAAACCAAACAGACTGGTTTCTCTACTTGATGATCTGGTCTTTAAAGGTTCTGCTACACTGCCAATAATGAGAGATTCTGGATGTGAAGACTTGTACTTCCATCCATTCTTTCCCTCTGGCTTGTCTTCAGAGTCAACATGTTCTTTCTTCATCTTGATCTCTCTCAGATTCTACTGCTGGTTCAGCTTCTGGTTCCTGTGCCTCTGGTTCACCTGCAATTTCCTCATCTTGCTTTGACTTTTCATAGTCAAGCTGTTTATCATCAAACTTAATGTGGATTGATTCTTCCACAATGTTAGTTTCTTTGTTAAACACTCTATAAGCTTTTGATCTCTCAGAGTAGCCAATAAAGATACACTTTTGGGATCTAGAATCAAACTTAGCTAGGTTATCTTTAGTGTTCAACATAAAACAGATGCAGCCAAATTGCTTAAAGTAAGAAATATTGGGTTTCTTACCTTTCCACAGTTCATAGGGAGTTTTATTTAAGATGGACCTGATGTAGACTCTATTCTGAATGTAGCAGGCTGTGTTGACAGCTTCTGCCCAAAGGTAGGTGGCAACCTTCATATCATTCAGCATGGTTCTGGCCATCTCCTGCAGTGATCTGTTCTTTCTTTCTACCACTCCATTCTGTTGAGGTATTCTGGGGGATGAGAAGTTGTGAGAGATGCCATTCTCATCACATAATTCTTCAAAATACTTGTTCTCGAATTCACCTCCATGATCATTTCTGATGGTTATGATCTTAATACCCTGTTCATTCATAACTTGCTTACAAAAAGAAATAAATACTTTGTGAGATTCATCTTTGTTCTTTAAAAATTTTACCCAAGTCTACCTTGAGTAATCATCAACAATCACAACATCAACAATCACAAAACCATATTTCTTACCACTGAGGGAAGCTGTTTGAACAGGACCAAAAAAATCTAAGTGAAGCAGTTCAAGTGGTTGAGAGGTAGAAACACATTTTTTAGTTTTAAAAGAGCTTTTAGTTTGTTTACCTCTTTGACATGCTTCACACAGAATCTCAATTTTGGAACTTACCTTGGGAAGCCCTCTTACCAACTAGAGTTTGCTTAACTCGGATATAAGTCTAGGGTTTGCATGCCCTAGGCTCTTGTGCCAAATCAGATTCTGCTCACTTACAGATAATAGACATTTAACCTGTTGCTTAGCAAGACTGAACATATCAATTTTATAAACATTATCCTTCCTAGTGCCAGTAAATAAAACCGATCATCAAGTTGACTAACAACTTTGCAAGTTTTTTGATTAAAAATAACATCATAGTTGCAATCACTTAATTGACTTATGCTCAGAAGATTATGTTTTATCCCTTTAACCAACGGAACATTTTTAATAGAAAGGGAAGAAGAAGTGTTACCAACAGTTCTTGTACCAATAATCTGACCTTTCTGGATTCCTCCAAAGGAAACTTTGCCTCCATTCTTCATAGTCAGATCCAGAAACATAGATTTATCTCCTGTCATGTGCTTGGAGCAACCACTATCAAGATACCAAGTTTTGTGTTGCTGATCGGGCCTTGCCTTTTCTCTGTCAGAATCAGTTAGAGTCAGACTCAGATTCAGACTTATCTTCTATTCGAGCCATTAGAGCCAATTCTTCTTCTGGCCTGTTTGAGCAGTTTCCTTGATTCTGCTTTGGTTGATAAACCATGTTCCTCTGATGATTCTGGAACATGTTTTGATTCTGGTAATTTTGGTGAATCCAGTGATTCTGATAACCTTGATGATTTTGCTGATTTGGGTGAATCTGGTGGTTTTGATGAATTTGGTAATTCTGGTGATTCTGGTAATTCCTGATCTGATTCAGGTTTTGGTTCCAGTGTTGATTCTGATTCTGGTTCTATAGTTGATTCTGGTTCCAGAGTTGATTCTGGTTCCAGTTCCTGTGCTTCTGATACTGATTCCAGTTTCTGTGCTTCTGATACTGGTTCCAGTTCTGGTTCTGGTTCCAGTTCCTGTTTTGATTCTGATTCCGATTCTGGTTGGGTTGACCAGACCTTCTTCCATTAGACTCAGATTGCCATTGTCTTGTTGTAGCAGGAACATAAACCTTCTTCTGCTTGTGCATTGCCAACATCCATTGTCCAGGCACCATTGTTGGTGTCTCCTTCTGGTTGCTCAGAACATCTGCAACATAGACCATTTGATCTTTTGGTACCCAGAGCTGACTAGGTCCAGGTTTGTTAGTCTTAACAGCTCTCTGATCTTGTTCAGATTTTACCATTGGACAAGATAGTTCAGAATGACCTTTCTTAGCACAAACAATGCATAAAACATCAGAATGAACAGCTTTACTTTCAGTAATCGTTTCTGTAAAACCAAGACCTCTCTTTCCAGTGTTACTGTTTCCATAAATCATAGCTACATATTTACTTCTTTCCATTCCATTATAAATAAAGTTTTGAAAAAATTGTTCATGCATATCAGATTCATAAATAGTTTTGGAAGTGGAACAAGCATTGCTTTTGAGAGTTTGGTTTTCAGATTTGAGTCTTGCAACTTCAGTTTTAAAATCCTTGTTTTCAGTTGCGTACTCAAAATTTTGATTCTTTAAAACTTGGACTTCTTTGGTCAGATTTTTCTTATCTTTCCTAAGAGTTTTCAGTTTTAAAGCCATCTTATTATTTGCATTTAAAAAATCTTTTAAAGTATCAATTAACTCAGATTTAGAGAGATCAGAAAATACCTTATTGTCTTCATCTTTTGAATCTGTTCCAGAGCCTGAACTGTATCCAGAACTTGAGTTGGTATGAGCCATCAAAGCCAGAATTGCTTCCTCTGATGTGCTTCCAGACTTGCTTGGATGACTGCTTCGATCATTCTTCCTTCTGCCTGTTTTCTGTAACACCCTGAGTTTAAAACACAGCGCGAGTGTATTTTTTTTTTAAAATAATTAATTAAAATAATTTTCCAATTCATCACTTGAAAAGAATTGAAATAAAAAGTTTCCTTTAATCTGTTTCTTAAAAATAGTACGTCGTGGATTAATCGATAAACGTAATTAAATAACTTCATCGTAATATCACTAAGTACTTAATTCTGGAAATTTAATACTAAACATTAATACATTTTCAAAAGATAACAATGTCATAATCATCCCAACAGAAAATATTAGAGTGCATAGTTTAGCGGAAAGTAGTACAATAATTTTAAAAATAAACATATTACATTTCCAGCTCAAATCCTATACATCAAGTCTAACTAATCATGCACTAAAGCTACAGTAGCACGGATTTCCTCCGCATCCCAAACAAGTCTCATCCGACTTCGCCGCTTGCCTCGATGTGACCTCCTCCTCCTCATCATACAGAGAGGGATCAGTCTCCTCCGAAGTCAGATCAATGCATAGTCTCGGTCGCTTCGGCGGTGCCGGAATCTCATAACAATCATCGGAGATCCTAGACGGACCCGGAATATCAGCTGCTACTGGCTTCGCCTCTTCGTTCTTCTCTTCTGTCTCAGACTCATGTGCATCTCCTCTAATCACCGGGTTAGGAGTCACCACTCCTACGGTGGCCTCCGTCTCAACCCCTCTAGCTGGCTCCTCAGCATCATAAAAAATTCCGTGCGCCTCCAATATCAAACGGGAGGGCACAGGAAAATCAATCCTCGCATAGCTGTGCTCCACGTAGTGCACCACTCCATTGGTCCTACAAGTTCTCGTCAATCTCCCCGTGTATGTAGCCCTGCTTGATGTGGGGTCGTATACCCAAGCAATAGGCACGGAACGATCAATGAAGTCGAGCGACGTTTCCGTCGTCTCGGGTCCCACGGGTGTCATGGGTTTGGGGGGCATCTGAGGGCAAAGCCCAATTTCCACAATATAATAGCAAGGGTAACCGACCGAAATTAAAAAATAATCACATAGCATATATCTCACAGCAACAATTATATCTATGGCATATCATACAACAATGATGGGAAATAATGATGCTCATTTTGAAATTTCATGACATATATACCTTTTCAAAACAGCAACCTATTATTATGAACATATGTGGTAAGTACAACCAACACTTCAGCAATCACAATCATTAATCAGAAATTCAGATTCTATAAGGTACTCACACACATCAATGTTCAACCATCATCATACAACCAAATCGTGACCCACCGGTCAATCACCCCGATGCAATATGTATATGCTGATGTATATAATTTCTTGGAATCACCAAGGTGCAGTCGCTCAACAGACCAGCACAATTTAAATATGTATGACTTTAACGGCCCTCAAGACCATGGTGCAATCACTCAACAGATCAGCACCAGTGCAGTCATTCAACAGACCAGCACTCGTGCAGTCGCTCAACAGAACAGCACGTTTGACATATACCAAGGTACAATCGCTCAACAGATCAGTACCTAGTGTAGTCGCTCAACAGACCAGCACTCGTGCAATCGCTCAACAGATCAGCACGTGGTCGCGCATTTCAGGGTACAGACGCTCAAAAGTCCAGTACCAGTGCAGTCGCTCAACAGACCAACATCTATATACCAAGGTACAATCGCTCAACAGATTAGTACCTAGTGCAGTCGCTCAACAGACCAGCACTCGTGCAATCGCTCAACAGATCAGCACGTGGTTGCGCATTACTCTGTGACCCATCGTGGGTACCACTTGACTATGCAATGTATGAATATGTAGTGTTTTCTCTTCACTGAAACAATATGCATTATTAGGAAAATTCAACCTTTCCATCATCTTTCATAACATCTCAGCACAATCAAGATTATCATCATCACAATCATGATTAAAAAGTCAAGTAAATCATTAACACTTCACGTTATCTCACAAATTCCATTCTTAATTATCATAAGTTTCTCCAATGTTTCCCAAACTCTTAAAAATCATAATACAGTGTTTAAAACTGAGATTTATGGAAAATACGAATCTGT
This sequence comes from Cicer cuneatum, assembly GCA_037974295.1. Classification (NCBI taxonomy): domain Eukaryota; kingdom Viridiplantae; phylum Streptophyta; class Magnoliopsida; order Fabales; family Fabaceae; genus Cicer; species Cicer cuneatum. The sequence goes on along the minus strand of JBBPBO010000001.1, from coordinate 65,136,173 downwards.
ATTCGAATACAGCTTCTCTGTATTCGAATACAGAAGCCAAAAACAGTGCAGAATCACACTCTGTATTCGAATACAGCCCTCTGGTATTCGAATACAGAGGCAGTCTCAGTGCACAAATCAACATTTTTCACTACATCAGTAATGTCTCAAAAACTTCATCACCACCACTTCAAATATCACCAAAAGTTCCATTTTTAATTCACCACAAACCTTCCCAATATTCCCCAGCACTTAGGGTTTACAAAACACTGTTGAAAACCTTGGAATTTCTAACAACTCGAATCTGTATTCGAATACAACCCCCTTGTATTCGAATACAGAAGACAAAACATTGAAAAATTCAGCATTTTCTCCCATGTCATAAAAGGTTTCCAAAACATCATTCTCTCCTCTTCAAAACTATTTCAAGGACTCCATTTTAAATCATTTTAACCCTTCTCAATATTTCCCAGCACTTTAAAATTCACATGACAGTGTTTAAAACTTGATTTTTTGGAAAACACGAATCTGTATTCGAATACAGCTTCCTTGTATTCGAATACAAAAGCTAAAACTTGAGTTTATGGAAAAACTCGAATCTGTATTCGAATACAGCTCCCTTGTATTTGAATACAGAAGCAAAAACTAGTGAAAACCAGCATTCTGTATTCGAATACAGCGTGTCTGTAAGTACAACCAACACTTCAGCAATCACAATCATTAATCAGAAATTCAGATTCTATAAGGTACTCACACACATCAATGTTCAACCATCATCATACAACCAAATCGTGACCCACCAATCAATCACCCCGATGCAATATGTATATGCTCATGTATATAATTTCTTGGAATCACCAAGGTGCAGTCGCTCAACAGACCAACACAATTTAAATATGTATGACTTTAACGGCCCTCAAGACCAGGGTGCAATCGCTCAATAGATCAGCACCAGTGCAGTCGCTCAACAGACCAGCACATTTGACATATACCAAGGTACAATCGCTCAACAGATCAGTACCTAGTGCAGTCGCTCAACAGACCAGCACTCGTGCAATCGCTCAACAGATCAGCATGTGGTCGCGCATTTCGGGGTACAGACGCTCAACATTCTAGTACTAGTGCAGTCGCTCAATAGACCAGCACCTATATACCAAGGTACAATCGCTCAACAGATCAGTACCTAGTGCAGTCGCTCAACAGACCAGCACTCGTGCAATCGCTCAACAGATCAGCACGTGGTTGCGCATTACTCTGTGGCCCATCGCGAGTACCACTTGACTATGCAATGCATGAGTATGCAGTGTTTCTCTTCACTGGAAACAGAATGCAAAATCAGAAAATTCATGCCTTTCCATCATTTTTCAAAACATCTCAGCACAATCAATATTATCATCATTACAATCATGACTAAACAGTCAAGTAATCATTAATACTTTGCAATGTTTTCCCAACCTCTTAAAATTCATAACACAGTGTTTAAAACTGAGATTTCTGGAAAATACGAATCTGTATTCGAATACAGCTTCTCTGTATTCGAATACATAAGCCAAAAATAGTGCAGAATTACACTCTGTATTCGAATACAACCCTTTGGTATTCGAATACAGAGGCAGTCTTAGTGCACAAATCAACATTTTTCACTACATCAGTTGAAAAACTTGGAATTTCTGAAAACTCGAATCTGTATTCGAATACAGATCCCTTGTATTCGAATACAGAAGCTGAAACTGTAATTTCAACATTCTATATTCGAATACAGCATGCCTGTAGTCGAATACCGAAGCCAAAAACAGAACCAGAATGATCAACATCAGAAACAGAACCAGAATGATCAACATCAGAACATCAGAAACAGAACCAGAATCATCAACACCAGAACATCAGAAAACAGAACCAGAATCAGAATGATTAACACCAGAATCATCAGAAGCAAAACAGAATGATTCACACCAGAATCATGAGAAGCAAAACAGAATGATTCACACCAGAATCATCAGAAGCAAAATAGAATGATTCACACCAGAATCATCAGAAGCAAAACAGAATGATTCACACCAGAATCATCAGAAGCAAAACATAATGATTCACACCAGAATCATCAGAAGCAAAACAGAATGATTTACTCCAGAATCATCAGAAGAAAAACCGAATGATTCACACCAGAATCATCAGAAGCAAAACAGAATGATTCACACCAGAATCATCAGAAGTAAAACAGAAACAGAAGCTTGACAGGCTGTATTCGAATACATACATGTTGTATTCGGATACACCTTCGAAATCAGTGAAATTTTACTGAGACTTCAACACATTTCAAACTGTTTCTTTTGAAAAATCAGCACAACTCCAAAACAGTTTTATCACTCTTTTAAACCACAAAACTCATACTTTTACATCAAACCAGATTTTCCAGAAGAAAACACTTTCATCAGTTTTAAACCCCTTTTTACTTTGAAATCTCAGCAACACCAGATTTTCATCAACAGAACAGCATGCAAGCATTTCAGCTTTATCAAACCATCAGAACATCATGCAAGCATTTCAGCTTTTTCAAACATCAGAACAACATGCAAAGCATTCAGCTTTTCTCAAACATCAGAACAACATGCAAAGCATTCAGCTTTCTCAAACATCAGAACAACATGCAAAACATTCAGTTTTTCTCAAACATCAGAACAACATGCAAAGCATTTCAACTTTCTCAAACATCAGAACAACATGCAAAGCATTCAATTTTTCTCAAACATCAGAACAACATGCAAAGCATTCAGTTTTTCTCAAACATCAGAACAACATGCAAAGCATTTCAGCTTTCTCAAAGATCAGAACAACATGCAAAGCATTCAATTTTTCTCAAACATCAGAACAACATGCAAAGCATTCAGTTTTTCTCAAACATCAGAACAACATGCAAAGCATTTCAGCTTTCTCAAACATTAGAACAACATGCAAAGCATTCAGTTTTTCTCAAACATCAGAACAACATGCAAGCATTTCAGCTTTCCCCATAAACAAACAGTATTGGAATAATCACCCCAAAACAGCATGTTGCAGATTTTTAAAACCTCAACAGAATGCTTTTTCTTTCATCTTTCAAAATGTCATGTAAAAAAGTTTCTTTTTCAAAATAGAAACTCAAATACATTTACAGTCCTAAAATGCAACTAGAAAGTGGAAGGTGCCCTTACCCTTGTTGCGTGTTCTGCTACTTCTCTCTTTTCTGCTGTCGTTCCCATTTTCACGCCAAAAACCGGTGAAACTGCAGCTTGCGTTTGCTGCTACGAAACTGGGTTTTTTAGCTCCGTAATGGTGTGGGGAATAACTTTTGTATTGGGGTTTTGGTGTTTCGGTGCTTGGATTTCCAAGTAATGGCACTTTTGAGGAACTCTCTTTTCCCTCTTTGAATCGTGCACTGGAACAGAAAACAGAAACAGAATGGGAGAGAAAAATGGGGTACTGTTACATGCAGTATGGGCAGTGAGGGAGGAGGAATGGTGTTCTGATGTCACCATCCTTCTCACTCCTATTTATAGGCTTTTGTGGTGCCACCTCACCCGACACTTGTCTGATTTTCAGCACTTTACCCGTCTCGTCGCAATTAGCCGCTAATCCCTTAATTAACTGTCCATTAATTTAATTACTCGTAATTAAATTAATTTATTCTTAATCCAATAATTTTAATTCTTCTTCCAAAATAAATATTTATATATATATATATATTCACTCAAACATACATATATTAAATATTTTACAAATATCCCCAAAATACCCTTAATATTAATTCCAAAATTAATATTATATTTAAGGGTCTTACACAATGTATGAATATGTAGTGTTTCTCTTCACTGAAACAGTATGCATTATTAGGAAAATTCAACCTTTCCATCATCTTTCAAAACATCTCAGCACAATCAAGATTATCATCATCACAATCATGATTAAACAGTCAAGTAAATCATTAACACTTCACATTATCTCACAAATTCCATTCTTAATTATCATAAGTTTCTCCAATGTTTCCCAAACTCTTAAAAATCATAATACAGTGTTTAAAACTGAGATTTCTGGAAAATACGAATCTGTATTCGAATACAGCTTCTCTGTATTCGAATACAGAAGCCAAAAACAGTGCAGAATAACACTCTGTATTCGAATACAGAGGCAGTCTCAGTGCACAAATCAACATTTTTCACTACATCAGTAAAGTCTCAAAAACTTCAACACCACCACTTCAAATATCACCAAAAGTTCCATTTTAATTCACCACAAACCTTCCCAATATTCCCCAACACTTAGGGTTTACAAAACACTGTTGAAAACCTTGGAATTTCTGAAAACTCGAATCTGTATTCGAATACAACCCCCTTGTATTCGAATACAGAAGCATGAAACTGCAATTTTAACATTCTGTATTTGAATACAACATGCATGTGGTCGAATACAGAAGACAAAACATTGAAAAATTCAGCATTTTCTCCCATGTTATAAAAGGTTTCCAAAACATCATCCTCTCCTCTTCAAAACTATTTCAAGGACTCCATTTTAAATCATTTTAACCTTCTCAATATTTCCCAGCACTTTAAAATTCACATGACAGTGTTTAAAACTTGATTTTCTGGAAAACACGAATCTGTATTCGAATACAGAAGCTAAAACTTGAGTTTCTGGAAAAACCCGAATCTGTATTCGAATACTGCTCCCTTGTATTCGAATACAGAAGCAAAAACTAGTGAAAACCAGCATTCTGTATTCGAATACAGCATGTCTGTAGTCGAATACAGTTGCGCATACAGTGTTAAAATTTCACTTATGTATTCGAATACGACAGAGTCGTAGTCGAATACAGATGCTAAGTTAGAAGCAAAAATCCTTCCTCTGTATTCGAATACAGGGGCTCGTATTCGAATATAAGTTTGAAAACTTAAGTAAAACAGAAGCTTGATAGGTTGTATTCGAATACACACATGTTGTATTCGAATACACCTTCGAAAACCAGTGAAATTTTTCCTGAGACTTCAACACATTTCAAACTGTTTCTTTTTTTTTAAAAAGAAAAACCAAACATCAAAACAGATTCAGCACTTTTCCAGAAAACACTTTCATCATTTAAAATCCCTTTTCTTTTTAAAACATCAACATCACCAGAACCACTCAAAACAGACACAGAAGCAGAATCATCAACACCAGATCATCCAGAAACAGAAACAGAAACAAAATAGTCACCACCAGAATCATCAGAAGCAGAAATAGAATGATCAACATCAGAATCATCCAGAACCAGAACATGCATCTCCAAAACAACATGCATGGTATTCTCCAGTATGCTTACACAACCAACACAACAAGCAAAGCATATTCCAGCTTTCTCACACACAAACAGGATCAACAATGCAAAGCATTTCAGCTTTCTCACACATCAGAACAACATGCAAAGCATTTCAGTTTTCTCAAACATCAGAACAACATGCAAAGCATTTCAGTTTTCTCACACAAACAGAATCAACATGCAAAGCATTTCAGCTTTATCATACAAACAGAATGACATTAATACATTCAGTCAAACAGAAATCATCACATAGCAACAAACACCAACAAAATGTGTTTTCGCATTTTATAACAACATTCAAAACAGTTTATGAACATGTATTTTAATCATCTTTAAAATAACATGCAAAACATTTTTCAGTTTTCCCACACAAACCAAGCAGCATTACAGTAACAACCAGAACATCAAACATCACTGATTCATTACACATCACAGAATGCATTTTCTTCATTTTTTTCAAAATGTTATTGCAAAATAGTTTTTCTTCAAAACAGTGATGAAAACATCAGTAATGCTATGCCAGTTATGCATTTACAGCCCTAATGCAACTAGAAAATGGAAGGTGCCCTTACCCTTGTTGCGTTTCTACTACTGCTCACGTGTGTGCGTCAAAAACGGCGAAACTCCCGTCTTGCGTTTGCTGCTACGAAAGTGGGTTCTCTAGCTCCGTAATGATGTGGGGAACAACTTTTGTACTGAGGGTTTGGTGTTTCGGTGCTTGGATTTCCAAGTAATGGCACTTTTGAGGAACTCCCTCTTTTCTCTTTGAAATCGTGAACTGGAATCCAGCAAACAGAAAACAGAATGGGAGGGAAGGGGTACCGTTACATGCAGTATGGGCAGTTAGGGAGGAGGAATGGTTTTCTGATTTCACCATCCTTCTCACTCCTATTTATAGGCTTGTGTGGTGCCACCTCACCCGACACTTGTATGATTTTCAGCACTTTACCAGTCGCGTCGCAATTAGCCGCTAATCCCTTAATTAACTGTCCGTTAATTTAATTACTCGTAATTAAATTAATTTATTCTTAATCCAATAATTTTAATTCGTCTTCCAAAATAAATATTTATATATATATATATATATTTACTCAAAACATACATATATTAAATATTTTACAAATATCCCCAAAATACACTTAAAATTAATTCCATAATTTTAATTAAAAATTAAGGGTCTTACATTTTCCTTCTTGAATTTGTGCCTTTATGAAGTCCAGAGGCAGACCTGATGTGTGCCATCTTTGTTGTTTCTGCCTCTTCTTCATCAGACGATTCTTCCTCTGATTCTGATACATCCCAAGCTGCTATCAGACCCTTCTTTCTGAATCTGGAACTCTTCTTGTGCTGTTTGCCTTTTCCAGATTTGGACATTCTGACTTGATATGTCCAGGTTTATTGCATCCATAACAAACAATACTCTTCTTGTCAGATTCTTCCTTTCCTTTGTTGTTATGTTTCTTCTTGAAGCTTCTTTTCTTCCTGTTTTCCCAGATCTTAACCATCTTTTTGGTTAAGTAAGCCATATCATCACAGTCACTATCCTCTGATTCTGATGCTGCCCTTGCAGCTTTCTTCTGTTTCGACTTCAGAGCCAGATTCTTCTTCTTCTTAGGTTCATCTACATTCAGCTATATTTCATGAGACCTGAGGGAGCTGATCAGATCTTCAAGCTTCAAGGTATTCAGATCCCTAGCTTCCTGTACTGCAGTAACCTTTGGTCTCCATTGGTTGATAAGCTTCTGAGGATCTTCTTTACATGATCTGCAGTGGTGTAACTTTTCTTTAATACTTTTAAACCTGATACTAGAATCTGGAATCTACTGAACATTGCTTCAATGTCTTCATCCTCTTCCATCTTGAACAGCTCATACTATTTGACCAGTATGTTAGCCCTAGCTTCTTGAACCTGCTGGCTTCCTTCATAGGTCAGAACCAGACTGTCGAATATGCTCTTTACTGTTTCTTTATCTGTGCATCTGTCAAATTCCTTGAATGTGATGGCACTGATCATGATGTTTCTGGACTTGTGATGAAGTTTGTATAATCTGCTCTGATCTGGTTTCATATCATCCATGTCTAGTTCTTTAGTTGGATCTTCTGGATCAGTAGGTGCAGTGTATCCTTTGACTACCATCTTCCATAATTCAGGATCTTGAGATATGAAGAAACTTCTCATTCTGTCCTTCTAATACTCAAACCTTTCTCCATCAAACAGTGGTGGTATGTTGATGTTACCTCCCAGTTCATCTATGGATTCTGCCATGTTGAACCCCTTGGACCTTTCCTCAAACACTGTTAAGTGTTCAGCCTTGAGACCGAGCTCTGATGCCAATTGAAGGTGCAAACACGAGAAGGGGGGGTTGAATTGTGTTTGACTAACTTGAATACTTTTCCTGTTTTTACACTTTTAAAACAAATCTTGATGTATGAATAAAAACAGAGTTAGCAGCGGATATAAAGTAAAAATAAAACACATAATTTTTATACTGGTTCACCGTTAACGAGGCTACGTCCAGTCCCTTCACCTTGAAGGATTTCACTAATTCAAACCTTGAATTACAACAGTTCCACTTACCCTCCAAGTCAGTCTTCTCAAACAGTCTAACAATCCTAGACTCTTGAGGAATACAGCACCTTGACTTCCTAAGTCAAGTCTTCTCCTGCCAATCTGACAACCCCAGATTGTAGTAGGAATTACAACGCCTTGAATCTATTTGCCAAGTAATCTGCTACCCCTTCTGACTCCCTCAGATTGTAGACTCTACTTCAACAACTTAGATCTAACACAAGGGAAAGAAAATAACACGAGTGCTTGCTTCTTGAAAGCTGGAACTCACAATTAACCTCACTGAAAACTTGAGTGTTTTCTTTGGAAGTGTATGACTCTTTTGTGATTTTCGATACTAAGTATTCTGCCTTGAGCCTCCTTTTATAGATGTGAATTAGGGTCTCTTCCAAGCTTTAATTTCGAGCTGAATGTTGCTGGATTCTCTTGCAAAAATATCTTGACCAATTGGGCTTCATTTAAATAAAAAAACATATCTTTTTTAAGCTTCAAATTTTCTTTCAAAAATAACTGGCCAATCATGCCTTTAGTTTCTTCCCGCCAACAGCTCCTGATTTCCACAATACTTCACTTTATTTTTGTAATAAATCTTTTTAATACTTTGATCAAAATAAATTAAAATCCCCACCGTTAATCCTCATGATTAAATCTGGACCATTTGATCTTTTGCGCTAGTCCACATCTGGACCATACTAAGTGATCTGCTGTGATCCTCTGATTTCGGCCATCCCTGGACCACACTTTCTAACCTTCTGATCTTCTGATCTCGGCCATCCTGGTCTAGCAAACTGATCTGCTGTGATCCTCTGATCTCAGTCACTGCTGGACCACACATTCTGACCTTCTGATTTCGGCCAACACTGGGCCATGGTCTAAACTTCTGATCTCGGCCAAATAGTTAAATCTGAAGCATTGATCTGAAAATCTTCCCTCTGATCTGGATCAATTCTGGACTTGGTCTGGATTAAACTGAAATTAAATCTGGACAAATAATATTTCAGTCTGGACATATTACCTTCTGTTTTGGATCAGTTCTGGATCAATTCTGGAGATCATTTCTTCTGGTATGGACTTAGTTTCATACCTTGAACCATGCTATATTCTGGTCTGGGTCAAATCTGGATTGATTCTCTTGTTCTGGACCCATTAACTTATCCATTGATTAAGTCTAGATCAAGTCTGGGCTGTTTATTATTTCACTGTCAAGCCATCTTCTGGTCAGAATAACTTCTGGAATAAATCTGACTTATGACATCTTTTGGTCTGGAACAACTCTCCCTCTGGCAGGCTTCCCTCTGGTCTGGTCCAAGTTTCCTTCTGATTTTTCTTCCTTTTGATCTAGGCCAGCAAAGATATCTTCTGGTGATGTTTTGACATCTTGGAGTATCTTCTGGTACCTTCAGGATTCAATCTCTGGAACACTTTGATCTTCTGCTTCTTATTACTTCAGCTTCTGGTGACATTTGATTTAATAATTCAAGGTTCAAAATAAGATTACATGGAGTGCTTTTGTAAACATCAAAATTCTAAGTACTTAGAACCAACTTAGTTCCAACAACAATATATACATGTAATTACCTCTAATAGTTACAACATAAGACTATTATAAGAAAACATACAAACACAATTAAGGAGAGATATTATTTCTTAATTCACAGCATCAGCCCAGTACAAGTTGATATAGCCCACACAAAAAACTTTATATTAGGAAAGAAGAAAAAACCTGCAATTATACAATTCCTTCACCATAATTCAAGACTTTCTCTATTATTGTGACATCAATCAAGCGCCACAACCCTCTTGTATATTGATTAAAAACCAGTTCCACACAAATGCTAGAAAGTTGTCTTCTATTTACCTCCCAAATACAACAATGGTTCTTGGCACCATTAATCAACAGTATAAGTAAAATCTTCAATTCTTGCTTGCTTTGAACTAGTTCCACACATGCACTATAACAAAACATAAAATATATAATGTATTAACAACAACATTTTGAAAGATATTGGCATTCCGACACTGCTAATTCCCTCACACCATGGCAAACCAAATTGTTGCAAGCCATTGATGAAAAACTCTACCTCCTTTCACAAGACCGCCAAACCGAGACAAATGGTCGGTGCAATTCACCGACAATACTCTCACCACTCCCAGCCACGTAAACACACATATTTTATTCTAATCTTAATGCATATTTTATTTGTCCTGATGCAAGCAAATTTTTTATTCTCTGATGCAAGCATTAGTCTATAAGTGAATTTGTGAAAAAGGTCATTTTCTTTATTTGTGTGAAAAAGACATTTTTTCCATATGAGAATTTTGTAGTTATTGGATCCTTTAGTCTTCATGATCTCAATCATGCACGATTGAAATGTGAGAAAAATGTTGTTCGAGCTTTTGATAGAATATTGTCATAAGATTTTTCTACAGCTTGAATAAGCTCATGAATTGAGTTTGTCACGTTCTTTTGTTGAAACGAGTGAAATGGCGGAGAAAAATAAAAATAAATCTTAAATCCAATGTATTCAAATTAAGAGAATTAGGTGGTTGACAAGTTAGACGAAAATTGAACTCCCTATCAAAATCCGTTCTACACAATTCTCCATTATCCACAAAACATGGCATGGTGCATAATCTTGTTGAACATAAATTGTTTCTCATAGGAGTGGGCAAAATTTGAAAACTGAACCGAACCATTTGAAAATTGAACTGAACTGGTTTTCAGTTCTAAAAAACTGAACCGAACCAATTTTCAGTTCAAAAAACTGAACCGAATCGAACTGGTTTTAATTTAATTTTTGTGTTCCTATAAGCCAAATTTTACATAATTACCCCTAATTATTTCTAAAAAATAAATTCAGTTCTAGTTTTATAGCCAAAAATCGGTTCGGTTCAATTTTTTGAACTAAAAACCGGTTCGGTTTTTTAGAACTGAAAATCGGTTTGGTTCAGTTTTAATTTTAAAAAATCAGTTCGAAAACCAGTTCGGTTCAGTTTAGCTCTGCAGTTTAGTTCAAATTTTGGTTTTTTTGAACACCCCTAGTTTCTCATGCATTTTATCGTGGCTATTTTTCTTTGATGGCCGGTGAAATCTTCTTAATTATGAACATTCGGCTTATCTGTTTGGTGATAGAAGTAATTGGTTTTGTTTCAAGTGTCCTAAGTCTTGTATTGACACTTGACCTTTTTGTAAGTACTTTGTTGACAATCTCTCCTTCAATCTCTATATATTATCTCTCTCACTCTCTATTATCTCATGTCTCTCTACCTCTTCTTTTTATTCCAAACAAATCAATGAATTTAGGTCTTCCATTTCATAATTTTCGGATCCTTCTAAAAAATAAACATATAAATAAATCATTACGAAAATATGCTAGTAATAGATTTTGGAAGTTCTGTTCTAATCTTAAAAATTGGGCCTTAATAAAAAAAATGCAATTTTAATAATTAAAAAAATTGAAAAAATAAATAAATTTTAATTCTTATATACATATCAAACTACATGATGCTCTGTCCATACCAATTTACATATGCTCTATCCATACCAATTTTTTAAATTAAATCACAACAATAGCGATTATTTATCGATATATTTTTGTTAAAGTGCGGGTATGGGTACGGGCATTTAAGTACCCAAAGGGCAAGAGTACGGGTATTAAAGTTGATACCCACGAGGGTACGGGCACAGACACGGGTATTTTTTTAAACTGCGGGTACGGGGATGGGTATTATACTACCCTATCCAAACCCTACCCATTGCCATTCATAAATATTATACATGGACTTAAACATTGGATTGTGAGGAATGCTTGATAACTCTTAGAAATGAGTTATTGTACCTATTTTTACTTCAAATTCGTGACATTCTTGAGTTGATGTAAAATGTGATTTGCACAAGTAGACGAAGTTTCTTGAGTTGTTGTAAAATGATAATTTTAAGTTGAATTGATATTGTGTTGTATTTATTTATGCAAGAACAATTAATAGAGAAATATGGTACAAGTCGTTGCAGCATTCTAGTGCATTAATTAAGCGTCACAATCCTCTTGCATATGGACTAAAAACCAGTTTCACACAAATGCTAGAAAGTTGTCTTCTATTTACCTCTCAAACACAACAATGGTTCTTGACACCATTGATCAACAATATAAGTAAATCCTTCAATCCTTGCTTTTAACTCGTTCCACACGTGCACTATAACAAAATATAAAATATATAATGTATTAACGACAACATTTTGAAATATAATGGCATTCTGACACTGCCAAATCCCTCACACCGTAGCAAACCAAATTATTGGAAGCCATTGATGAAGAACTCTACCTCCTTTCACAAGACCGCCAAACTAAGACAAATGATTGGTGCAATCCACCGACAACACTCTCAACCATTTAAACACATATTTTATTTTATTCTTGATGCATATTTTATTTGTCCTAATCCAAGAAAAAATTTTATGCCCTAATGCAAGCATTAGTCTATAAGTGGATTTGTGAAAAATGTCACTTTCTTTCTTTGTGTGAAAAAGACATTTTCATTCCATTTTATTAATGTTAAAAATGGTACTCAATTAGAAGATTTTGGAGATAAACTTAGGATGGTTACTTATAAACCAATCTATTTTGAGCTATTTGTTATTCAGTTAGTTAGTTAGTTGTAACTACTTCAATTGTAACCAACTAGTATATAAGTCAAGTTGTAAGAAGAGTGCAATATAGCAAGTTTTGCATAGTGTGCAGAAAACTAACAACAAATAATGTAAAAGTATTGTAATCGTTTCATATAATATTAGTGATATTTCGAAGTCGGATCCAGTCCCCCAGATGTAGGAGTTTAACTTTGAACTGGGTTAATAACTGTGTGTGTTCATTTTAACATTGCAAGCTTTAATTTTGTTTATGTTAAAATTGCAGAAAGTTAGAAACCAAGAACGTTTGACGTTCTCCGTTTCAATTTTGATCAATCTCCGTTTGACAGAAAAGCAGAACATTCTCCATTTTATTTTCTAATCGATCTCCGTTCACTACAAGAAAAAAAAACTGATTTGCGGCGGTTTTTAAGGACACCTGCGACGGTTATAACCGGCTCAAATGGAAGATTGTGACGGTTCTTCAACGGTCGCAGATTCGTGCGTCGCGAAGCCATTTTGCGACGGTTCCGTAAATCGTCGTTCCAACTGTCGGCAACATTTGCGACAGTTCATAACCGCCTCAATATACGTTTTGCGACGGTTCGAACCGTCGCAAAACACATTCATTTTTATTTGTATTTGAAACATTGCGACAATTATCAACTGTTGCTATATTCATTTTGGACAATTTGAACCGAAACATTGCGACAGTTATCAACCGTCGCTATATTCATTTTGAGACAATTTGAACCGTCGCAATCCTAATATTTTAAAATAAAAAATATTCATAAATGTCATCCACATAATTTAAATACACAATTAAATAACTATTGTAACTAAATTCAATTTATATAATTTTTTCATAATATATAACACCAATTCATACATTGAACTTAACTAAAATAATAAATAAAGTAATTTAAATATTCAAAACATTAGTGGAGTGGCTAAACATACAAAACAACTCCACGAAACATAAAAGTTCATCAAAATATCTAATGAGTCTCTAATAATGTTTCTCCATAATCATCAGGTTGGTGGCTAGAAACAGATGAACGTCTACCATCTATTGGCGATTCTATGTCTGTTGTCTGAAAAAAAAAAACTATATTGAAAGTTCTATACACACCTACCCACATTACAGGCAAATAATCTTAAAAGTTCTCTATTTATTAACCATAATAAATATCCAAAAAAACTATAAATACAAATTTTAACTTGTAGTAGAAGTTCACAATTTAAACATAATTAAAACAACCTTCTTGTGAAAGGACTGACTTAAAGATGTGGAAATGAAGAGAGGTTGTCTTTAATTGACAACTTATTAAGGAACCAATTCCTTACTATTTGTGAAGGGAAATTGTTGCAAAAGTCTCAATTATTATCATTGCAATAACAATTACAAATGTTCCTACCTACAACTTTGATCTCTTACTATGATTACATGAATGCCTTATGTCAACAAATAACAAAACAGGGCTATAATAGTGGTGAAGCACCACTCCGATCCATGTCTTCGTCCGTGAAAATAGCAGCTAATAGTCCATGCCACCTGGCATAGCAAAACCACTGTTATCTTCTTTTGGGAGTTCATACACAATAGCTTCAGTTGTTGTCATCAAAGATAACACATTGCAGAAAGATGGTGGTAAGTCAGGGCTACCTATAACATGGCAATAACATCTATCTAATGCAAGTTTCTTAATATCCTACCTGGCTGTGTCAAACAAGGCGGTCTTAACCACCTTCAATGGATCAATTATTCCAGCTTTAACCATATCGACATATTCACCTAATTACAAAGTGGCAGGAAAAATAGTTGACAACAAAATCACTTATAGTAATGTAAAATGAAAGAAACGCCTTATTATCTTTTTACAAAAGCAAACACAAAAAGTAAAAAACGAAAAACGAAAACAAGAAACACTGACCTTTGGCAGCATCGTACCCCAGATCAGGATTATCCTGTTCCAATAATTTACCAACAACAACAGCACCCTCAACTCCAGCATTTGATGCAATTGTGTACACCGGTGTCTGCATTGTTTGTTAAACAGGTAGAAGAAGAGTGAGCAACTAGAATTCAAATTTAAGTTAAAACAAAATGCTATCAATGGTCTAAACCAAAAATCAGTGAAAGTGAAGAAAACACAAACGTTTAAAGCATTTTGGATTATTTGGACGCCTATCTTCTGATCGAAGTTGGCAGTTTGAAGCTTACTTAACTCATTTGATGCATAAAGAAGAGCAAAACCACCACTTGTGGAAAACATAAAATACATTATGATGTATCAGACAAATATCTGTTTAGATTGACTTATTTGAACTTATCTATTAACATAAGTACTTGCGAGACAATTTGGGAGAGCTTATGAATACAACTTATGACATGTCCATAAGCTACTTTTTCAGCTTATTTCCATATTCTCTACATAATAGCTTATGAAAACAACTTATAGTTTATAATTTATATGAAAACAGTTGATGATTTAAAAAAGAAGAAAAAAAAATTTATATGAAAACAGTTTGACTTAATTTTATCTTTTATTATAGAAATAGCTTAAAACATAAACATTTACATGATAAGTGTTTATGCTATAAGCCCTTAATTAAGCTATTTATCCAAACAATGCCATGATTAGAGAATGCAGAATTAAGCATACAACTGTCAATGCTAATAATTTATCAGGTATTATGCCCTCCTCTACAGCTGCCTTAGTTGCATTTAAGGCGTCTGTCACTCTATCCTTTTTCTCACCAACTTCGGCGTCACTGGCTTCTCCAATCTGCAAAACTCAAGTTTCAGATGTCAGTTTTATCATAAACAACCTTGGGAAGCTTAATAGGTAAAACTATAGAAAAACCATAAGAAAGCAGAGAGAATTCAATAAGCATACCTTAAGCACCACAACACCCCTAGAAAGCTTGGCTAATCTTTCCTGTAATTTTTCCTTGTCATAATCTGAAGTGCTATTTTCGATTGACGGCCTAATATGTAGATAAAAATCCATAACAAGAAACAAGTCAGAAACATCAATGAACAATCAAACCTTTCTTGATACGAAAGCAAAATACACTAACAATGGTAAAATGAAATCTAATAGGAAATTTGAACAAACCTGCTCACATCTTTCCTCAATTGATTTCTTATTACCAGCTCCATCAAGAATGACAATATCATCTTTGGAAATTGTAATCTAAAACATTGAGAAACTTAGTTAAGTCAGTCTGCATCCTTTACCAAAGACTGACCAATCATGAATATCAACCAAGAAAGACTAGTAATACTCAACAGTGCATTAAAAGCATAATTATTAAGCAAAACTGACACCTTTTTGCAAGAGCCAAACATATCAGATCAACTTTTTCAAGATTCATGCCAAGCTCTTCAGTGATAAGCTGAGTGCATAGGTAAAATGTATCACTCACATGTTTATCAGATGAGACTAAAATATATCAACAATTTTATTGCAAACAGATAACTTACTTAACCTCCTGTAAGAACAACGAGATCTTAGAGACCAGATTTCCGGTTTTCACCAAAACTAGGGGCTTTGATTACACATACCTAAGATAATGAGAAAATAAATCAAATAAGAAAAACCATGAATCAAAGATTGAAGGTACCTAAGAACAAAAAAGTAAATCTGCTGATAGGAAAAACAAACCTTGGATTCAGCAAACATTCATAACATCTGCATTTGCATTCAAAACATTCATTAAATTTGAGAAACTTCAGCAAATTTTCAGAACATCTAAATCAGTAACAAGCACATTACAATCCAAGCCATTATAACACAAAGAAAAGGTTATTAGTTTTCATCAAAGATGGAAGTGAGCAACGGTGCCATCGCCGGAGTTATTAGTTTTCGTTTTCCTTTTTCAGAAATTTGAAAAAAATGATAGATTGAGAGATTACCTTTTCAAGAGATGATTTTGTTTGCAAGATGATAAATCACCTTCTTTGACAGAGGTGATTTTGTGTTTCTTTAAAGTTGGATTTCATTTCCTTCAGCGTTGACAGAGGTTTAAACAGGGGTTTTCAGAAAAGTTGGATTTGTGTTTCGTTTCCTTTAAAGTTGGATTTCGTTTCCTTCAGCGTTGACAGAGATATGGGGGTTTTCAGAAATTTCAGGGTTTAAACGGCGGGAGTGAGGAAAATGAGAAATGAGAAAGGAAAATGAAACGCAAGAGGGATTTGAGTTAAACGGCGGTGGCTGTTGACAAAAACCGCCCCAAGAACCATCGCAAAGTTGTGGTAAGGGCGGTTGTTCCAGAACAGTTGCGGGCCAAGGGTCGTAAAATTGAAATTTTCTTGTAGTGGTTTTAGTTTTCATTCAATATCTATTTTTCTTTGTAAACCAAGAACATTCTTGGTTGAGAAACTCATTGATTTCCAGTTTTAAACAACAACTGGCATCAGAGCACTGGTTTATTTGATTCAGAGAAGATGACATCAACAAAGTATGAACTTGAGAAATTCGATGGGAAAAATTATTTTGGGTTATGGCGTCTCAAGATGAAAGCGTTGTTGGTTCATCAAGGTTTGGCAGAAGCATTGGAAGGAGAGAAAGACATGGCATCCACACTTTCAGAAAAGGAGAAGAAGGATATCATGAACAAGGCTCGTAATGCTCTAATCTTGAGTCTTGGAGACAAGGTTCTAAGGGAAATGTCAAAGGAGACATCTGCTGCAGGTATTTGGCTCAAGTTGGAATCTTTATACATGACAAAATCATTAGCAAATCGTTTATACCTAAAACAAAAGATATATACTTTCAAGATGAAATATGGGAGGTCAATTGAAGATTATATGGATGAGTTTAATAAGATTGTGTTAGATCTTGAAAATATTGATGTAAAATTGGATGGTGAGGATCAGACGCTACTATTGATAAATTCATTACCAAGTTCTCTTGAAAATCTATGTGATACACTTCTTTATGGTAGAGATTCTTTGTCATTAGAAGAAGTACAAGCTGCGCTAATCTCCAAAGAATTAAAGAGGACGTCAGATGGGAAAGAAGAGGGCAGTGGTGAGCGACTATTTTTCAAGGCCAAAGCATGGCAGAAGAATCATAAATAGAAGAATAAATCCAAGAATAAAGAAAAGGACAAGTCTAAAATGAAGTGTTTTATATGCAAGAAAGAGGGGCATTTCAAGAAAGAATGCCCTGATTGGAAAGGAAAGAAAGGATCAAATAGTGATGATGATTATGAGAATGCTTCAGTAGCTTTTGAAGGATATGAAAGCATAAAAGTTCTTATGACAAATTCAACTAAAATCATGGAGGATGATTGGGTTCTTGACTCAGGGCGTTCATTTCCCATGACTTCAAATATAGATTGGTTCCTTGACTACAAAGAAACTGATGGGGGCAAGGTTATCATGGGTAACAAATCAGTCTGCAAGGTAGTTGGGATTGGCTCAATCAAGCTGAAGCTGGAAGATGGAACTATGTTCCAGAGCTGCAAAGGAACTTAATCTCTCTACGAATGCTGGAAGAAGCTGGTTGTTCATACAAAGCAGAGAAAGGTACTCTAAAAGTCATAAAAGGATCATTGGTAATCATGAAGGGAAAAAGGGATCATGGTATCTATCTTCTTAATGGTCAAGCAGTGACAAGAATGGCAGCAGTGGCAGTCCTAGCATCGAGCAAAGCCAACTTGTGGCATCAAAGGTTGGGACATGTAAGACTAAGAGGAATGCAAATTCTGGACAGACAAGGCAAGCTAGGTGGGGACAAGATTGGTGATCTTGAATTTTGTGAGCATTGTGTGTATGGAAAGATGCATAGGGTCAATTTCTCTATAGGGAAACATTGCTCAAAAGAAATTCTGGAATATGTTCACAGTGATCTATGGGGCCCTGCAAAGATTGCTTCACATGGAGGTAACAAGAATTTCATTACATTTCTTGATGACTATAGTAGAAAAGTATGGATCTACATGTTAAAAAGCAAAGATGAAGCATTTAAAACCTTTAAAGATTGGAAGTCTATGGTTGAAAATAGGACTGACAAAAGGATTAAAAATCTAAGGACAGACAATGGTCTTGAATTTTGTAGTGAGGAATTCACTAGTTTTTGCAAAGCTCATGGTGTGAACAAACAAAGGACCGTAAGACACACACCTCAACAAAATGGACTAGCTAAAAGGTTGAATAGAACCTTGCTTTAAACAATGAGATGCATTCTGTCCAATACAGGAATGACTGCACAGTTTTGGGGAGAAGTTGTCCATACAACTTGTTATTTGATCAATTTGAGTCCTTCAACTACAATTGAACTAAAAAACCCTCCAGAAATATGGACTGGACATGCTTCAAAGTACAGTCATCTAAAGGTATTTGGGTGTGTTGCATATTACCATGTAAATGAAGGGAAATTAGTTCCTAGAGCAAAGAAATGGTACTTTGTTGGATATCCAAGTGGTGTAAAAGGTTATAGAATACGATGTCTTGAAAATAGGAAATGCATCATCAGTAGAGATATGAAGTTTAATGAGGATGATCTGTATAAGTTCTTAATCAAGGCTGCAAATAGAAGCTCACATCAGATTGAAGTCGAGGAGTTTAATCTTGAGGTGGAGCAAGTTACAGAAAAGGAGAAAGAACAACATAAACCAAGAACGTTCTATGTTTCAGAACAACAAAAACCAAGAACGTTCTTGACTTCAGAACAACATCAGACTCAACATGACAAAACTGTTTCAGCTGAACCAGACCATGACAATTCGATAGAACCAGCTGAAGAAAGAATTTGAGATGAAGGACTTGGGACCAGCCAAGAGAATTCTAGGAATGGAAATCATCAGAATCAAAGAGCAAGGAAGACTGATAATTTCCCAAGAAAGCTATATTGGAAAAGTCCTAAACAGATTCAATATGAGTGAATCAAAGGCTGTTAGCTCTCATCTTGCAGCTCACTTCAAACTTTCTTCAGCTCAGTCACGAAACACAAAGTAGGAAACAAAATACATGAAGGCAATATATGATAATGCCGTAGGGAGCATCATGTATGCAATGGTCTGCTCAAGGCCATACATTTCTCATGCTGTAAGTGTTACAAGCAGGTTTATGGGAAATCCATGAATAAGCCATTGGCAAGCTGTTACATGGATTCTAAGATACTTAAAAGGAACTCAAAGCTTGTGTTTGGTATACAACAAAAGTTCAGAAACATCAAAACCAGTCCAAGGATTTGTAGACTCTGATTTTGCTGGGGACTTAGATAAAAGAAGATCTCTTACATGATATGTGTTCACTGTGTTTAACAACATAGTCAGTTGGAAAGAAAATCTTCAACACATAGTGGCATTATCAACAACAGAAGCAGAGTATGTTGCCCTTGCTGAAGCAGTGAAAGAAGGAATTTGGCTAAAAGGATTAATCACAGAACTTGGAGTCAAACAAGAGTTTGTTTGCATAAATTGTGACAATCAAAGTGTTATTCATTTGAGTAAAAATCAAATGTATCATGAAAGAACCAATCATATAGACATCAGACTTCATTTCATCAGAGATATCATTGAAAGGGGTGAGATAAATGTGGCAAAGGTTCACACAAGTGATAATCTTGCTGACATGTTTACAAAATATGTCACACTTAGCAAATTCAAACACTGTTTGGATATGCTGTAGATCAAGTCCAGCAATTGAGATCAAGGACTAAGAGGATCTAATTTGAAGAATCACAGGTTGAAGTTTCTCATTTGGTACCAAGGTGGAGAATTGTTAAAAGTCGTACTCAATTAGAAGACTTTGGAGATAAACCTAGGATGGTTACATACAAACCAATCTGTTTTGGGCTGTTAGTTATTCAGTTAGTTAGTTGTAACTACTTCTTCAATTGTAACCAACTAGTATATAATGTTGGAACCAAGTTGGTTCTAAGTACTTAGGATTTTGATGCTTACAAATGTACTCAATGTAAACTTATTTTGTACTTTGAATTATTAAGTTAAATGCCCCAGAAACTGAAGGAAACAGAAGCAGAGATCAAAGGAAAATGAATTCTGGAATTTCCAGAAGATGTTCCAGGATGTCAAAACATCACCAGAGGATATGTTTGGTGGCCCGGAACAGAAGGAAGAAAATTCATAATGAAACATGGATCATACCATTGGAAAGCCTGCCAGAAGGAGAGTTGTTCTAGACAAACAGGAGTCAAATATCAATTTTATTCCAGAAGTTATTCTGACCAGAAGATGGCCTCGCAGTGAAAAATTACACAGTCCAGACTTGTTCCAGACTTGACCAGAAGGTATGTTTATGAGTCCAGAACAAGAGGATCAATCCAGATTTGGCCAAGACCATAAGATAGCATGATTCAGGACATGGAACTAAGTCCATACCAAAAGAAATGAGTTCCAGAATCAATCCAGACCTGGTCCAAAATTAAAGGTAAAATGTCCATACTGAAATATTTTTTGTTCAAGTTAATTTCAGTTTGTTCCAAACCAAAGTCCAGAATCTATCCAGATCAGAGTAAAAACTTCTAGATCAATGGTTCAGAAATAATTATTTGGTCCAGTGATGGTCCAGATCAGAAAATCAGACCATGGCCCAGTGGTGGCCGAAATCAGAGGGACAGACTGTGCAGTCCAGCAAAGGCCGAAATCAGAGGATTACAGCATATCAGTTCGGCTGGTCCAGTTGTGGAATATCACATGAAGATCCAAGGGTGCAGATTTGATCATGAGGATTAAAGAATCTGAGAAAAACGTTCAAAACAGAATTGGAGAAAAAGGCTCAAAATAGAATCTGAGCAAAAGGCTCAAAACAGAATCTGAGCAAATTACTCCAGAATATTCTCAAAACAGATTAATCTAAATATATTGCAGAAGTAAAGCATCAGTGAAGTTCTAAAGTTCAACTATAAATAGAGACTTAATGCTGAAGAATAAAGTATTGAAAAACACAAGAACTCAAGCTTCAATTCAAAGATATCTGAGAGTTCAAAAGAGAGAAACACAAATGAACAAGAGCAATATTTTCTAAGTGTTTTCAAGAGAGAAATACAGTGCAACAAACAGCTTTCCAGAAGCAACGTTGCAAAGTTCTAAACCTTTATTATAGTGTAGATTCCTTCTTCAATCTGGGGTTGTCAGATTGGTAGGAGAAGACTTAGCTGGTTTAGTTAAGGTGTTGTTATTCCTCAAAAGTCTGGGGTTGTCAGGCTGTTTGAGAAGTCTTGGCAGGTATAGTCAAGGTGTTGTTGTTCCTCAACAGTCTGGGGTTGTCAGGCTGTTTGGGAAGACTGACTTGAAGGGTCAGTGGTGTTGTAATTCAAAGGAGTTTGAATTAGTAAAAGGCCTTCTGGAGGAAGGGACTGGACGTAGCCTAGTTAACGGTGAACCAGTATAAATTGCTGTGTTATTATGTTATTATTATCCGCTGCTAAATCTGATTAATTATTTATCGAATAATTCAAATCAATATTTAATAAAACAGCAAAAGAAATTAAGTTTGACAAACACAATTCAACCCCCCTTCTCGTGTTTGCACCTTCATATAAGTCAAGTTGTAAAAAGAATGCAATATAGCATTTTTGCATAGTGTGCAGAAAACTGACAGCAAAGAGTGTAAAAGTATTGTAATAATTTCATCTCATATTAGTGATATTTCAAAGTCGAATCCAGTCCCCAAGACGTAGGAGTTTAACTCTAAACTGGGTTAACAACTGTGTGTGTTCATTTTAGCATTGCAAGCTTTAATTCTGTTTCTGTTAAAATTGCAGAAAGTTAGAAACCAAGAACGTTTAACATTCTCTGTTTCAATTCTGATCAATTTCCGTTTGACAGAAAAGCAGAACGTTCTCCATTTTATTTAATGATCAATTTCCGTTTTAGTTTTCATTCAATATCCATTTTTCTTTGTAAACCAAGAACATTCTTGATTGAGAAACTCATTGATCTCCAATTTTAAACAACAATTAATAACGTGCAAAACCAATACCAATACTACATTAAACCAGCACAATAATTGCAAAACTTACACATTGTCACTAATATATTTGTTTCTTTTAATATTATTTTAATGTTGCTTTTTGTTTGTAGCAGCAATATTTTATGCTACATGCATTAGATAAGTTCCAAGGACAAGATATTAAAAGCATTGAAGTTATGCATTTAAGTTATAGTCTAATTGCAATTTTTCACATTGTAACTCTTGGTTTAAAATTGAGTACTACATTGTTGTCATAGAAATGTGCAAATCAATTAAAAATAGAAACATCATAAACAAGCATAATACAAGTCCAGATCAAACAAATCCTTCACATTTTGTTATTATTATTTAGGTATTCAAAAGTTTTCTGAAATAATTCCCTGTCGCATTTTTGTTGAGTGGGGTAATATGCCTCTATTAAGCAACGTGACTTTCTTCACATGGGAATTTTGTAGTTATTGAATCCTTTGTGTTTCATGATCTTAATCATACACGATTGAAATGTGAGAAAAATGTTGTTCGAGCTTTTGATATAAAACTGTCATTACATTTTTCTATAGCTTGAATAAGCTAATCAACTGAATTTGTCACTTCCTTCTGTTGCATTGATGAACGGCGAACAAAAATCCTAAATCCAATGCATTCAAATTAGGAGAATTAGGTGGTGGACAAATCAGACGAATATTGAACCCGCTATCAAAAGTCGCTCTATGAAATTCTTCATCATCCACAAAAACATGGCATGGTGCATAATCTTATTGAATATAAATTGTTTCTCATGCATGTTCTCGTCGCCATTTTTATTTGATGTCCGGTGAAATCTTCTTTATTACAAACATTTGGCTAATTTTTTTGGCGATAGAAGTATTTGGTTTTGTTTCAAGTGCACCAAGTCTTCTATTGAAACTTGACCTTTTTGCATGTATTTTGTTGACTAGAGGAAACACACCAATTTTTCATGAAATTTTTTTATTACCTTGGTCATCAAATCTCCTCCTAACCACATCAACTAAAAACACTACCTTCCTAATGTAGTTTTTGTTCTTGCACATGTGATATGACTGATCGTCATCGGCAAGAATGTAATAATTTGTTGACTTTTTGGACTTGTAGAACCATTTTTCATATACGTGGACCATGTTGTACATGGACTTAAACATTGGATTGTGAGGAATGCTTGATAACTCTTAGAAATATGAGTTATTGCACCTATTTTAATTTAAATTTATGACATTCTTGAGTTGATGTAAAACGTTATTTGCACAAGTAGACGTAGTTTTCTTGAGTTGATGTAAAAGGATAATTTTAACTTGAATTGATGTTGGGTTATATTTATTTGTGCAAACTCTGTAATTTTAAGTTAAATATGAGTTAAAATTCTTTGTAGTAAAGGATTAATGAGGTATTAACGAAGTTTGCATTTTAATATATGTTGTAGTGTGATTAGCTTCCTCTCAAACAAGTTGTTTTTAATTGAATTTTTAAAAATTAAATTGAACACTTAGGTTTTATTGCTAGTCTTTTGAGCTTGGAAAATGATGAAAATGGAAAGGGCTTGATTTAATATGGATTAAGTTAATATGCTTGAAAAATATATTAATGTTAAATGATTAGGACTAACATTTATGTCCATAGGATAGAGGATTTACTAAAATAATGTGTAGCATGATATGATGTGTAGTGTGTGAACCCAGAGATGATAGTAACCCATTGATTATCATGATGATTGAGTTGGAAAATCCTTAAGGTCAATTTGGTCTAAGGATTGCTACACCATCCTATAACATACTAGCACATGCAAACAAAACTAATACTAAGTCAAATCCTTAACTACTATATATATATATATAGTTGATAGAAGTATAATATATATATATATATATATATATATATATATATATATATGAGAAGGAAGGAAAACAAAAGCAGAAGAAGTAAAGCAGAAATAAACACATTTTTCCTTGCCCGCGAAACTCTGCTCCTTCTACCTTTTTTTTGTTTCAAAACATATGTTTTGGTAGCAAGAAAAACACAAAACTCAAATCCTAGATTACTTTGAGATCGAAGCTTCCATTCGAGAAGTTGCAAGAGGGAAAGTTACTCCTCTCCTCACTATGGTGCTTGTGAGCTAACTTTGGTAGCGTCAACGCGAGCGAGAGTTTTGCCGTATTTGATCGCGGTAACGAAAACGGTTGAGAAAACGTTAACGAAGGTAAGAGGCTACTTCCAACTTTTTAGTTTTAATGTAGAAACTCTATATGTGTGTTTGATGGATGATTAATGTGATATTGTTGTTGATGATGTCATTGTTGTGTTGTTGATGGTAAAGACTCATTGTTGTTGTGATATTGTTGTTGATGATGTTGTTATTGTGTTGTTGTGTTAAAGATGTTATTGTTGTTGTTGTTGAAGAGGTTGTTGTTGTGTTGTGGTGTTGAGAGATTGATTGTTGTTGGGTTTGTAGTTATTTTCAACTAAAAGAGTTTGAACTGAAGTTGAAATTTACTTGAAAAATTACACTGTTTTCAAAGATGTATTCGAATACGGCATTAGCGTATTCGAATACACTCCTGCAACGCTTAGTTTTTATTTAAATTTTGAACTTTGTATTCGAATACGACACCTCGTATTCGAATACAAATACGTGACTTGTGCTACTGACTTGTCATCTATATTCGGCTACGACTCTTCGTATTTGAATACAGAACTGAAAATTTTGCTACTGACTTAGCATATGTATTCGACTACGACTCTTCGTAGTCGAATACAAAACTGCAGATTTTGTTTCTCACTTAGCATCTGTATTCGACTACGAATCTTCGTATTCGAATACAGAACTGCAGATTTTGCTACTGACTTAGCATCTGTATTCGACTACAAGAAGCGGCATTCGAATACAACCTGGATTTTTGTCAAAAATTCTATTTTTAAATATTTGTTCATGTACTTAATTACTTGGAAAACATTTTTAAGGCATACGCTAAATTATACGAAGTATTCAGGTTTCATAGTTGCATTTACATACTGATTATAGTAAAAAGAGTCAGAGTACACTCATGCATTTCATAGTTAAGTGATGACCGCGATGGGCCACAGAGTTAAGCGATGACCGTGATGGGCCGTAAAGTTAAGTAGTGACTGTGATGGGCTACAGGGTGGTTCCACGTGATTAGATGGTCCATCTTATCCGTACAAGGATTTAACTTCTGTGTAGTGCCTGTGATAGGCTACAATTTAAGTAAATCGTGCTAATCTATGATGCGACTGCACCTCGGTAATTAGTACTGAGGCCTGTGATATGCGGTACAATTATGATTTACGCCTCTCGAGGAGGGTTAAGTGGTGACCGTGATGGGCCACAGTGTCAACGGTGACCGTGATGGACCGTAAAGTTATGTAGTGATCGTGATGGGCTACGGGGTGGTTCCACGTGATTAGATGGTCCATCTTATCCTTACGGGGATTTAACTTATGTGTAGTGTCTGTGATAGGCTACACTTTAAGTAAATAGTGCTAGTCTGTGATGCGACTACACTTCAGTAATTGGTACTAAGGCCTGTGATAGGCAGTACAATTATGATTTACGCCCCTTGTGGAGGGTTTTGTTTTGAGAATTCTGGGATCATGTGCATTGGCATATACACATTGCATTAGGGTGTTTGACATGCGAGTCATGATTGATATGAGTTGATGTGTGGAAACGATATGCGCAAGTACCTTAAATTCTAAGTTCCTAATAAGTTGTTGTGATTGTTGATTGTACTTGGGCTTGCAACATGATCTGTATTCTTAATCTTTTGTCTCACAAAAAACTTATATATTGTACATTTTCAATAAGTGGGTATACTTATTTTGTCAATGTTGTTATCTTGTTGGAACTACTATGTATATATTGTTGTCTTTTGACATAACGGCTAAGTTTTAACTGTTATTTTCGGTTGGTGACCCTTTACATTATTGTGGAAAATTGGGCTTTGCCCTTAGATGATTCCTGAGTTCGTACCACCGACGGTTACCCTGATGACGGACACGTCGTTAGACTTCCCTGACCGACATACGCTGACTGCTTCGGTATACGACCCCATCTCAAGCAGAGCTACTTATATGGGGAGGGTGATGAGAACATATAGGAGTGCCAGAGCAATGTCGTATGTGGAGTACACTCACGGACGGATCGACTTTCCTGTACCTTCAAGATTAGTACTTGAGAAGAATGAGGTATTTACGGATGCAGAGGGTCCTGCAGTTGGAGGTGAAACGGAGGCCACCGTAGGTGTGGTGACTTCTACTGTAGTAGCAGGGGATGCGGTGCCTGAACCAGGAACGGGTGAGAAGGGTAAGGGGCCGATGTTAGTGGGGGTTGACAACCCAGGTCCGTCTAGGCCGGTAGAGGACTGTTTTGAGATTCCAGCACCGCCGAAGCGACCTATATCGTGGGTGGATCTGACTTCTGAGGAGACTGGTCCTTCCATGGTTGAAGAGGAGGAGGATGTCACTTCGAGGCGAGATAATGCGTCGGACGAGACTTGTGCAGAGTGTGGTGGTCACCCTTGTTACTGTAGTTGTAGTGAATGATCAGATTATTTTTGTTGTATAGGGCCCTAGTATATTTGGTGTTTCTACTTATTTTGTGTTGGGATGACTGTACCTATGACTTACTTTGACAGTGACTATTGTTGGTGGGTCCATGTTCCATCTTTTTGACGTGACCATGGGGGATAGCATTCTTGGGGCAGTACTTCTGCGCAAGTGTCTCCCGAGAATACCCCAGGGGTATGAGCGATGTCTTTTAGGTCTCATAGCTCCGGTGTATTTTCTATTTGTATATTTTGATATTAATCCCGAAAACTATTTTAGCTTATTTGTATTTATGATGAAATTAATTATTTCTCTTGTCGTTTTGGGTTACGACATTTGATTTTATTAAATGGTTTTTAAATAAAATAAAAAAATACACTCGTGTTGTTAAAAATCGGGGTGTAACAAACTTTAATTTAATCAAGTAATTGAACTCAAATTCTTAACGAACTTTAGTTAAAAACGAATCGTTTGAGAAAGCCTGAATTTGAATCACGACTAAAATAATTTTTTATCAGACTTTACTTATTTCTTAGCTGAACTCTAATTTATTAGAGTTTTATTCTCCTGAAACCAGATCATTAAAACTACATCTTAGCTTTTCAATCAACCAAAAAACTTATAATTAATATCGATATTTTACTCTTTTTTTTTTCAAATGATTTTTTTTATTAGCTAGGCTAACAATCGAAGTGCATTTGAACTTTCTTTGTGGATTATTTGATTCTCCTAGGTATCACAATTTAATAATATTATTGTAAGATTAATTATTTAATTAATCAATTATGATTATAACTATTTGATGGAAACTATTATTAATATATATTATGATTAAGAGAAATGTTATTTGAACACATTTTTTGACACAAATACAAACACAAATATAATACTTACTTTTTATACATACTATGATGACATAAATGTGGGCCATACTCCCTCCATCTCTCTCTCTTCTTCCATAAATGTGGGCCATATTGTATTTGTGTCAAAAAAATGTGTTCAAATAACATTTCTCTATGATTAATTGTTATTAAGCACCGAACGTGTTGGATTTTTGTTTATGAATTAATGGTGATGAATCGGTTCATTATGTTAAGCCCAACATCATCTGTCATTTGACTACTTAATTGTTGTTTTATTAGATGTTAAATTGTAAAGTTGAAAATTTTAGACGATCATTAAATGGTGATAGTTCACCTCTCATCTTTGTCCTCTCTCTAATCGCCATCTCTTTAATCTCTGAAATCCAATTACTTCGCTCATGAACATTCTTATTATGTAAATATTCAAAAACATATATCTATATATGATTAATATTAAATTACATGAATATGTTAATAAGAGATTAATTGTATATATTATGTTTCTCTAATTACAGCTAGCAAAATCAGGCAATACAATATTTGTAATTATAAATAGTAAATGTCTATAATTGCTTATGTATTGTTTATAGTCCAGAAAGAATGAAAAAAGGCATCAAGCCAAAATTCCTGATATGGTATCTGAAGGTTGAAAAACATAAGAAATGGGAGGTTTTAATTGTGTTTTACTGTTTTAAAAAATTCTTGGATAAAATTGGTAATTAAAAGCACATAATAAATACATAGAGGAAACAAGTAAATCACACAAAGAATTTATACTAGTTCACCATCAAACCGGTAGCTACGTCCAGTTCCAACACCCAAAAGGATTTTTTACAATAATTCAAACTGTATTACAACACTTATCTTCAACAAGTTAAGTCTATTCAACTTACAGGTTTGCACCTACAAACCGTTGAGAAAAACAACCACTGCCGGGCTAAGTTACAAATGAATGAGTTTAGGATTTTATGAAAAATCTCCCTCAATAGGTTGTTTATAATGTAAGGAATCATGTCCTTTTATAGAGCTTCTAGGGTATGACCTTTATACTTCATATTAGAAACACAACTCGTATCTTCAATGATTTTAGCATAGAACCGTTGAAGATAAATTTTATCTTGAGCTTAAGTCAGGTCACAATCGCAAAAATCACCCATTGTAACTTGAATGAAAATAGAGGAAGCAGAGGGTATGGAATCAGAGGATAGGATAATCAAAGCATTTTCGTACAGACCATTAGAGCATGGTAACAAGTAGAGGAAGTGCACAACTTTGTCTTCTCGAAGGATTAACTATTATCAGATCATTTACTGCGTCGATTTTATCAAAGGCGTTGACTTTCTTTAGAGGCAGATGAATCAAACGCTTGATGTAGTCATTAAAGCAACTGAATCAGATGATTGTTTGCTTCTCTAGAGGCAACTGAGGCAGAACATTATCTTGCACCATTAGAGCCAACTATAACAAACCATTGCATGCACTATCATATGCAACCAAAGCAGAACCTTATCAGAGGCGCGTATCACTAGACTTAGAAATGTAGAGCATTGAATCGAAGTGTTGGTGTTTCTTTGTATGAATATGATCATCAAAGGATATAGGATAATATCCTACGCAAACACTTGATCTTGGAATTGCACACTTAATTAAGACATTAGTGCATTAAATTCGAGAGGTTTTTTTTTTAAAACCTTTTTAAAATTTTCTCACGATCTATTCTCCCCCTTTTGTCATCAGACAAAAAGAGTGAATAATTGCCTATTAGATTATTAGAAAAACAGACTTACACAAACTACATAGTATATCAATTTACTGAAGCAGAGCATATATATTTAACTTGCAAATTCTATTTTGTCTGAGGCAAGGCATATACAGATCAAAACATCATTCAGTTATGGAAACAATGTTATGATTTTCTATAATAAAGTTGAATCTGTCCTCAGCAAGAGGTTTTTTAAGTTCAAAAGCGAGGTCTGGAAACTCAACATTTTCAAAACTAGGAGGTTGTTTAACACACACTTCCTCACTTATGTAACCATTTAAAAATGCACTTTTCACATCTATTTGATATAAGATGATATTATTATATGTAGAAAAATATAATAAAATACGAATTACCTCTAACCTTGCCACCAAAGCGAACGTCTCAGTGTAATCTATACTTTCTTGGTGTTTGTAACCTTGAGCTACCAGTCGAGCTTTGTTGCTTATAACTTCTCCTTTCTCACTTAGCTTATTCCCGAATACCCACTTGGTCCTAAAGGGCTTCTTTTCCTCTGTTTGGGTACAAGATCCCAAACGTCATTCCACTTGAATTCGTTAAGCTTTTCTTGCATTTCCAAAATTTATCCATCATCTGATTAGGCTTCATCAACATAGGTTGGTTCGATTAAAGAGAGTAGACCAAACAAAGATTTATCTTTTAGAGCAAATATGGTCTTCAGATGGTCATTTGTATTTCCTATAATCAAAAAGTTTGGATGAGATGATTTGTACATCCATATATTTCTACATTTTAGAGGATCTTAACTTGTTCTGACGTTATCAGTCTTATCCTTTGTTGTTTTGTTCATTTCCTATGATGTGTTCAATTCCTTTTATTTTCGTGTTTCTTCTGGTTTTCTTGGCTCCTTTGATTTTCGTGGTTCCTATGAGTTGCTTGTTTCCTCTTGGTTTTGTGGACCTTCAAAATCATCATCTAGCTCTAACTTTTTATAGTCAAGTTGTTTCTCATAAAACTTAACATGGATTGATTCTTCCACAATCAGAGTCTCCTGGTAGTATACTATGTAGGCTTTAGACCTTTTAGAATATCCCAAAAAGATGCACTTTTGTGATCGTGAATCAAACTTGCCAAGTTTTTCCTTAGTATTTAAAATATAGCAAACACAACCAAATTGGCGAAGGTAAGAAATGTTGGGCTTTTTACTTTTCCTTAATTCAAAGGGAGTCTTATTTAGAATAGGTATGATAAAGACTTTGTTCTGAATATAACATGAAGTATTCACTACTTCTTCTCAGAAGTGTTTTGCAACATTCGTCTCATTTATCATAGTGCGTGTCATTTCTTGAAGAGGTCATCTTTTCTTTCTACAACACCATTCTGTTGAGGTTTTCTATGAGAGGAAAAGTTGTGTAACATTCTGCTCTCTTCACATAAGTTTTCAAAAAAATTGTTTTCAAATTCACCACTAT
The DNA here is from genome assembly GCA_037974295.1 of Cicer cuneatum. Taxonomy (NCBI): domain Eukaryota; kingdom Viridiplantae; phylum Streptophyta; class Magnoliopsida; order Fabales; family Fabaceae; genus Cicer; species Cicer cuneatum. The sequence goes on along the minus strand of JBBPBO010000001.1, from coordinate 65,105,081 downwards.
GATCATTGCGAATTGTTTTGATTGAAAGACATTTTCCATTATGCACTTGTTTACATAAGGTAATGAAGACCTTATGTGACTCACCCTTGTGTCTAATTGACTTATGCTCAATATGTTATGTTTTAGTCCTTTAACAAACAGTATATTTTTAATAGAGGATTAGGAATTGTTACCAATTGTACCATGACCAATTATTCTTCCCTTCTGGTTTCCTCCGAATCCAATTGTTCCTATGACCTTTAGAGTCAGGTCTTGGAACATAGACCTCTCTCCCGTCATATGTCGTTAGCAGCCACTGTCCAGGTACCATGATTGGTGAGTTATCTCTGTTGCTAAGGAAATCTACAAGAGGAATTATTTTATCTTTAGGTACCAAAATTTGGTTGGGTCCTATGTTATATCATTTCTTATAACATACCACACATATAGCCTTAGGAGAAATATTTTTTGCTGGTTCTTCAAACCCAATTCCTTTTTTTCCGTTTCTGCTAACACCATATATCATTGAAGCTTGCTTACTTCTATCTATGTTGTTTGTAAGAAAATTTTGAAAGGCTAATTCGTACTTGACTGAGTTACAGATCTTATCCTCTAAGGGTTTTGAAATGTTTTCATTTAGAGTCACTTTCTCTCTCTTAAGTTTTTCCAAATCTTTTTCAAGAAAGTTGTATTTTTCATTCAATTTTATGAGTTTTTCTTAGAGTTTTCATTTTTGAAGACACATGATTATTTTTATTTAAAAACTCATTTAAACCATTTATCAGCTCACTACGAGATAGATAAAAGAATACCTAAATTTCTTCATCATACTTTGCATCAGAGTCAGACTGTATATCAGCTATCAAAGGAATGTTTGCAAGCTCTTCATTATCATAGGATTTATCAAAATCACCCCACATAATTAGAGTTTTCTTTTTGGTCTTGGATTCTTTCTTTTGACTTCTTCTCTCATGTTTTGGAAATTCTAGCTCGAAGTGTATGGGTTCCTTGCACTCGAAGCATGTGAATTGCTTCTTGTTAGTACCTTTTTCTTTGTTTTGATACTTATTAAAGTCAATTTAGGGGAAGGATTTGTTCTTGTGCCACATATGCTGAATCTGCCTTGAGATAAAGGATAACTCCTCAATCTCTAAATCATCATCCTTTGATTATTCAGCCATATGTAAAGTCTTCTTGTCTTTGGATCTTAGATCCAAGAACTTTTTCTTTTTCTTTGCTTCAATCTTTACTAGTTCAATATCATGATATCAGAGGGAACTAATCAGTTCTTCTAAACAAAGATTGTTTAGATTCTTTGCTTATTGGATTGTAGTGATATTCTGTCTCTATTTGCTTGGAAGACTCCTGAGAATTTTCTTTACATGATCTTCAATTGTATAGCTTTTCTAAAGCACCCTCGACCTTGAAACCAGAGTCTGAAAACTAGAAAACATCATCTCGATGTCGTCATTTTCCTGCATTTGAAATAAATCATACCTCATAACTAGAAGATTGGCATTGGCTTCTTGCACTTGCTTACTTTCTTCATATGTTAGAACTAGAGCATCGAATATGCTCTTGGTCGTCTCTTTGTTACTGCACTTGTCAAATTCTTTGAATGTGATTACATTCATCATAAAATTCATGGATTTATGATGCATCTTAAATTGCTTCTTCTAATCAGCATTCATGTTCTTCTTGGATATTTCAGTGCCATCATCGTTGGTAGGAGCAGTGTATCCATCTTCAACCACATCCCAAAGTTTAGAATCTTAAGAAATGAAAAAGTTTCTCAATCTATCTTCCTAGTACTCAAAATGGTCTCCATCAAATAGAGGGGGTTTGTTGATGTTTCCTCCTACTACTTCATCACCAAGGTTAGACATAATGGAATATTGGATCTTTACTCAAACACTGTAAGGTCCTCGGCCTTGAGACTAGGCTCGAATACCAATTCAAGGTTGAAAAACACAAGAATAGAGGGATTTGAATTCTTTTTTATTGTTTTAAAAAGTTCTTGGATAAACTTGGTAATTAAAAGCACATAATTTTTAATTAGAGGAAAGAAATAAATCACATAAAGATTTATACTGATTCACCCCCAAAATGTTAGCTACGTCCAGTCCCTGCACCTAGAAAGATTTTCTCTAATAATTCAAACTGAATTACAACACGTAACTTCAACAAGTTAAGTCTACTCAACTTTCAGTTTGCACCTACAAACCATTGAGGAAAACAACCACTACTGGGCTAAGTTACAAATGAATGAGTTTAGGTTTTTCTGAAAAATCTCTCTCAAGAGGTTGTTTACAATGTAATACTTTCATATTTTTCTATCTCAACACTTAGATAAATTTTGAATGATAGCATGTCCTTTTATAGAGCCTTTAGGGTATGACTTTTGTACTTCATAGTAGAAAGATAGCTTGTATTTCATGGATTTCAGCATAGAAATGTTGAAGATAAATTTATCAGTAGAGCTAAAGTCATATCACAATCTCATGAATCACTCCTCATAACTTGAACGAAAATAGAGGAAGCGGAGAATACAAAATCAGATGATAGGATAATCAGAGCATTGTCTTACATACCATCAAAGCATGGTAACTATTAAAGGATGCAAATAACTTTGTCTTCTTGGAGGATTAACTGACATCATATCCTTTACTCTCTCTTGAGCATTGACTTATTCATATGCGTCGACTTCATAACCATTGACTTTATTAGAGGCGTTGACTTTCTTTAGAGGCAGAGGAATCGGACGCTTGCTTCTTCAAAGGCAACTGAGGCATAACATTATCTTGCACCATCAGAGCCAACTGCAGCAAACCATTACTTGCACCATTAGAGTCAACCGAAGCAAAACCTTATCAGATGCGTGTATCACTAGACTTAGAAATGTAGAGCATTGAAGTGAAGTCTTGGTGTTCCTATGTATGAATCTGATCATCAGAGGATATAACATAATATCCTACACAAACACCTAATCTTGGAACTGCCACTTAATTAAAACATTAGTGCATTAAATTGTTCTCACAAAATACATTTTGTTATCATCAAAACAAAATAAGGAATTGTTCTTCAAACCTACTCGTGGGCACTATGTTTTTCCTTATTACTTTACTGTGAATGAAATTGATAATTATCTTATATATCAATATAATATTAATTATGTGTTTGAGTTAAATTTTTAGCACTCTTAGTTAAACAATATAAACAAATCATATTTTTCATTGATATATTTGCACCCCGATTTTTTTTAAATAGTATATATTGTACTCGTACTATTACTCGGTACTTTACTCGTTGTTTCTTGCATTCAATTTGGTCGCATTCTACTAGCAAAAAGTTTTGTGTTCTATTTGCGCAAATCTGGTGGTTTCTAGTTGATCGCGGTTAGAGTTTCGATTATTGCAATTTTTGAAATTTGAATCTTGGTTGCATCATTTTCTGATTTTGGGGATTTTTTTTCATTTTTGTATTTGGTTGTTTAGATAAGTGTTGTTTGCAAGTTGTTGCAAGTGTTTTTATTGTTATTTTCTTGTTATTTTGATGCACATATATTTCCCTTTGCTGCCCAAATGACAAGTTTACAGAAAGACAACTTTTGTGTTCGTTTCACAAACAAGAATTATGTTGTTTGGGAATTTCAATTCAAAATTTTTGTCAAAAGGAAAGGTTTATGGTGTCACGTGGATGTGACCTCCAAGGCGCCAGAAGAAAAATATGTTTTAGATGCTTGAGAAGTGAAAAATGCTCAAATTATTTCTTGGGTTCTCGATTCTATTGATCCTCAAATGATCAATAATTTTTTCTCTTTCACAATTGCTAAAACTATGTGGGATTATTTGAAGTGTATCTATAATCAAGATAATACAGGCAAACATTGTCATTTAAGTTGGAGCTAGCAAATTAAGGACTAGGTAATTTGTCCATTCATCATTATTATTTTGGTTTTTGTGAATTGAACGCTCTGTCATATTATATGTCTTTGTTCCTAAAACTTCACTCTCCATTGTTCGAGAAGTATATAATACTAGTAAGTGTGGTCAATTTCTCATGAAGATTCGCCTGAAATTTGAGGTTGTCAAATGTGCTTTGCTGAATAGAAATCATGCTCCTTCTTTGGATACTTTTGTTGGCGAGCTTATTTAAGAGGAGCAATGTCTCCTTACCCAAGGAATCATATCTAATGATGTTACCTTTTCCAAACATGTGATCGTCGCATATGTTGCTCCGAGTATAGGTAAAGGTCGTCGTGATATACAACATGTCCAATGTTTTTCATGCAAACAATTTGGACATTTTGATCGTAGTTGCAATATGAAGTTACGCAATTACTACAAGCAGTAGGGCTAAATCATCTTTGAATGTTCCATGTGTCCTCCACCACCAACACAACATCCGGTGCAAGCATTCAATGCCACTGCAAGTTCCACAACGAATACTTCCATCACTAGTGCTCTACAAACTGAAATGATTCAACAAATGGTATTTTTTTCTCTTTCAGCCATGGACATTCAAGGTAAGACTTCTAATGTCTCTCATCTATTTTTTCTTAATTCTGGTGCATCCAACCACATGACGGGTTCCTCTGAATACTTACACAATTTACATTTTTATCATGGTAATTAAAAATTTCAAATTGTTGATGGTAATACTCTTTCTATCACTAATGTTGGTGACATAAATTCGGATTTTCATAATGTTCTTGCTTCCAATTTAATGTTTGTTGGTCAATTGATGGACAACAATTTATTGTTTGTTGATCAATTGGGAAGATTGTTTTCACACTATTTAATTTCCAATCATTTATCTATTGCTAGGAATAATGTTTTGGATTTTTATGAAGGTTGACATAGAAAATTAGTTTATCCAAACTCTGTTGTTTTGTCTCATTTAATTAAAATTGGTTGGTTGGGAAATAAATACGTTGTTTGTATTGCCTTTGTTTAATGTTTTCTTTGCAAATTGGCTAAAAGTAAAATACTTCATTTTTTGTCTAGTGATCATCGGGCTTCCACTTGTTTTGAAATGATTCATAGTGATGTGTGGGGTATGTCTCATGTAGTTTATCATGCTCACTATAAGCACATTTATAAATGATTATAATCGTTTTACTTAGATATATTTTCTTCAATCTAAATCTAAACAAAGTTTCAAGCAAGTGTTAAAAAAAATAATTCTCATTCTGGTGGTGAGTACATGTCTAATGAGTTTCAAGATTACCTTCAACAAAAAGACATATTGTCTTAACAATTTTGTCCCAATATCCCCCAACAAAATGGGATGGTAGAATGCAAGAATTGTCGTTTTCTTGATGTGAGTGTCTCATCATGTGGTAGATATTCACCAGACAAGTATGATTCCTCGCATACTTCTCTTACTACCTCTCTTTCTAGCATATCTATTTCTACTTGTTACTCACAAGTTGTTAAAGATGTGTGCTGGATAAAAGCAATGAATGAGAAACTTTAAGCCCTTCAAGAGAAATTCACATGGGATATTGTCTTTTGTCCTCTTATTATCAAACCCATAAGATACAAATTAGTGTATTTTTTCAAACCCATATGGTATTGATTATGATGAGACATTTCCATTGATTGCTAAAATGATAATTGTTTGAATTGTGCTCTCTATACCTACTTCTAATGGTTGTCCTCTTAAATCAAATGGATGTTAATAATGTATTTATTCATGGTGATCTAACTGAAGATATTTATATGACTCCTCCTCGGGGCATATGATCTTCATCTAAGAGTGTATGAAAACTTACACGCTCCTTGTATGGTTTCAAACGGACTCCCATAGCATGGTATGAGAAGTTATGTTCCATTCTACATGGGTTCTTCTATACTTAGAGCCAATATGACACCTCTTTGTTCATTTGTTGCACCTCTATAGGCATTATTCTTCTTATTTATGTTGATGATATGGTTATTACTGGTTCTGATAAGATATCCATCCAGGAACTTAAACAACAACTACAAGTCTCGTTTCATATGAAAGACCTTGGTAATTTTCATTATTTTTTTTGCCTTGAGGTTCATTATACTTCCAAGGGTATGTTTCTCCATCAGCATAAGTATGCCACATCAGCTAACCTCCAATCAGCTAACTTGGTGGATACTCTTAAAATTCATGTTAAATACCAGTGTGATAAGGATGACGTTTTGGCCGATACTTTATTGTATTTGTAGCTCATTGGAAGTCTTAATTACTTGACTTGACATATCATTTGTTGTCTAGCAGGTATGTCAGTTCATGCACTCTCATCATCTTCACTTAAAAGTCATCCATCATATAATTCTCTACTTGAAAAGTACCTCTCAACGAGGTCTTTTCTTTTCTAATAGTGATGTTGATTGGGTTGAGTGTCCTACATTGATTTTTGTCACCAGTTGGTGCATGTATTTTTGGTTCTTTGTTGATCTACTGTAAAACTAATAAGCAAGCAAAAGTCTCTAAATCCTCTATTGAATCATAGTATTGTGTCATGTGTACTGCTTATTCTGAAATAATTTGGCTTCATGGTCTTTTGGCTGAAGTTGGATTTCCTCAAACAAAGTTAGCGTCTCTATATGTCGACAATACAAGTGCCATTGAAATTGATGTCAATACCGAGTGTCGAACTCAAGGATTGCGTTTTACTATCGAATTGTGTTTAATTACTAAAATTGAACAAAAAGTTTCCGAATTCATTGAAATAATATTTGAAACTAACAAGAGTAATAGAATTGAACTTTTATAATAAGAAAAATGTCACAAATGAGTTTCACTTGGAATCCAACCTTGGTTTCTAATTTGATCATTGTTACTAAATTCCTTTATCGAACTATTATTAAATTCTCTTTATTATTCTTGCCCTAATATCTTAGTGACAAAACCTTTAATTCTAAAGTAACCCCAAATTCCTTAGTGGATTTAAGATTAGAATTAAGCTTTACAGTACAAGAATTCTCTTATTAAACTATTGCCTCTGCAAATAATTCAATTAGTTTCATGACCTGCATCTATCCCTAGACTACAATATCATGAATTTCTCATCTCAAGCATTCATAAAGTCCACTTCCATTTCAAAATACGAATCGTAAAACAGTTTAAAGTTGATTAATCAATAAAAAGCATTAAGCATAGAGATGAGAAAAATAATTCAATAAACTCATTCATATAGCTAAAAATCAAATCAGACAATTAAGGGTTTCATCTTGTTTCACTCATCCCTAACAAATAAGGTTTAGTTACTCATGACATAGATACAAAAGATAGAGATTAGAGAAGAATTACAAGAAAGATTCATGAATGATTCTTGATAAAACTCATTCAATGGTGTTAGAAACAACCGTCTCTGAGTTTCTCTGCTATGGCACAAGTCTCCAAACTTTCCAATAGCCAAAAAGATCACTAGAAAGTGAAGAAAAAAATGCGTTTTTATACATTCTGCAGCGCACGCGCCCCAGACGCGAGATTTGCGCTCGAGGCGCATTTGGACAGATTCTATAATGCAGAAATGCGCCCCTAGGCACGGGATTTGCGCTTCAGGCGCACAACATACGATGTTTGTCATGTATTGCATTTTTCTCCTCTTTTGAGTCTGAATTTGGTTCTGGTGTCTTCATGAAAGTTGTAGCTACGGATCTTAGATTTCATTTGCATTTGGTTTGACTCCAATTGGACATCAGATTTGGTTGAAATGCTCCCCGTAGGTCATGTTGATTTCTCCCCAAAATTCAGCATTGCACTAAAACAAATAAACAACGCAAAACTACAAAAAAATCTCTACAAAATCAAGGAAATAAGAACATAGACATTTCATTAAATACAAAAACTAGAATCAACAAAATATATCAAATAACTCCTTAAATTAGCTAATGACTAAAGATAAATAAGACTAAAAACGGTGAAAAATATGCACATGATAAAGGGTTATCACATGCCAACACTCATGTTGCATATATTATGGCCAAAGTTGTTCCTTGTGTGCGCCATCAATTTCTTGTTAGAAAATTGATGTTATTTGACCAACCACATCAATTTGAGGGAATGCTATTTAACATATATTACATAAGCATCAAATGTAGGTCAAAACTGTATAAAATCTTAATTTCTTTTTTTAAAGAGAAATTACCAATATTTCATATTCTTATTTTAATACATATCGATTATAACATATTCATATTTTTTTTATTATAAACTATAATAAATAAATTTTAAAGAGTAAAATGGAGTTTTAAATAAAATAATAATGTAAAATTGATAAAAAAAAAAAAAAAAAGAAATTCTAAGTTGTAAGATGATAAATTACTTAAAGTATTTTATCAAAAAACGTTATAAACTAGTTTAAAAAAAACTATAAATTCGTGACGAAATCACTCTTAACAAACATGTCTTTTTTGGTCATTAGAACTTATAAGTTGTAAGCTATCTTATAGTCTTTTCAAATAGAACCTAAAAGCTTTTCAAAATGTTTTATAAGTAATAAATACATCTTAAAATTTGTAATTTTTCTTATAAATGAAAAAAAAGTAGAAAAATTATTTTCATAATAAGGACTAAATCGAGTTTTAAATTTCTTTTTAGTCTATAGACGATATGGTAAATACAGCTCAAAACTCACACACACAACTGTGAGATTATAGATTTGAATTCGAGACATGAATGTCATTCTAATAGTATTAACATTTGATAGTTGAATTAGGATATAAAGACATGAAATATTAAAATTCTAAAATCAACTTAACAATATTTTAAGAAGATATAAGATTAGTTTGGTGGCTTAAAGAATTAAATTAAAGTGATAAGCATGTGATGGATTTAATCTCCAATTTCAATAAAATACTATAAATATATCTTTTTTCCTGCAAAAAATACTATAAATCTTAACAATAATAATTAATCTTCACAATATTTTACATTATCAGTAATATAATTTTTTTTAAACAATTTGTCGGTACATAATCTTTAACTTCAATAATACATCGGTCCGCAATATAAACTATTTTTAAATACTCTTCGTGCTACTGCACAGTTGTTTAATAATGAATCAACTATTAATTCCATTAAAATAAGATTAAGATATATATATATATATAAAGAAAATAAAGATACTTTTTAATATATTATTTTTTATGGATTAAAATTTACATAAATTTTATTAAATTTAAATTATAGTATCATAATTTAATAGAATTTATATAAATTTATCGAAGTGTGTAAAAATTTGTGTTAATGTATATTAAGGAGTGTTATAGGCTATAATGTAGCACACACCATCCTATAATTTAATGTATATTAAGGAGTGATAATGTAAGATCATAAGTTAATGTATATTAAGGAGTGTTAATGTAAAAATTTGTGTTAATTTATAGCACACACCATCCTACATTTTAACCACACGAAAACCGGGGACATGAAGGTAAATACACCATTTTTAATTTCTCGACCTCTGCAAAAGGCACTGTTATGTAGGGGTATTCGTAGTGCAAAAACTGAACTGTATTAGAGGTTTGGTTCAGTTCTTAAAAACCACTTTCAAATCAAAGTCAGTAGTTTTAAACCGGTTTATAAATATAAACCAGTTTAATATTTTAAACAAAATTTTAGTTAAAATTGATTTAAAACTAGTTATTCGAAAAAAAGAAATTTAAAATTTTTTTGATAAAAAAGTATCGATTTTTTCGAGAAAAATAGATGAAAAAAATTTTTCGATAAAAAAAATTTTTGAAAAAGATTTCGAAATTCTTTTGACAAAAGTTTTTTGAGAAAATTTTTTCAATTTTTTTCAAGAAAAATAGATATAAAATTTTTTTCGATAGATATAAAATAGATATGTTTCTCAAAAAAATTTCAAAAAAAAGTTATTTAAATTTCTTTTTGATTTTTTTTTTCAAAAAAAAAATGTTTCGGTATTTTGTATTTTTTTTTTTTTTTTGAGAAAAACAAATTTCAAAAATTTTGTAAGAAAAAAAAATTTTAATTGAAGTTAAAAATATTTTAAATTTGTTAAAGTGATTTTTATTAAGTTTGATTAACTAAATTCAATTTAAATATGTGGTTCAATTCATGAACCATTTAAACAGTTTGATTTTTTATAGTACAATAGAATGTAATTTATCAATACGGTCTAATTAACTATATTTTTGCACACCCTTATTATTATGGCACTTCCACGAGCAACCTTGCCACAAAAGTCAATATAGTAAGGCAAGAATAAGCATATCTAATAAAGAAAGCTACTTATCAATTATATATTACTTAACTACATGTGAATCCACAGTGTGTTAGAAAAATAAACACCCAAAAAAAAATTAATTATAATTTATTTAATTATATATGTGATAAATATAAAAAATAAATATTTATAATTAATATATAAAAAATACAAAAAAGAAATATTTAATTTATAAATTAAATATTTATCATTTATACATAAAAAATTAAAAACAATATTAGATAAATTTTTATTATTTATAAATATTAAATATTTTTTTATTAACACGTAAACAACCTTTATGATAACATTTATTTCAGCGGATTGAAACTAACTTTCTCTTTGATACCCTAAGATAGGGTAATTATTATTAAATATAGGCTGAATATCATCCGTAGTCCCTTAACTTAATTTTAATTAACGTTTTAGTTATTTATCTTTTTTTTTTTTCTGGATTTGGTCATTTATTTTAATTTTAAGTGATAATTTGATCTTTTATGTTTTAAAATGTCAACAATGTTATTATTTTTTTTACAAAAACTCAAAATTCATCAAAATTTTCAACCAAAACCCATAAAGTTAATTATATTCTTCAATATAATACAAATTTCAACAAATTTGAAACTCAAATCATCAAATAAACTCATATTTTTATCTCTAACAACATCAAATAAAGAATGAAAATATGAATTTATTTGAATATTTAAGTTACGTATTTGATGAAATTTGTATTATATTAAAAAATATAATTAATTTTACGGGTTTTGGTTGAAAATTTTAATGAATTTTTGTAAAAAAAAGGATAATATAATTGACATTTTAAAAGATGAAATTATCAATTAAAATTAAAATAAAGAATCAAATCAAAAAAAAAAAAAAAAGAAATAAACGTTTAAGTTAAGAGACTATAAATATTATTTAGTTTTAAATATATAAAATACATAGGATGCACCACACGTATCACAAGACGAGTATGTTGCTTCTAAAATATAATAAATCTTTTCTCTTCACTTTCCATCTTCCTCTAATTTCTTGATCTCCCACCACAAAAATGGACACACTAAATTCCATATTCCTCTTTCTCTTCACCTTCATCTTTCTCAAATTCCTCCATTCCCTTCACTCAAAAAACAAACTTCCACCTGGTCCACGTGGCCTTCCCATAATAGGTAACCTCCATCAATTGGGCCAAAAGCCTCACCAAACTCTAGCCAAATTCTCCAAAATCCACGGCCCAATAATTTCCTTAAAATTGGGCCAAGTAACCACCATAGTAATGTCCTCACCAGAAACCGCCAAATTAGTTCTTCAAATCAACGACCAATTCCTCTCTAACAGAAAAATCCCTGACGCAATGAAAGGTTTTAACCACCACCAATACAGTTTACCTTTCTTACCAGTTTCTCAACGCTGGAAAGACCTCAGAAAAATCTCAAATAATCGTTTATTCTCCGCCAAAAGCCTCGACGCGAGTCAAAAACTCAGACGCGAGAAGATTCTAGAACTTTACCACGACGTTAACAACTGCGTAGTAAAGTTCGAACCCGTAAATATTGGTAACTTTGCTTTTAAAACTACTATAAATATGTTATCGAATACAGTTTATTCGGTTGATTTGGTTAGTTCGGAGAACAAAGCAGGGGAGTTTAAGAAGTTAGTTACGAGTATTATGAAGGAAGTTGGAAGAGCAAATATTGCGGATTGTTTTCCTGTGTTAAAGGTTGTTGATCCTCTTGGTATTAGAAGACGAACTGGAGGGTATTTTGGGAAGTTGGTGAGTATTTTTAATGGATTGGTTGATCAACGGCTGAAGATGAGGGAGTTGAGCGGTTATTTTGGTAAAAGTGATATGTTGGATACTATGCTTAATTATGAGAATAATGTTGGGGAGATGTATAAAGATAAAATTGAACGTTTATCCGTGGTAAGTTTCATTTATTAATATAACGTCTTAAATGCACTTTTAGTGTTTTTATTTTAATTAATTTATAATTTTGATTTATTTATTATTAATTTTATAGTTTTAATTTATTTATTTTTTAAAATTGAGATATTTTATTCTGGCTATTAATTTTTTATTATTAATTTTGATGGTGTAGTTTGAATAATATAATTAAGTGGAAGTTATATCAACATTTATTGTTTTTAAATTAAATAAAAATATTTTAAATAATAAAATTTTTTCTTCTAAAACAAAAGTAAAACATAAAAAATATAAATAAAAAAATAGAAAATTACAATATCAAGAGGGAAAGAAGTTGAATTTTTTTTTTGATAAATTTTAATTTTTTAAGTTTATTTTAAATAATTTAATTAGGTTTCAAAAATGAAATATTTTATTTAAAATATATTATTTAATTAAAAATCAATAAAATGGGACGTGGCTTCTACTTAACTATATTAATTATGTCATTTCATCAAAATAAAAACACAAGTATATTAATTATGTCATTTCATCAAAATAAAAACACAAGTTGTAAATGGGACAAAATGTTTCAATTTTAAATAAATGACCAAAATTACAAAATTAAAAATAAAAAATTAAAATTACAAATTAGTTAAAATAGATGACTAAATCTGAATTTAAGTCTAATTTAATTAACTTTTTTTCATGCCATGCTTGTATATCTAGTATGATTTCTAGTTAGACTCACTTAATGTGTTTATCGAGAGTTCAATTTTTTTTGCTAATTGCATTTTAAAAATCACGTTAGCCAAAGATAGTTTTGGTAGTGTTATGCACTTTACGTTATTATGCATTTACTAAAATAAGTGAAAATTAGTTAAATATAATTAATAAAAATTCAACATACATATTAATGCGGTTAACATGTTTATGTCGTTACTTTTTCATCCAAACAATTGTACCATGCATTGTTTTTTCTTGTTGAAAATAGGCTATACTAAATTCTCCAACCCCTTTATTATTATTATTATTATAGGTATAAAATGATAGAATTACTATTAAATACACATTTTTTTATTTTTAAATTTATATTTTATTATATTTTAATTTTTTATATTTTAAATTAAATTCAATTGGGGTAATTACGTACATTATTTTTTTATCATATTATATTAGTTTTTAATTCAATTCATATTCATAATAAAAGTTTTAATTTTTAACCATAAGATTCAAAATTACCTTGTCATATTTTATTGACTAATCAAACATTAGATTAATACATAATATGATAATTTATATCATATCATGTCTCTTATTCTGACTATCAAATGGATTCTAATTGTATTAATCAATTTTAATAAATTTTTTTATAAATTTATATGAACTGTATTTTTTATTGTCCATTATTATTTTTGTCTCTCTAGAGAAATATAATTTCTTAGCAATAAATTTTTTAAATATTAGTTAAAAGAAACAAACGTAGAGAAGACCAGAAAATGAAAGCAAGGTGTGGCTTTAATCTAATTTTTAGTGATGATGTTCAATTAAGAAGCTGCATATGGATTTGGTTTCGCTTCAATCAAATAATGAGACTCATATTTTTTGCATTTAGAAAACAACATATTTACATACATTAATTAATTTAGATAATCGATCGATATTACATCTTCCCCGTTAGTTTGAAATTGACAATCAAAATCGATAAATGCATATTTACTGCGTAACAAGCAAACAGTTTCAAACATTATATTTAAACTAGATTTAGACAAACATATAACTTTACAAAAGAAATTCACAAATTATTTAAAATTAAGTATATAAAAAAAAGAAAATTTTAGAGTGTATTTGGATGAAAGAAATTTTTGAGATACTATAATTTTATAATTTTATAATTCTATGTAAATTCTATTTTTTGATTATAAATCTGGAGAATTTTTAAAATGAAGAAATTTTATGAAGTATTTTATCAATGCTAAATTTAGAGAATTTCAAATATTACCTTAAAGATAAAAATTTGAAATTCTTTCTTAACTTTATACAATGTGAATCTCAAATTTATCCCTATAAATTTTTAAAACATTCTTCCTTTTTAAAAATTATGAATATGACCAAAATTTAAATAAACAATTGTTATATCCAAACAACACAATTTATTAACGGAAAAAAAATGCAATTGAGCATTTTGAATTGCTTAAAACTTTTAATTCTCTAAAAAATTTAATTACTTCATACAAACATATTCTTGGGGAATCAAGTATTTAACGCATAATAATAAAGTAATTACGATATTAAATTTAAAAATAATATTTTTTGATATAATAAAATATATAAGTAAAGGATTATTGTTAGTAAAAATAAAATATTTATCATTTTGCATGATATATTTAAAAGAGTTTGAAAATCCTTTAGTATGTAATCAATATGCAAACTACTTTAGCGTCTAATGATATATTTGAAAGAGTTTGAAATATTTTAGTATTTGGTACAATAAACTGAAATAAATTCAAGTCTTATCACTAGTAACATTGTCATTAATTCCATAGACCCAAAACTACAATATGGAAGAAAAAAAAGGAATGTAAAAAAAGTCTTATAAATATTTAATGAAATTTATATAAAATAAATGTACAAACTATGATCGGTCCATCAAACTGAAAAAAAATGGTGTCTATGCAGTTAAGTTAAATATTAAAATTAAATATGATTGATCAAGTTGAAATGTGAGTCATCTAATATCAATCCAACACTCCAAATTACCCTGAATTCATATGTAAGCAAAAAGTAGTGCTATTGGTGTGCTAAAAGCTAGCAAACTTTACCCTAGTTAATTTCTATTATCATCAAAATATCATTTAATATAACAAATTTTCATGCAAAATTAAATGAAAAGAATGTGTAGTTTAGGAAATGTAATTATTTTTTTGATTGCATTTAATGTAAAAATATGGATAGTTTAGAAAATGTAAAAAGAGTCCTAATAGCAATTAACCACTATTCTTAATATATGTTCGATATATATTACTTTTGTTAATAATTAAGTTTAGAGAAATACTACATGACATGCAACAATAACATCATTATTTGACAATAGATTTATGGTATTGTAATTACAAGTGCCCAATTACAAACTATCCCACTTACTAATCATGTTTTTTTGTTGTTGTTGCTGCTGCTAGGACTTGTTTGTGGCAGGAACAGACACAATTACTTCTACAGTAGAATGGGCACTGGCTGAACTACTTCATAACCCAAATGTTATGTCAAAAGCAAAAGCAGAGCTAGAACAAATTATTGGCAAAGGAAAATTAGTTGAGGAATTAGACATAGGAAAACTCCCATACTTGCAAGCAATAGTGAAAGAAACTTTTAGATTACACCCAGCAGTTCCACTTTTACTTCCAAGAAAAGCTGAAATTGATTTAGAGATAAATAACTATAAGATTCCAAAGGGTGCACAAGTGTTAATTAATGTTTGGGCTATTGGAAGAGATTCAAGTTTATGGGACAATCCAAATGTATTTTTACCAGAGAGGTTTTTGGGGTCAGATATTGATTTTAAAGGTAGAAGTTTTGAGTTGACACCTTTTGGTGGTGGGAGGAGAATTTGTCCTGGATTACCATTGGCTATAAGGATGTTGTTTTTGATGTTGGGTTTGCTTATAAATTGTTTTGATTGGAAACTTGAAGGTGGAATCAAACCACAGGATATGAATATGGATGAAAAGTTTGGACTTACTTTGGAGAAGGCTCAACCTCTACTAGTTGTTCCAATTAAAGTATGCAATAGTTGAACAATTCATGTAACAACATCATATATCTATTACTTCATGTTTATTTAGTTAATGTTATACTGGTTGTGTAATGAAATATATGATTTTAAAAAATATATATAAGCAAGTATCAATAATTTTTCTCCTATTTAAAGATAGTATCTTTAAAATATCTCTAATTTAATTTAACTTTTTCTATTTTTAATGTCCTAATTATTATTATTATTATTATTATTATTATTATTATTATATTATGTGAATATGCCATGAGTTTTCTATAAAAAATAATACAATTTTAACGTTTAACGAGGCTTTTTGATTAAACTCAAACCAAAATCTCTATGGAATAACTCCAAAATGTTAATTCTTTCAGACTAATTACTTAATCACTTAATCACTTAATTTTCCTCTAATTATGTTTGTCACAATCACACTGAATGTCCGTTTGTCACTCTTAAATTTAGTTACCTAAATTATTGTGAAGAACAATCTTGGTGATGTTTCTCTAAAACTTGCATCTGTTGAGATGTGAGTGACTTGTTGAAATAGTATACAATAATTTCCTAGCAATAGATTAAATTGAGCTCCAGAATATACATTATTCAAACTACACAGACGTTCATTTATGTTCATGACAAAGAAATACAGAAAAATTCAAGGTCTCCACAACTTCATTGTTCCGTCGTCACTAAAAGTCGCAACAAGATTCCTATGGGGATGATGAGTGACACCGATGATTTCCTTTTCATGGACCTGCAATTTATCAGAGAGAATTTTATTAAATCCTAACTAAATTAAACACCCTGATACACGAAACTAAAATGCAACTACATGATTTAACTACAGTGTCCAAAGATTGATAAATGCAGAATGTATAGAGTTTATTTAGCCTTATCTCAGGACATAAAACACCTGCATTGGATTTTGAACAACCGTGTATAAATTTTGAAATATCTATCACTATTTCAGATTATGTCAGTAAAATTTCCATAAATGTAATAAGTGTTTGTCCAAACACGACCTAGATGTGTTAACTTGACCTGCATAAAATGACACATTGAAAGGAGTGCCAATTCCATTTCTTGTTCAGTTCTTACAAATTTTAAACAGATCCCCTCTTTAACACTACATTCAGCTCAAAGATAAAGGTGGCATATCCAAATATACAAAGAATATGACAATTTCAAATTACAATCTGGGAGGATTAGAAAGATTATTAAAAAAAAATGTCTGATTTGGAAAACCTCACCGAACTCTGTAAAAGTGCTATCTAACTAAACTAAACTCTGGTGTTCAATGCAAATTTGGATTTAGCAGGAGGAACAATAGTTTTACCTTAAATTAAAGGTGAAAATTGGGGAGAACAAATCATACTACAAACAAGTTCTGCCACAGTTTAAGTATTTGGGTCCATAGAAAATAATAGAGATATCTCAACCATAGGATTTAAGTAAGGTGGATCCAAAGATCATACAAGTTGTAATAAACTATTGAGAAGGGTTCATATTTAAATCATCCATTATAAGACATGAATAATGATAGAATATTATGGTATAATTTGATTCACGTAACCAAACCCGATTAGTAGGAAAAGACTTGGTTATTATTGTTGTACAGGCTGTAACAAGGCAGTTTTTACAATGTACTTAACATCTTTGACTACCAGATTGCATGAAAGAACAGTTTCAAGTTGCACATTAAATTAGGATACCTGTCTTCACCAACACAGTAAATCCATTCCCCCTTAGGTGAAACCCAGGCTGCAACGAAATCTCCACCCTCTCTTTTACCAGATGAGAAACTCTCTACAACCTACACCAATTCAAAGGGGAAAAAAAAGTCTCAAATAGTGATGATACTTCCAATTATACCTTATACATACACTTATCTAAACACCACTAGATAACAGTCTTATTGAAATTTCTTAAAGAATTGCCCCTATCCTTTTCCATTTGAATAATAGCACACACTGCTAAAAGAAAGAACAAAAAATGTACCCAATTTTGAACTTCAGACGAAAGTAAAAAACTAGATCCGTAATTAAGACAGTAGATACAAAAAAACTTCACAATTTCCATGAGAATGGTATAATTTGGCACACTATATACTGTAAATATATAAAGAAAAGAAACACTTTAAAAACAAAGTTTAGTCCCTCTCAGAGTGACACAACACTATGTACATTAGTCGTAATTACATTGGTAATTTTAAAAACATTTTTTGCAAAATGTTGAGATTGATCATCTTCAAAAAATAGATTTAGGAAAAACAGTAATTTAATAGTAACTTCAATAAATCAATAAACCTAGAAAGTTTTAAATTACAACGTCAAACAGATGCACACTTTACCTTTATTTTACATGCAAAATTTAAAGAAAAATGAATTCCATTTGTGTAAAAAAAGGACAGGAACAGGCAAAATTTACAATGTCATCTAATTGTAAAGTGTGTCAAACAGATGTTGAATAAGTGATTGCTCCTTGTGCATATGAAACTAGGTCCAAGCATAAACATTAAGTCTGTAGTACGTTTGCATATCAAACCAAACGGTTATTTAATGCAGCAAACTCGATTATCCAAAACCTAGAGAACTTAATATTTTCACAAGTTTAGTACCATAATCCGAAATGAAGAGATACCTATAAACTGAAATTTAATAGCACATAAAGCTAGTAACTTTTAATCTCAAACAGAAGTTATGCAATAACTTATTATCCTCAAAATACAGAAACATGTATGTGGTAACATACATAATTAAGGGCCCTCCTAGCCAGTGGCATTATGGTACCATTACATTTTTCAAGAATTATACTTCCTTGGAAATTCTCATTAAAACAAGTGAAAAGCAAGAAAAGCGGGTGTAGCATAAGGTTATCCAACCTGCGAGGTTGTCTCAAAGTAAATATCCACATTAAACCAGCATGAATAGGCAGAATTAGGTATACATATCCTTGTCAGATATCAGAACATTCATTAAACTTTAAAGAAAGCAATACAAACAGCCTTAACACTGATCTAGAGACACTGTAGAACTATGTATATATAAAATGACTTCCAGTCATCAACTCTTTGATGTTTACCTGTCCTTGAAGTGTCATGATGTATATTGATGAGGTTTTGTTACAAACAACAATGTGATCAGTATTCTTGGGGAAAATGTAAACAGAGTTAAAAGAAGCATCTCCTCCCTAGCAGTCCAAAGGAACCAGTAATTAGGCAAACAAAATATGGGGAAATGATATCACAAAACTGAATTAAAAAAAAAATCTTTTTAAAGACACACCCTTAAAGGAGGAGGTGGCTTAAATGTCTGTATGCAGTCTGTAGTCTTCAAATCCCAGACCTGCAGTAAGGATAAAAAAATACATGTCTTGCGAACATAAGTGAAAAAAAGATGCTTGCTACTTGTATATGGTAGAGTAACTGACCTTGACTGTACAATCACTAGATGCAGTAATAACACGACTCCCATCATTGGTGAAAGTTGCATCGTTCACATAAGATGCATGGCTACGAAACTCTTTCAACATCTTTCCAGATTTGAGGCCATGGATTCTATATTAGATAAAGAACCATTGCATTAAGCAGTTGCTAAACATTTGATTAAATTTGTAAGGTTAAAACATAAATTTACAGCCACTCTAAAGAGTTAAAATAAAAACAAGGAATCGTGTTCTATATGAAGAATTGCACAGGAATTGGTAATTTCACTTGCAATCCCTCTAGTGCTTTTAATAGTCAACTCATAACATGGTATTAGATTTGCACTCATTCTTCTAAATAAATGTTAAATTTCAAAATTAGTTAGACTGCGTATTAAATCTACAATCATTTCTATTTTCATTCAACTGTTTAAACTTTTCAGGATAGCGGATTCAAGATGATTGAATTCTGCGGTTTATATATATATAAGCAGACTAACTTGTCACAAAATAGGGCTCGATGCCTTTTGCTTTGATATTTCTCAGTATAAATAATAGTTATAATATATACGTCTAATAATTACAAATTAAGGGGACAAAATCAAATTCTGATTTGTCTAACTTATTTTAGGAACGTTGATAAATATAATTACAAATTAATATTATTTCCTAATTCACATCCCCCCTCAAATTGATGCGGCTGGTCAAGCAGCATCAATTTGCTAACTAGTAACTAATGGCGCGGGCGAGGAACAACTTTGGTAAGAATGTTTGTAACTTGAAACTGAGTATTGATGGGAGGGATCGATATAACCTAATTATCATCGGCCTCACAGATAGAGTGACAATCTACTTCAATATATTTGGTGCGCTCATGAAAAACAAGATTTGCAGCAATTTGAATAACACTTGTATTGTCAGGCATAGAGAGACATTTGCATTGTTTGAGAGAATCCAAGTTCAACCAAAAGACCACGAAGCCAAATTATCTCAGAACAAGCAGTAAAAATGGCACGATACTCTGATTCAGTAGATGATTTAGAGACTCTTATTTGTTTCTTACTTTTCCATGATATCAATGAAGAACCGAGAAACATGCACCAACAGGTGACTGATCGCCAAGTGTTAGGACACCCAACCCAATTAGCATCACTATAGGCAATCAATTTGGGAATTGTGCCAATGGGAAATAAGAGACCTCGTTGAGAGGTACCTAGAAAATAGCGAATTATGCGACAAACTGCTGCCAAGTGAAGGTGGCAAGGAGAGTGCATGAACTGACTTACTTGCTGAACGGCAAACGATATGTCAGGTCGGGTAATTGTAAAATAATTAAGACTACCCACAAGTTGTCGATACAATAAAGGATTTGTCAATAGGTCATCCTCATCTCAATGATATTTCACATTAACCTCAAGAGGAGTATCTACTGGATTAGCTGATTGGAGGTCCGCCATAGAAATAAGGTTTGTCGCATACTTATGTTGATAAAGAAATATACCCTTGGAGGTAGAATGAACCTCAAGGCCAAGGAAATACTGCAAGTTACCAAGATCTTTCATATGAAATGCAGTTTGCAATCGATGTGCGATGAAGGAGGAGTAGAACAATACCTGTAGATGTGCGATGAATAAATAAAGAAGAGTCATACTGACTCTGAGTGAAAGAGAACCCAAGTAGAGTGGAACGAAATTTCTCATACCATGCTCTAGGTGCTTGTTTCAAACCATATAAAGAGCATTTGAGCTTACACACACCATGAGATGAAGAAAATAGACCTTGAGGAGGATTCATATAAATATCTTCAGTGAGATCACCGTAAAGAAATGCATTCTTCACATCCATTTGATGAAGAGCCCACCCATTAGAAGCAGCTATAGAGAGTACAGTGCGAACAATTATCATTTTGGCTACCGGTGCAAATGTCTCATCATAATCAATTCCATATTCCTGTTTGTTTCCTAAGACAACCAATCGAGCCTTGTACCAGTTGAGGGACCCATCAGAATTCAATTTAATAGAATACACCCATTTGCAGCCTATGGGTTTGATATGAAGAAGACAAGAAACAATATCCCATGTGAAATTCTCTTGAAGAGCCTAAAGTTCCTCATTCATTGCTTTTATCCAGTGCACATCTTTAACGGCCTGTGAGTAACAAGTAGGAATAGATAGGCTAGAGAGAGATGCAGACAAAGAAGTATGTGAGAAATTATACATGTCTGGTGAATGTCTATCTGGTGCACAAGACGCTCTACCAGAACATCGTGGTGCAACCGCTACAAGATCAGGTGGCGGATCAGTGTCGAGAAGGGGGGTTATAACCTGCTGTTTGTGTTTTCTAACATACACATTTCTTGGTTTAAAACGTTCTATAGATTGAGGCATAGTAGAAAAGTTGGGAAGAATAGTAATATTATTCATGGCAAGAGAAAGACAGCGAACATAAATTGATTGTCAAAAAAATATCACATTCCTAGAAATACGAAAGCGGTGGTTAGAAACATCATAACACAGAAAACCCATATGAGAGTGACTATATCCCATAAATGCGCATTGAGCAAACTGCGCTCCAAGCTTATGTCTTTCAAATGGAGGTAGGTGAACAAAACACACATCCAAAAGTATGTAAATCACTATAATCAGGCTGAATTTTAAAAAGACAAAAAATAGGAGAGTCAAGATCAATAATTTCATAAGGAAGACGATTGATCAGGAAGACAGTTGTGGAAAGAGCCTCCACCCAATATCGAGATGGTACAGAAGCTTGAAGAAGTAAGGTGCGCGCTACATGAAGCAAATGACAATTCTTACGTTCTGCCATACCATTTTGTTGGGGGGTATTTGGACAAAATCGTTGAGACAAGATACTTTTTTGCTGAAGATACTCCTGAAACTCACGAGACATATACTCATCACCAGAGTCAGAGTGAAAATTTTTAACACTTGCTTGAAATTGAGTTTTAACATATGTTAGAAATTTCTTAAAAATAGAAAACACTTGAGATTTAGACTGGAGAAAATATATCCAAGTAAAACGACTGTAATCATCAGTAAATATGACAAAATATTTATAATGAGTATGAGAAGTTACAAGAGACATTCCTCAACATCACTATGAATCATCTCAAAACAAATGGAAGCACGATGAGCACCAGACGAAAAAGGAAGTGTTTTACTTTTAGCCAATTTGCAAACAGAACATGGCACGGAGGCATTAGAAACAACATTTTTATTTCCCAACAAACCATGTTTAACTAAATGAGACAAAACAGCAGAGTTTGGATGACCCAACTTTCTATGCCAATCCTCATAAGAATTTAAAACATTATTACAAGTAAGAGATAAATGATTAGAAATAAATCAAAGTGGAAACAATCTTCCCACTTTAGGCCCTTTTGCGATCACCTTCCCCGACACCTGCTCCTGCACAAGACAACCATCACGAGAAAAATTAACATTACAATTTTTGTCCACCAACTGTCCAACAGACAATAAATTGGAAGCAAGTCCAGGTGATATGAGCGCATCTCGAAAATCAAAGTTGATATCACCAACATTAGTGACAGACATGGTATTACCATCAGCAATTTGAATTTTCTGATTACCATGATAAGAATGTAAATTGTGCAAGCATTTAGAAGAACCCATCATGTGATTGGATGCACCAGAATCAAGAAACCATGAATTGGAAACATTAGAAGACTTACCCTGAATTCCCAAGGCTGAAAAAGTAGAAAGTACCATTTGTTGAATCATTTCAGGTTGTAGAGCACCACCATTAGAGGCACTAGAAATGAAAGGACCAACATCAAAGCTCGTAGTGGGATGGAATGCCTGCACGGAATGGTGTTGGTTGTGGAGGGCGCGTGGGACAGTCAGAGATAATATGACCTTGCTGCTTGCAATAATTACAAAACTTCTTATTGCAACTACGAACGACATGTCCAAACTGTCTACACGAGAAACATTGGACTTGTCGTATATCACGACCTTTACCTCGGCTCTGAGCAGCATATGCAACAGGTTCGGAAGTGACAACATCATGAGACATGGTTCCTTGAGTAAGGAGACATTGTTCCTCTCTGAGAAGTTCACCAACACATGTATCCAAAGAAGGAACAGGATTTCTATTCAGCAAAGCACCTCTAACAACCTCAAATTTTGGACGAATTTTCATGAGAAATTGATCCCGCTTATTAGTGTTGTAAACAGCTTGGACATCCGCAAGACAAGTCTTGGGAACCGCAGCAAATAGAATAGCAGAGTGTTCTGTCCACAAATTCAAAAATTTAGAATAATATTATTGAATTGACAAATTAACTTGTTTGTAGTTGACTATCTCTAGCTCCAACTGAAAATGTTTGACCGTATTGTCTTGGTTGTAGATACGCTTCAAATAGTTCCACATTTCTTGAGCATTTGAAAAGGAGCGCAAATTATTGATCATATGAGGATCAATAGTATTGAGAATCCAAGAATAATCTGAGCATATTTGATTTCCCATGCATCTAAGGCGGCTTTCTTTGTCAGTGCCTTAGAAACCCCATCAAGGTGGCTCCATAATCCCTTTCCTTTAACATACATTTTGAACTGAAATTCCCAAGCAGTGTAATTTTTGCCAGTAAAATGGACACAAAAGTTGTCTCTTTCTTTTTCAGACGCCATGAAATTATGCGTGCAACACATAGAAAGCAGCAAGAAATTAAAAAAGAACAAGGAAACTGCAATCAGATCCACGACCAGTCACAAAGTGAGAAGCCAATAAACCACAACCGTAAAGCCAACAGCACGCAAGTCAAAACCACAACCCGTGCAGAAAATAGCAAGCAACAACAAAGAAAGAGAGAAGCAAGGCCAAGCACGACGATTAGAATTAAAAATGCGAATCAAAACCACAAATTCCCAAAACAAAAAAATGAAATTGCAAACCACGAAGTTGCGAAACAGAAAATTGAAAACGCGACCAGAACCACGACGAGCAGCAACGAGGAAAACTGAACGCAACCGCAAAGTACGTTGCTAGGTGAAGAAAACACAATTTCAGCCAAGGAATCACACGTTTGATCGTAACCCTACAGATACCATGTCACAAAATAGGGTTCGATGCCTTTTGCTTTGATATTTCTCAGTATAAATAATAGTTATAACATTTACGTCTAATAATTACAAATTAAGGGGATCAAATCAAATTCTGATTTGTCTAACTTATTTAAGGAAAGTTGATAAATATAATTACAAATTAATATTATTTCCTGATTCACATAACTCAGCTTAGAGTTACTCTAACAGTAACTTTTTATAAGGTCCAAGGTGTGTGTGGTCATTAATTTAAGCTTATTCACTGATCTAGTGTTAGCTACTTAGCTACATATTTTTGATAATATAGTATTTGCTACATTGGAGCAACTACTCCCAACAATAATTAATAAAAACATTGCATGTTGGGTTTTTGTTGACATATAGCAATCAGATATGATATTATTGTGTTTATTAGTTGATTTTCTATTTAAGTTTATTTGTATTTTGGGAAAGAATCAAATCACTCTGATTTAATTTATTTCCTAATTTATTTTTCCTTTATTCTCTACATTCATTAGATAGCTGGCAGCATTATATATATATATGTTTGTACTGTTTCAGTTTCAATAATAATAAGAAATTTTCCTTCCCCCTTGTTTTAACCTAGCTGCACCCTAAAACACACGGTATCAATCCTGTGGCAGTTCACTATGTCCTCACAAGAAACTAAAAAAAATTATTCCTCCACTACTACAATCCCAGAAAAAAATTCTGGTGACCCTAAAATCGTGTCAACCCATACCACAAATGATCCATTATCCATAAACTCAGGTTTACTGCTTCTAATCCAAAAGCTGAATGGCAGAAACTATGTTGAATGGGCCCAGACTGTGAAGTTAGCTCTTGATGACAAGGGAAAGTTAGGCTACTTGACTGGAGACACTCCTCAACTAGAGAATACCGATCCAACCTACCAAAAATGGAAGTTAAAGAACTCCCTACCTATTCATTTCCACTGCAAAAGAGGTGTGGGAAGCTGTACGCGATTGCTATTCTGACTTGGAGAACTCCTCACAGATTTAAGAACTTGAGACTCGTTTGTGGCAGTCTAAACAAGGAGATAAAGATGTCACAACATTCTTTAATCTCAGTCTAACAGCATATATAACCCAAATTTTTATCACACATTTGTAAGAGCTGTGATGTCGTATAGGATGAATGGAGTAAAAAGCAATCAAGAAATAAACTTAATGTCATAGAGATGAAACTATTACATCAGATGAGTGAACGCACAAGCCAAGATAGGATTAGGAGGAAGTTGACGTAACGCTTAATGGTGGTTTAGGCATATGTGAAAAAGACTAGTAAATGCCTTGCTAAGAAGGGTAAATAAACAACATAAAAGTCCAATTGTTATTAAGAGATAAAAGAAGATAAAAAGAGAAGCTATAATCCAATAAATTAAGAAAGATACGGATTCAGAAGGATTATCATTAGGCATAATATATGACAATACTATGCTTGATCTGTGTGGCCGACCTCCCAAAGAGAGAAAACGCTTTCGGTTTTGTTTTATGCTTGTTGGTATTGAGCCTACTGACCTATTTGTCATTATGCCTTAGCTTAATTATGATTGCTATTTTATTATGAGTACTTCCATGAACCACTATGGTCCTATAGGCAATAGGTTTCAGTCAGCTGCTCCACATCATTATCCAGGATTGACTGCTATAAATCTTATATCTTCAATGGCAAGTTAATACTGGGAAAATTAGAAGGAAAAAATGAAAGAGTTTTTCACCTAATCATTTTCAGTAAACAAAGAATATTTTAATAAAAATTCAAAAAACAAAATACAACCTCAATGACAGATAGTATTTCAAGCAATGAAGAAAGAATTTTCATTATTTTCAATCGAAGAAAGAGATATTTACTTTAATCATTAAATTAGTATCATATCACAATGAGCGCAGTAAGAACAAGAAAGGAAAAGATAAAAACCTTGGGCTATTTGCGCACGTCTCTTGTCTTTTGCTGAATCTTGATAAGCCTATCACATAGAACACAAATCACAAACCCTTGTGCATTGAAACAAACATAAGAGGTTTAACAAATATTGATCCCTAGTCCATGGCTAGTAATAAAACTTCATAACTTGTTATATAATCTGTAATACCCATTTTTCAAAGAACACACAAGAATATTAAGTCAAATTTTTGAGGTTTAGCAGGACAGGCCGCCAAGTGTTTCTATGTAACTAGCACTCCTTTGCATTTACAAAAGCAGAGATATAATTTATGCACCATAAAAGTTAAATATAGTACATACTAAAATAAATTTGAGAAAGTCAGAAATTTTAAAATTCTTTCAAACAAAATATTAATTTTATTAAAACTAAAACAAAGATATTAAAATATTTTATAATTTTCTATTATTGGTGCATGTGACTCCACCTAATAATGCGTTTGCAATTTTGCATGCAAGCAAGGATAAAGAAGATAGGAGCTGTCCAAAAGAATAAACTCAGACAGAGGAATGTTTGGATGGAGGACATAGGAGGCTAAGGGAAAGAAGAGTAAATTTTTCATTTCATGTAAACATTATCCATAATTGAGATATTTTAAATGAGAGGAACAAAATGAAGATTTCCGTGTGACTTTCCAATCATCTCTCAGTCGTTTATGAACACACACACCTTATAATTCTCTAAAATAAAATTGAAAATTACCCCCAATTCATTTCCATCTTAATATTCTCTAAAATAAAGGGAACTAGGGATGGAAAAAGGCTGCCCAATCAATGCATATAAAGATAGCAACTGCAGCGAAGCATCCATGAACACAGCCGAAGATAATCCAACAAAATATAATCCAAATCAAGTTTGGGGACAAAGAAACACCCTTATAGATACAAGGTATTGGAGTATGTAGCATTAGTTTGGGTTGCTGAGATCTCAAGCTCGTACATGAAACATAGTGCAAACAATATGACCGTTTTGTAAATTGTATTAAACTGTGAAAACATGAAATAAAAATAGAAATCATTTTCTCAAACCAAACAATCCCTTGGTTTTTCGTTCATTCAAATATCTACGATAATGACAACCCTTAGAATAAAATAAGAGAAACTACTGCACAGGTTATGCAATCAGGATAGATGAAGTTGATATGGAAAAGCCAGAAAAACTCAAAAAAAGAAACATTTACAGCCCAAATGATTTCCCAACCAAACCTCAACACAATTGCCACCAAAAATCTAAAAGAAAAAGTGGTCTAATTTCTAAAGGAAACAGATGTACAGGTAATAAACTTTCAAGAACAAGCACGAGAAAGCAGTAATTGTTGGAGTATCGTTCCACTTGTCCTTCACCACATTAGCTTTAATTGACGTCAAAAAGAATAAATCGCTAAAATAAAAATTATCCAATTAGCTCCAAATCCTGACAACCACAACAGAAGCATGAGAAGTACCTCATTAAAAAAAGTAAGAAAATACATTCACAAAGGTGTCATTTCTAACACATTGATTACCCAGGTCCTATAGAGAATTAAAAGGTTTTACCAAAGAATCATTTATACTTGAAGCATTACAACCACAGCAAAGAAGCAACGACCACCTCATGTCGAAGCAAAAAAAAAAAATTCCAAAATAAGTAAATTTAATTGGTACTAGTATAAATGCATACACATATGAAGTAATTATTTTATAAAAGGAATTACAGCCAAATGATAACACAATTTTAGCAGAGTACAGAAACAAAACAGCAAGAACTGAAATAAGCAAGGAATTGTTTGATTTGGAAAACCTAAAATTGTAAAATATGAAGAATTAGAAAAAGGTATCCTGACCTCATTTGGGTCAAAATTCGTTCTAACTAGAAGATGCTCAAGACGCAAATATCTTTCAGGTTGCTCTTGTTTCATGACACCCATCACCTGTGTTTACCTTAAAATAGCGCGTGCGGTATCCAGCTCTCTAAGTTCAATCATTTCTAATACAATCTGCATCCATAAGCATATCAATAAAAATTCAAATCTATTTAAAACAATACTAAAGCAACTGAAACAAATTAACATTATTAGTGTTATGATAAGTTAGAGTTTATGAACAGACCCACACAGCCATATTCATTAAAAAGTTTTGGGATTATGTGTGCTCAATAACCTTTATCCACATATGTGGACAAAAGTGTTAACACCTTAAACTTATAATCAATTTTTCTCAAATGAATAAGCTCTTGTAAGCTATAGGGTCAGTTTGGATTGGCTTATTTAAGCTTATCTACTGGCATAAACACTTGTAAGACTTTGGGTTTGGGAGAGCTTATGAAACAGCTTATGACATGTCCATAAGATGTTGAGTTTATTTCCATAAGCTCTTCAAGATACTTTATGAAATCAACTTATAGCTTATACGAAAACAAGTTAACTTATTTTATCTTTTGTTCATAAATAATTTGGCAGATGCTACGATGGACCACCTTCATAAGTCTTCTACCATAGACCAGTTCTTGATAGGCACCCGAAATTTTAACGACAATTGACAATGCTCCTCGGAAGTATAAATTAACAAACCTCTTGGTCTTTATGGCTGAGACATGACTCGGTAAATGTCTGTTTGATATAAATAAGGGGAAAATAATGTATTCTTAAAACTCAACTCGTCAGAACCAACATCAATCAGGTCACTATCTCAGCGGTAAAGACAAGGAAAGTCGTTAACTTATACTTCTTACTCTTTGAGGAGTGTCTTGCGAGTGACATCAATCGTCAGAATTTCGAGTGACTTTTTCAGTAAGTGGTGGTTCAAAGTGGACCAGGTTAAATTTACTTATAATACCTATAAACTTATAATAACTTTTCTCATGTGAAAAAGGTCTTGTAAGCTAAAATCTAATATAAATTTGGTCATAGTTAGTTAGATAAAAATGAGTGACATGGTGGAAACAACCTGTTCATACAAACCCTCCAATTTATTCCTTGGAAGTTTAAGTTGAGAAACTTGAGGCAAAATTGCATCCCATCTTCCATTATTAATATCAGCAACAAATGTTTCAATCCTGTCAACAGTATTTAGAGAAACTTGACACTCATTCTGCAGTGTCTGAAATGTTTGATGCAACAAATTTTCTTTGCAGAATTGAAGCACAGTTTTAATCACACTGAAAATGCCAAAAACAATATCGTATGATTTCGGAAGAATAAAAAATATAAGCTAGAATTAAATTGAATAGGGTTAATAATAGGTTTCAGGGCTTAGGAAATGAAACTCACTCTCGAGCTTCGATTTCTAGCGTAGACATTGATTTGTTATGGAATTACAGTTGGAGAGACTGAGGGGGTGAGTTTGTGAAGAAGCGTTCTCGTCTCCTTCTACTATTGCAGAAGAGATTAATTATTGGGTCCACTGTTTTAAAATCCGGTCTGAACCGGACGGATCGACCGTCTCAGTAGGTAACAGACCCTGGTCCGGTCCAATCAAATTATTCTTTTAAACTAAAAATTTATTAAAAAAATAATAGGAAAACAATTGAAGGACATAAATTTTTTTCATATATAAAAATCGAGGCATTCATTAGTCAATTAAATCAATTGCGATAAAAGAATAAATACAAAAGGAATATATTCGTCAACTTAAATAGAGTCATATGAAATTAAGTAAATTTAGATAGAGTGTGAATTATTAGCAGTTCTCTTCACATAATT
Organism: Cicer cuneatum; assembly: GCA_037974295.1. Lineage (NCBI taxonomy): Eukaryota > Viridiplantae > Streptophyta > Magnoliopsida > Fabales > Fabaceae > Cicer > Cicer cuneatum. The sequence goes on along the minus strand of JBBPBO010000001.1, from coordinate 65,075,067 downwards.
CGCCACAGATGAAGTAAATAAAGAGAGCAAATTGTGACAATCAGTAATAGTTGAGCCTATATAAGGATTGTTTAAAAAAATGGCATTAATAGCACTTACAACATTAAGGGAGTCTCCTTCAATCATAATACGTTGAAGTTCCAAGTCAACTGCAAAATGAAGCATCAATATGAACCACATACCTTCAACCACATCAGAGTCAAGTAGAGTAATAATTTTCCAAGTTGCAGCAGCCAAAACCACACATTCACATTTCCTAATAATTGTGCCAATTTCCCAAACATCATCCTTAATAGCTACAATATCAACGTTGACTTTATAAAAGATACCTAGAGGTATACTTCATCTAGCCGAAGAGACAGATTGTGGATTGACGGCATCCTTGTATAGAGTATTTAGCATCACTTTACGATCTTCTATTTGATTTCAAGCTTTACAACACAGTTGTTCCAACCTTCAAAGATTTTATCTTTAAAACAAAATTAATTGTGATAGTACCATATGTTATAACAAATAGATAAAATAAACTCAATCACATCAGTATGGAATGTGGAAATAATTTTTTCAAGCCAAGTAGGGATGTTTTTGAGAGAACTTGTCAAACCTGGGCTCCATAGGGGAACGAAACCAAACATGTTTTGCTTAAGGGCACCTGCTAAAGATGTGACTGATGTCTTTTTCCTCTTCATTGCATCGTAAACATAAAGGATCAACCAGAACCCCATTTTGATAAAGTTTTTTTTTTTAACAGGGAGACTATTTGTGGAGAATTCTCCATACCATGTTCACATGTTTCATAATCGTCCAGAGGTTCCATAACTTGGTCCAACAAGTGGAATTTAGCCAAGGGTCAGAGGTAGTAGATGCTTATGAGTCTTGAGAGTATTCAATAGTATGGTCAGCACTACGAACGGTGAACAAACCTTTTTTGTGAGGGTCACAAATAAGCAGATCATTATGTCTGGAGATAAGGAGAGGAAGTTGGCGAATTTGAGTAACTTCAAAAGATAAAAAAGTGGAATTCACTAATTGTTTGTTCCAAGTGCCAAGCTCCTGATAAATCAGTTGCGACACTTGAAAGAGCACGGTAAGGGGAGGCTTTGGAGGACATAAACCCAATCAGAAAAGAAAAAATAAGAAAAAAAATGTCAAAAGAGTTTTTCAAATCATGCAGATTTTTTATCACTTTAGTGGAAATTATATATTATAATGTCCTTCTACGTATTAATTTTCCTTGCATTAAAAATTACCTTCATAAAAGGCTATTTAGTGGGAGAAAGACGTAGATGAAACCAATTTTTTATTTTATCATGTAATAATATTTTATAATTTTTTAGAACAATTTATCTATTGACAATATGTTTAAAACACAATCTTATTTTATTCTTGTGTTTTGATTATTTGATTTCAATTATTATTTTAATTGGGAAAAACATAACTACATTTATTTTAATATAATATACATATTTAAAAATTTAATAAAACTATCTATATTATTTATTAAAACCTAGCATTTAGACGACACTCGCGTGCTTTTCTGTCCACTTTTGTATCACACTCACATATGTTAATGTGGTTAGCGTTCTTATAGACTTAAATATAATTATAAGAGTTTGAAGTGAACAATAAAACAATATCAATACAATTGTAAAGAATATATTTAAAAGTAAAACTGGTATACCAAAAAGACTATTGCATTATTTGTACGGAAGATGTATAAATATACAAAATTAATTTTTGATAATATATATTTTTAAGTAAAATATAGGGCAAAACATCTCGTAATTAGCGTGATATTTTAACTATATTGGCACTCCAAGTCAATCTACTATATATCATTTGTAGTATTTTAAAATATTATTAAACAATAAAAAGAAATATACAAGATGTTTTGGAAGACTATACCAAAACTTAAGAAAATAATCGTGATGCACACAAACTACTGCCTCATTAAACATCTTACCCAAAAAACCCAAAACAATAAAACCACAATGAAAGAAAAACTACTGAAGTAAACATCTACAAAAATCAGCAAAATCTATATTTAGAAAGATCAATCATATTTCTATTGAAAACATTTAAAATATTATGAATATCAACATCCCACCAATGACTGGTATCAATGTGCCCTAATTAACAATCATTTCAAAATATTGATTACCTTATAAAAAAATGTGAGAAATAATACATCTCATCATTTCAACCATACTAAGAAAATTAAGCCATCTATTTCTTATAGAGCAATGAAAAAAGTTACGATTCTTGAAAGCTAGATTTATCATTTGAGAGTCAGATTCAATCCATAGAGAATGTCACCCTATTCTTGTATGCTATTTCAATAGCAACCATAACACTAGTAAGCTCACCATACAAAGCAATTATAAACTCCAAATTCACCACAAAACAACTCAAGGCAACAACATAATTGTCCCTAAATATATCTGAAGGTGCAAACACCAGAAGGGGGGTTGAATTGTGTTTGACTTAACTTGAATACTTTTCCTGTTTTAATACTTTCAAAACAAAACTTGATGTATAATTAAAACAGAGTTAACAGCGGATAAAAATAAAAATAAAAACTCACAGATTTTATACTGGTTCACCGTTAACGAGGCTACGTCCAGTCCCTTCGCCTTGAAGGATTTCACTAATTCAACCTTGAATTACAACCTTGCTACTGACCCTCCAAGTCAGTCTTCTCAAATAGTCTAACAATCCTAGACTTCTTTGAGGAAAAACAACTCCTGTTCTTCAGCCAATCTGACACCCCAGATTGTAGAAGAATTCACAACACTATGAATCTAATTGCTAAGTACCTTGCTACCCTTTATGAATCCCTCAGTTTGTAGACTCTACTTCAACAACTTAGATACAACCCTATCTAATTGCCAAGTAATCTGCTACCTCTACTGACTCCCTCAGATTGTAGACTCTACTTCAACAACTTAGATTTGCCACAGTGGAAAGAAAATAACCGAGTACTTGCTTCTTGAAAGCTGAAACTCACAATTGACTTATATGAAAATTTGAGAGTGGTTGCTTTGGAAGTGTATGACTCTTTTGTGATTTTCGATATTGAGCATTCTGCCTTGAGCCTCCTTTTATAGATGAAAATTAGGGTTTCTTCCATGATCAAATTCGAGCTGAATCTTGCTGGATTCTCTTCCAAAAATAACTTGACCAATTGGGCTTCATATAAATAAAAAACATATCTTCAGATTTCCTTTCAAAATAACTGGCCAATTAAATCTGTTGGTTGTTCCCGCCAATGCTCCTGAATTCCATGCTACTCCACTTTATTTTTATAACCAATCTTTTTAACACTTTAATTAAAATAACTTGCAATCTCCATCGTTGATCAATTCTGGACCATCAGAATTTTGAGCGCTAGTCCACATCTGGTCCAAGCTAAATGATATGCTGTGATCCTCTGAATTCGGCCATCCCTGGACCACACTTCCTGACCCTCTGATCTTCTGATTTCGGCAAACCTGGATGCGCGCCTGATATGCTGAATTCTTCTGGACTCGGCCATTTCTTGACTTGCACATTCTGTCCCTCTGATTTCGGCCAACACTAGGCCATGGTCTGATTTTCTGATCTGGACCATCACTGGACTCAAAAAATTATTTTTGAACCATTGATCTGGATATTTTTACTCTGATCTGGACAGATTCTGGACTTTGGTCTGAAACAAACTGAAATTAACTTGAACAAAAAATATTTTAGTCTGGACATTTTACCTTTAATTTTGGACCAGGTCTGGATTGATTCTGGAACTCATTTCTTTTGTTCTGGACTTAGTTCCATGTCCTGAATCATGCTATCTTATGGTCTGGGCCAAATCTGGATTGATCCTCTTGTTCTGGACTCATAAACATACCTTCTGGTCAAGTCTGGAACAAGTCTGGACTGTGTAATTTTTCACTGCCAGGCCATCTTCTGGTCAGAATAACTTCTGGAATAACATTGATATTTGATTCCTATTTGTCTTGATCAACTCTCCTTCTGGCATGCTTTCCAATGATATGATCCATGTTTCATTCTGAAATTTATTCCTTCTGATCTGGGCCATCAAATATATCTTCTGGTCATGTTTTGACATTCCTGGAGTATCTTCTGGTCATTCCAGAATTCATTTTCCTTTGATCTTCTGCTTCTGATTTCTTCAGATTCTGATTACATTTAATTTAATAGTTCAAGGTACAAAATAAGTTTACATTGAGTACATTTGTAAGCATCAAAATCCTAAGACTTAGAACCAACTTGGTTCCAACAATCTCCCCCTTTTTGATGATGACAAAACCTTAACTTGTTTTGCTAACTCATAACTCGAAAACTTTGAATTACTCCCCCTCAGACCGATCTCTCCCCATAAGTCTGATACTCTCCTTTTCAACTCCTTCTTTGTTCTCTCTTTCTTTTCTTCTCTTCTCCTCTCCTTTTCAACTCCTTCCTTTCGCTCTCTTTCTTTTTCTCTCTTCACATTTCCTCTCCTTTTCAACTCCTTCTGTTTTCACTCTTTCTTTTTATTTCTTTGTTTTTCTCTCTCCCTGTTTCCTCTCCTTTTCAACTCCTTCTGTTTTCTCTCTTTCTTTTTCTCTCCTTCTTTCTTTTTTTTTTATCTCTCCTTTTCTACTTATTTCTCCTTTCTTTCTCTCTCTCTCTTTCTCCCCCTTTTTGTCATCAGCCAAAAAGTGGTCCTATTATTTTTGTATTTTTTTTTGTTTTTCTCTTTACAAAGTACAGAAAATAAAAACATAAAATAAAATAACAGAAAATAAATTAACATGAAATTTAAAAACTCCTAAGATGACTACTTGAGCTAGTCAGATATGGAAGTCATGCTGAGATGCTTCTTAATGAACTTGAACCTATCTTCTGGTAATGCCTTGGTGAAGATATCAGCCCATTGATGTGTCTACAAACTGTGAACTGCATCCTGCTGCTGATATATACTCAGCTTCAGTTGTTGACATGGCAATGGTGCTTTGTCTTTTGCTTGACCAAGAGATCTAAGAAAGTGCAGTTGCCACTTGTACTTTTCCTTTCCAACTTGTCTCCACCATAGTCGGAATCACAAAAACCTCTGAGTTTGTAGGTGGGGTTTTTCTCTGTATGTTTTCTGTTCTACCTTTTGGCTGGTTTCATCTGATTTACCTGGATGAATCTGAATTCCCAGGAAGAACTTAAGTTCTCCCATCATGCTCATTTGGAACTCTTTCTGCATTAGGTCAGAAAACTCTTTGCACAAAGTGCCATTAGTTGATCCAAATATGATATCATCAACATAAACTTGGATAATCAGAATATCATAGTGTATTATCAATCTGGCCTCTATTAAATTCATTCTTAAGCAGAAAGTTACTAAGTCTGTCATACCATGCCCTTGGTGCTTGTTTTAAACCATATGAAGACCTTTTAAGTTTGAAAACATGGTCTGGAAAATTAGGATTTTCAAAACTAGGGGGCTGTTTGACATAGACTTCTTCACTTATGTAGCCATTTAAGAATGCACTTTTGACATCCATTTGATACAGCATTATATCATGATTAGCAGCAAATGATAAGAGAATTCTAAATGCTTCTAACCTGGCCACTGGAACAAAAGTCTCAGTGTAATCCATACCTTTCTGTTGACTGTATCCTTGAGCTACAACTTCACCCTTTTCATTGAATTTGTTTCTGAATACCTACTTGGTTCCAATAATGCTTCTGTTTGGTCTGGATACCAGATCCCAAACATCATTCCTTTGAATTTCATTCAGCTCTTCTTGCATTTCAAGTATCCAATCTTCCTCTGCCAAAGCTTTATCAACATTGCTTGGTTCGCATCAGCTTCTGATTCTGTAACAGCTTCTGATTCTGATGAATCAGCTTCTGGTTCTGGTGAATCTGTAACAGCTTCTGATTCTGATAAATTAGCTTCTGGTTCTGGTGAATCTGTAACAGCTTTAGATTCTGGTAAATATCCAGATTTCTCTTCTGACTTATCTTGGCTGTTTCTGACTTGATCAGATTTATCTTTTGAAGATTTGTCATGTGTTGCTGACTTGCTTTTATCCTTTACCTTTCCAAGTACTTCTGTTTCTTGTGCTTCTGCTCCCTGCACTATTTTTTATCTTGCTTTGATTTGTTAAGATCAAGCAGTTCGTCATTTTACATAATGCAAATCAAATAAGTTAAAATTTAACTCAATACAGCCAAACCATTCGTTCTGCTTCTGCTTCTGCTCCCTTTGTTTCTGATGAACCTGTACTATCTTTATCTTGCTTTGATTTGTCAAGCAGTTTTTCATATACCATAATATAAATCAATTAATTTAAAAATGAACTTAGTACAGCCAAACCATTAATTCTGCTTCTGGTGGTTTCTGTTTGTTTTTTGAAACCACTGGAATGTTGTTTCTTCTGAATGTTCAATTCGTGTGAATCACCTGGTTCCTCTGATGTTTTTGAAAACCTGCAGAATACTTATCTAGCTTTGATTTGTTAAGATCAAGCTTCTTGTTATCACAGTAAATATTAAATAATAATAGTATTTACTGCAAGATGTAGCCTCAGGTTTACTCTAAAAATCCTCTTGCTTCTGATTTTCAGATTCCTAATCTATATGTTCTGAGATTACATGGTTTGGATGAGGGAATTTGAATTCCCTTCCAGGTTTGTAGTCTTGATGAATCTCACTGGAGTGTTTGAAGAACTCTCCTGATTCTGATTCCTTAATTTCTGCTTTGGCTCATACACCATGTTCCTCTGGTGATTCTGGAACTTATGGTGATTCTGGTAATTATACTGATTCTGATAATTAGAGTAGTTCTGATGATCATACCTCAACCTTTGATACTGATTCCTGTTCAGGTTCTAGTTCTGGTATTGATTCTGATTCTGATTCTGGTTCTAGTGTTGATTCTGGTTCCAGTTTCTGTGCCTCCAGTTCTGGTTCTGGTTCCAGTTCCTGTTCCTCTGATACTGGTTCCAGTTCTGATTTTGGTTCCAGTTATTGTTCTGATTCGAGTGATATCTATGATATTTTCTGTTCCTCCTATAATTCTGGTTCTGGTTCTGATTGTGTTGACCAGTTCTTCTTCTACCAGACTCAGATTGCCTTTGTCTTGTTGTAGCAGGAACATAAACCTTTTTCTGCTTATGCATTGCCAACATCCATTGTCCAGGCACAATTGTTGGTGTCTCCTTCTGGTTGCTCAGAACATCTGCAACATAGACAATTTGATCTTTTGGTACCCAGAACTGATTGGGTCCAGGTTTGTTAGTCTTAACAGCTCTCTGATCTTGTTCAGATTTTACCATTTGACAAGATAATTCAGAGTGACCTTTCTTAGCACAGACAATACATAAAACATCAGAATAAGCAGTTTTATTTTCAGTACTTGTTTCTGTAAAACCAAGACCTCTCTTTCTAGAGTTACTGTTTCCATAAATCATAGATGCATACTTACTTCTTTCCATTCCATTTGAAATAAAGTTTTGAAAAAATTGCTCATGCATATCAGATTTACAAACAGTCTCAGAATTGGAACAATTATTATTTTTCTGAGTTTGGTTTTTAGACTTGAGTCTTGCAACTTCAGTTTTCAAATCTTTGATTTCATTTGCATACTCAGAAATTCGATTCTTTGAAACTTGGACCTCTTTGGTTAGATTTTTCTTATCTTCCCTAAGAGTTTTCAGTTTTAAAGATATCTTATTATTTGCATTTAACAAGTCCTTTAAAGTATCAATTAATTCAGGTTTAGAAAGATCAGAAAATACCTCATTGTCTTCATCTTCTGATTCTGTTTCAGAGCAGTATTCAGAACCTGAATTTGTATGAGCCATCAGAGACAGAATTGTTTCCTCTGATGTGCTTCCAGACTTCCCTGAGTGATTGCTTCTATCACTCTTCCTTCTGCCTGTTTTCCCTCTGGAATTCATGCTTTTATGAAGACCAGAAGCAGACATGATGTGAGCCATCTTTGCTGTTTCTGCCTCTTCTTCATCAGAAGATTCTTCCTCTGATTCTGATACATCCCAGGAAGCCATTAGACCTTTCTTTCTGTATATGGAACTCTTCTTGTGTTGTTTTCCTTTTTCCAGATTTGGACATTCTGACTTGATATGTCCAGGTTCATTGCATCCATAACAGATGATGTTCTTCTTGTCAGATTCTTCCTTGCTGTTATGTTTCTTCTGGGAACCTCTCCTCTTTCTGTTTTCCTAGATCTTAACCATCTTTTTGGTTAAGTAAGCCATATCATCACAGTCACTATCACTATCCTCTGATTCTGATACTGCCTTTGCAACTTTCTTCTGTTTCGATTTCAGAGCCAGATTCTTCTTCTTCTTAGGTTCATCTTCTTCCAGTTCTATTTCATGAGACCTGAGTGAGCTGATCAGATCTTCCAGCCTCAAGGTACACAGATCCTTAGCTTCCTGAATTGCAGTAACCTTTGGTCTCCACCTTTTTGGTAGACTTCTCAGAATTTTCCAGACATGATCTTCAGTGGTATAGCTTTTGTTTAATACTTTCAGTCCTGATACCAAAGTCTGGAATCTGCAGAACATTGTGTCAATGTCTTCATCCTCTTCCATCTTGAACAGCTCATACTTTCTGACCAATATGTTAGCCTTTGTTTGTTGAACCTGCTTGGTTCCTTCATAGGTCAGAACCAGACTATCGAATATACTCTTTGCTGTTTCTTTATTTGTGCATCTATCAAATTCCTTGAATGTGATTGCACTGACCATGATGGTTCTGGACTTGTGATGAAGTTTGTGTAATCTGCTCTGATCTCGTGTCATATCATCCAAGTCTAATTCTTTAGTTGGATCTTCTGGATCAGTTGGTGCAGTGTATCCTTTAACTATCATCTTCCATAGTTCAGGATCTTGAGATATGACAAATCTTCTCAGTCTGTCATTCCAATACTCAAACCTTACTCCATCAAATATTGGTGGTCTGTTGATGTTGCCTCCCAATTCTTCTGACATATTGAACCCCTTGGACCTTTCCTCAAACACTGATAAGTGCTCAGCCTTGAAACTGAGCTCTGATGCCAATTGAAGGTGCAAACACGAGAAGAGGGGTTGAATTGTGTTTGACTTAACTTGAATACTTTTCCTGTTTTAATACTTTCAAAACAAAACTTGATGTATAATTAAAACAGAGTTAGCAGCGGATAAAAATAAAAATAAAAACTCACAAATTTTATACTGGTTCACCGTTAACGAGGCTACGTCCAGTCCCTTTGCCTTGAAGGATTTCACTAATTCAACCTTGAATTACAACCTTGCTACTGACCCTCCAAGTCAGTCTTCTCAAATAGTCTAACAATCCTAGACTTCTTTGAGGAAAAACAACTCCTGTTCTTCAACCAATCTGACACCCTAGATTGTAGAAGAATTCACAACACTATGAATCTAATTGCTAAGTACCTTGCTACCCTTTATGAATCCCTCAGTTTGTAGACTCTACTTCAACAACTTAGATACAACCCTATCTAATTGCCAAGTAACCTGCTACCTCTACTGACTCCCTCAGATTGTAGACTCTACTTCAACAACTTAGATTTGCCACAGTGGAAAGAAAATAACCGAGTACTTGCTTCTTGAAAGCTGAAACTCACAATTGACTTATATGAAAATTTGAGAGTGGTTGCTATGGAAGTGTATGACTCTTTTGTGATTTTCGATATTGAGCATTCTGCCTTGAGCCTCCTTTTATAGATGAAAATTAGGGTTTCTTCCATGATCAAATTCGAGCTGAATCGTGCTGGATTCTCTTCCAAAAATAACTTGACCAATTGGGCTTCATATAAATAAAAAACATATCTTCAGATTTCCTTTCAAAATAACTGGCCAATTAAATCTGTTGGTTGTTCCCGCCAATGCTCCTGAATTCCATGCTACTCCACTTTATTTTTATAACCAATCTTTTTAACACTTTAATTAAAATAACTTGCAATCTCCATCGTTGATCAATTCTGGACCATCAGAATTTTGAGCGCTAGTCCACATCTGGTCCAAGCTAAATGATATGTTGTGATCCTTTGAATTCGACCATCCCTGGACCACACTTCCTGACCCTCTGATCTTTTGATTTCGGCCAACCTGGATGCGTGCCTGATATGCTGAATTCTTCTGGACTCGGCCATTTTTGGACTTGCACATTCTGTCCCTCTGATTTCGGCCAACACTGGGCCATGGTCTGATTTTCTGATCTGGACCATCACTGGACTCAAAAAATTATTTCTGAACCATTGATCTGGATATTTTTACTCTGATCTGGACAGATTCTGGACTTTGGTCTGGAACAAACTGAAATTAACTTGAACAAAAAATATTTCAGTGTGGACATTTTACCTTTAATTTTGGACGAGGTCTGAATTGATTCTGGAACTCATTTCTTTTGGTCTGGACTTAGTTCCATGCCCTGAATCATGCTATCTTATGGTCTGGGCCAAATCTGGATTGATCCTCTTGTTCTGGACTCATAAACATACCTTCTGGTCAAGTCTGGAACAAGTCTGGACTGTGTAATTTTTCACTGCCAGGCCATCTTCTGGTCAGAATAACTTTTGGAATAAAATTGATATTTGATTCCTGTTTGTCTTGATCAACTCTCCTTCTGGCATGCTTTCCAATGATATGATCCATGTTTCATTCTGAAATTTATTCCTTCTGATCTGGGCCATCAAATATATCTTCTGGTCATGTTTTGACATTCCTGGAGTATTTTTTGGTCATTCCAGAATTCATTTTCCTTTGATCTTCTGATTTCTTCATATTCTGATTACATTTAATTTAATAATTCAAGGTACAAAATAAGTTTACATTGAGTACATTTGTAAGCATCAAAATCCTAAGACTTAGAAACAACTTGGTTCCAACAATATCTTCACAAGCAACACAACCATGACAACCATAAACAACTCAATTGAAATACATTGATCCAATAAGCTTTGGAGATGTTAAAACACTTCTTTGATAGTAGGTGCCTCATGAGGATGAGTTTTAACTTGGAAGAAATTGAGAATTTGTAATTCTTACATAAAAAAAAAAAATGGAAGTGACTCATACAAAAACCCAGATAGCAAGAATTTTATTATAATTTTATTCGTTTTTTTTCTCCAAATAATTATCTATATTCACTTATGGATTTAAGGGTATGTTTAAGAGTTAAATTTTGGAGGAAAATATTTTGAAAGCTTGTATCTATATTTTGACATATATTTGATATTTTAAAAAATAAAAAAGTTAACATGATACATCACTATATAATATTCTAATTACTCTTTTTAATCGATTTAATAAACATTTTATAATTTGTTTAATTTAGAAATGAATAACAAGTCATTCCCTCTCTTTTCATGCAAAACCCAACTCCCAAACATACCTTACATGACATTCACTTAGTGCAAATTAATTTTATTCTGATATCTAATAAAAAAAATACATCATTATTTTGCTATATCACTCTATTTTTATAAGGTAGTTTAAAATTAATTGTATAACATGGATACATCATGCTCTCTATTTAGATGTCACTATAATTTATAAATTATTTTACATGACATTGCCTATTAAACTCTTCATTTATTTATCTTTAGTTATTAATTAATTTTGAGTTTAATGACTATATAAAATAATTTTACTATTATACACCGATTTTTAATAAGAAATCACGCTATCGACGTCTATGTAAAACTATTTTTTAATTTTTTTCTTTTAAAAAAATTATTAATTAATTTTTTAATTTAATTCGGCAGAAAAAATTACTGAAAAGGCCATGCGCTTTTTCACTTTCTGTTTTAACTGTGGAAAATAAAGAGGAGAATCAACAAAGAAAAAAGAAAAAGAGAAACACAATGAGAAAAAAAAAAAGTTTTCTATTTTCCTTCTAAATTTTCCCGAGAAATTAGAACGAAACATTGATCGGAATTGAGGAGCACAAAAACAAACAACACCATCAGATCCACAAATTGCATTCATCCCAATTCTTCAATCCCATTCCTTCCTCTCTTTTCCAACATTATCATTATTATTATTATTTTTTTTTACCAATCTCAATTTCCCCTAAAAATCTGATTTATTTTTTTGTAATGTGTGAATTGAAATGGGTTTAGGTTGTTGATTTTTGGAACAGATTTTGATATGGAAAGGGAAAATTGGAACGAGAATAATAACAATAACAATGGTTGTTATGAGAATCAATTGTTGTGTGATTATGATCGAGAATCAGTTACGATGCCTTCTTCTTTATCTTCATCTCCTCCTAGACTTGGATATATTGAACATCGTGTATCCAAATTTGATACCTTGGTTGGCATTGCAATCAAGTATGGTGTTGAGGTACTTTTCTTTTTTCTTTGAACTTTTGTTATATATCAATTTTTGATTATTTTTACATTCTTTAAAAAGTTTTATAAATTTTTATTTTTTTGATTTACCCTTTTTCCTCTTTTTTATGAATTTGATGATGAAAGTATGAAATGATGGTGTTTGAGTTAAATTCTTGAATTTTTTTGTTGTTGTGGTGGTGGTGCATGCGTGTGCAGACTTTTTCTGATATTATGACGTGCTTTTTGGAATTTTGTTGTTGTAATCATAATTCATGCATGTAGGGACAAAAGTCATGTATTTAAAATTACATGGATGATTGATTATGATTTGTTGATAATGTAAATTTATTTACATTAATAATGTATCAAAATTAAGCTCATATTTTAATATGGGTGCACAGTTGTCAATTGTGGATTACAGAAAATTGTAGTTTGTTCAAATTCAGATTCACAGAAGAGCTATAGCTACATTATCTATTTCACAATATTTTGTACTAAATAGTGTATCGCAGAGCAATAGCTATTTGTTCGAATTCCATATTCTAAAGCACTATAGTGTTGCGACAACCACTATTTGACAACGCTGTATGAGTGAAGTGTTTTGTTTTTTGTATTGAAATAGGTTTGATGTTTTTGTTACATTATTTATTTATCTTTGTTCCCATGTTGTGGTTTTTGTTTCTGAGTTTTGCTGAAGTGTTTAAACCTTATATGTTATTATCATTGTTGGTTATTCGTTACCCGTCTCCTCCACCACTTGTGAAATGAGGAAAACATTGTAGTATACTCTTTTTTTTGAAATTGAGTTTTCCTGATGAAGTATGATTTTTTCAGCTCTTTATGCTTTGGGAAATTGTAGGTTACAGATATCAAAAGGATGAACAGCCTTGTTACAGACCATCAGATATTTGCGCTTAAAACTGTTCAAATTCCATTACCTGGAAGGCACCCTCCATCTACTTGTTTATCAAATGGTTCCAGTACTCCTGGGTATGTTCATTTCTATTTGATTAAACCATTAAGGAAAAACACTGAATTTGTGAAGCTTCACCTTATCCTTTTTTATTTTGGAAAAGGTATATTGGATGAAATGAAAGGGCTGAATGAAGGGGGTTAGGATTTTTGTTTAAAATAGGCAGTTTGATACTTTGAGGTGTGAGCATGCTCATGCTACAATAGCTAGCTAAGTTCTTTATTGTGATTTGGTTACGTGCATCATGCTTGTAAAAAATAAGTGACAAACAAGAATATAAAGTTGAAGGCAGAAACTGGGAATGTATCTAGAACTAGAATAAAATTCTAGGCTGTAATTTTTCCAAATAAATATATTAAAGTAAAAGGTTTTCACATTGTATATATCCCACTGTCATTGTAAAACATTTTATGCTAGGACAGTGTTGCATCATGGTGGGAATAATTTCTTTTGCTTGTAGCGAAGGCTTTTTGACAGTTTTGTAAGTAGATGACAACCAGTGTTGTCGAAGTCAGAATATGGCAGAAGGAAAAAAATCTGCCATGCCATTGCAGCCTATGGCGGGCATCCCTTCACAAATTGTCTATGGTGGTTGTCACAATATCTGCCACGCCATTCCACCGTGGCAGCACCAAGGCCACCATTTTACAACACTGCTGACACATGCTGTTCACTAATAGCGTAAAACTCTTTAATCTATCAGTTAGATCAAAACTGAATCCTTATTTTGTTATATCATTTGCCTAAATTCTTTCACATTTCATAATATTATACAAGTTTTACAGTTTTTACTTTATACTGTTCACTTGTCATATGACCAAATTTTTCTATCATTACATGTTATTTTCTTCCTTCATGTGTGATGCTATTTATTCTTGAAGAAGGCTTGACACCCTTTTATTGACAATAATTTTCTCATTGTCATGGATATATTCCTCTCTTTTATTGCACGTGTCTTTTAAATGTTGCTTTCATTCAAAAATTTCACTTTAAGAATCTTACTAAAGTAATTATGCTGCAAATTGCAATAGGTATCCTTGGGGCCTTTTTTTGCATCTATGTTAGGTCATTTGTCTTAAATTTCTTACCATATAAATAAATATAGATAGAAATATTTCAGAAGAAATGTAATACAAGAAAGTAGATTTACTCATTTACAATGTTCCCTGTTTATGTTGGTTGCAATACATAATTTCTTTTGAATATCACCATTTCTGAATGATTTATTTCCCATTAGCATTTAAAATCACTGATGACCATGAATGTCATTCCATCAGGCATGGTAACTCTACTCACAGTCCACCTGATAACACGCACCGTGAACTGCTTGAATCATTCCAGTCTGTAAGATTAAAGTCTTCTGACCAGAAGGTCTCCCCAGCCATGAGCTCATTACAGGGTTATTATGGACTTAAAGTTCCCTCTAATTCCTCAGAAAATGGCTCATCATCCAAGAACTTGCCTATGTCTGACCGACCCCTGAGCCGTCACCGAAAATCCAAAAGTTTGGTCAATGTTATCTTGAAAGAGATTATGGAAAAGGGTGATACTGCACCAGCTGCAGAAAACTGGGAACTTAGCTCTGATAAATGGAATGAGAAACTTGTCCAGAGGCGTCAGAAATCTGAAGCTGACTTTACAAGGATACCGGAATTGATTCTGAGGGAGGATAATAGCAGCAGTGGTGGTCTTCCTTCACGAACAGGAATGGGCTTAGCTCTGAGACAGAAAGCAGCTAGCCGAACTGCCGGAACCATTGATTCTGAATTAAGTGGATTGGTTCCTGTGCCAATGACTTTGGGGTATGGTTTTCAAACTGATTGTTCATATGGTGTCAGGAAATCATCCAGTACATCTTGTTTGCAAGATCAAGATAACTGTGGCTCCTCATCCATTTGGCCGTCCTCAATGTGGAATTTGAAACCAGATTTACAGGCCCTTTCAAATGCAGCCATTGGAAAACCGATCTTTGACGGCTTGCCTAAGCCGATAACTGGTCGAAGGAATAAAGCTGCACTTGATTAATATACAATAATTTATCAAAACACTTTTGATCCTTTTTTGTGAGTCATGGAACCATTAGCTGCCACACCAATGGGTAGATTGGAGAAGTAAAACAATGTAACATGGAAAAAAAAATCAAACATCAGATTTTATCTATCTCTGAATAGGGCAAGGTTTTTAATGCTAGAAAATACTTCCAATTTATTTATTTTTAAACAGTATTGGGTGCCCTTGTGGCCATAAATGTAGGAATGAGATGTTAAACATTACCATTCACCCATTTTTTGTATAGTAAGTGATACTTTTAGGAAATGGATTTCGTGTGGTTAGCGGTAATTTAGTCAGCGATCTTGGTTGTTGATAAAGATCAGATGATTGAGATTTTATTTTTCCAAATGATTTTATTTTCTCAAATTTTCAAACTTACGATGTAAGTCATCTGAGTTAGATTGATTGACTACTGACTAATATCACAAGGAAATCCCAATAACAAGTTAGATTGATTGACTATTGACTAGTATCACAAGGAAATTCCAATCACTTGGAGTTTGGGCACCTTAAATCTTTAAGGTGACAGGTAAATGTACTGGATTGACAGGTGTCTAGCTCTTATTGAATACAAGTTACAGTTGTGGATATGTGTGGAACTATTACTATTGCAATTAATTTCTCAAATCTTATTTTAGAAATTGATTAATAGGTCCCTTAAATAAGTTTTCTACTGATTTATGGTACTAATCGAACTGCCTTAACTTACATGGTTGCAGTGACGATCTTTAGTTTGGAAACATTGTAAATAAATAATCAGTGCGTTACACATTAATAATATACTTGGCATTTTATTATTTTTGACAGGAAAAAGACCATAATATGTATATAGATTTTTTAGGCTCTACAAATTTAAGGATAGTATGTTACTAATACTAATTATGCTGGAATTGTTCTGAAACTATTACGTTGTCACTAATAAATAGCTGAAAATAATAAATTTAGTGAATATCACCTAAGTAAAAAAAATGAAAAATTGCAATCTCCTTCTTGAGGAATGCTTAAGTAGCACACTCTTTTTGCTGTGTCCAATCCCATGGAAGGAAATCCGCTATTGAAGTTTTTGTTTGAGCTTCTTTTTCCACTCATCATTTCTAAAACCCCACATGATTCTAGAAGTACATTTCGGAAAACAAAAACTATATTTTTGTTTGAAAGTATAATTTATTGACGGCATACTTTTCTTCTTCTTCTAGATGCATACCTCTCTGAAGTGATTTTAGGAAATTAAAAAAGAATCTCCTCTCATTTCCCTGTTTGGCTTTTGCAGTCTCATCCCATTCCAAACCATTCTGATGAAGTGAGGGAAGAGAGATCGAGGGATACGGTGTGGTGGTGTGGCGAGGGAGAGTGAGAGGGCAAGTTGCATTTTTTTAACTTTCTTATTTGTACAGTGTGTTCACCACTTGGACAAAGCCTAACAATAAAACTTATCCAGATCTTACTTAAGTGCACACTTCAGCTAATCATAAATGACCAAGTCAGAACAGAAGCACTTAAAATAATTGAAATCAAAAAAAGAACAGAAGCACGTGCGTTCTACACTCACTAAATTATACCTTGCTTATACATTTTGCGTGATTTAATTATTTCTTTATTTACATTAATTATACCTTTACAATAAGTAGCTAAACATACCTCAGTGAACAACAAAAAACCTGAACAAACTTATCAGATTTTCAATTCAAATAGCAACAAGTGATCAACATGCAAAGTATGTAAGAGCCAGTGCCCCCAATAGATTTCAACTTTTCAATAAAATAAACAGAATGACAAGACTATGCTCCCAAGGTGTTGCATTAAAAATGGCTACTCCCTAAAGAAACTAAAACCCTGAATCTTTTCTTAGCCAAGCATAAAAACAAAATTTGGATTCTTCAATCATAATAATGCAACTTGCCTCCAATACAGTAATAAAATCTACAGTTGTGTGAGTCTAGCCACTAGGCTAGACTAAAAAATAAACGAATTCAGAGTATTATGTGTTGGTTCTCAAGGCAAGTAATTGTAAATCATCAATCTTTATGGAAGGGGAAGATAAAAAGCTATATCAGAAAAAACATCTACAGTTAATCAGAAAACGTTCTCAGTTCATGTTTCTTCAGTAAGAATGCAGATAAATGAAAGCAACAGCATGTGGATATGCAAACATCAAACTATATTTATAAAGAACAACATAACCTAGACATATTAATGTACCACTAAACGTCAGGCCTATCACAAATAATTAACTACTTTTCTTCAAACCTTCATAAGAACTACCTGCAATTTTACACGTCCTTGGCATAGAAATTGTTAAGTCGGTAAAATAAATAACAAAAAATTATGTTCCTCCATGTCAAACATTTAGCTCAAAGATCTACACTTCTGTTGAACAAAAAAAAAAAAATCTACAGTGCCGTGCGTGTGATGGAAGTCTGACCTTATTTATTTTCAGTGACTGCATTGAAACCACAAAAAAAAGTAATGGTGTTGCTAAAAACTATTTTTTTTATTGAAAAAAAAAACAATTTTTAAACTTCCTAAGGGTTAATACACAACTTCCAAAACAAATTTTCTACATTTGATTCCTGGACATGTGCCCTTTAGACACTTGTTAACATTATCCAAAAAGTAATAATTGCATCCTCCTTGCTTGTGCAAAAACTTGAAATAGTCAATCTACCAAGGGGAGAGACTATCAAAGGAGAGAAAGTATGTTTTGGATCAACGGTGCAATATTAAACACTTTAGGGTGGTCAAAAAATAATTTAGAGTAATACGAGTAATTTAAAAAACTTTAGGCAGGTGCTATTGAGTAGGTCTGTCCCTGCATGTCCATGCCAATCCTATTTACAAGCACTTTTTGCCTAATAACACAATCTCAACAAATAGTCTCCAAGGACAACAAATAATGGGTCTGGGCTCAATATAAATGCAACGAAAAAAGAAAGGTACAAGGAGTAACAAAAAGCAGCTCACTCTCCAAGGACATCAATCAAGAAAGAAGGAAAATAGCTACTTGAATTGGAAAATATTTTTGATAGAATACATAGAGTATACAACTCGTAGTTGTATCTACTGTAGCTAGTTAGTAATCTAGAATGTACTATGGCGGTTAGAATTCTGTTGTAAGTCGCTGCGATAACTGTCTTATTAGAATTGTATTCTCATATGTCTAGTCACCACTGCAAATACTAGAGATTGTATCAGAATTCAGAAAACAGGAAGTATAAGATAATATCAATCTATCTGCATTATCTTTGTTAGATTACCCCTCATTCAATTCTTCTCTACTCTAATATGCAATTGTAAAATTAGTGTTGCTGATGTTGTACATTCTCTAGAATCTCCATACATGACAATTGATAAGGTAAAGGCACAAAAACCAGGTTAATGGCTGTGACAATTCACAATTGCCATTGGTTGTGACAATGTCGAGGAAAGAGAGGAATTGAAAACTATCACTAGAAGCACTAAAGTCCAAAATCTAGAACCCAAAAAATGAGGAATGAGACAAATAGTAGAATTACCGGAGTGAGCTACAATGTCTAAACCTGAGGCCTGTTTGTGTTGCTTTGAGCTTAAGATACTCCATATATTCAGTGTTTGACAGAATATTCAGCAACAACATTTGACAGAATATTTTGACCGTCATTCACAAATTCAGTATGTTTTTCACTAATTGAAAATCAGAGTATGCCACATCAGCTGACTTCTCAGAGAACATTGTATGAAACAGACAGCGGGAGTTTGACGCATGGTCTTTTCACAACGACCATATTACTCTGAACTCTGAAGAAATAAATAAAATAACGTCAAAACACCTGAACAGTTTAGAAAAAATCATCAAAGTTAGTATTCATGATCTCTTGAGAAAAGCTGAGCTATAGTAACAGTTCAATTAGAAAATTTAAATAAAGCAACCCAGAGGCTGTCTCAGGTGAAACTAGTTTTTTGCCTGGTTTAAATGTTGGACACCAAAACCTGAATATATTGAATTTTAAGTTTACACTGTATACTAATGTCTAACTAATATAGAAACAAAGTTTTACACCTCTATCCAATTAGGTGGGTTGCCCTCTACAGTAATTTCATACCACCAGTGAGATCTATCAAACCTCCAAAAATAATGTTCACTTCCTTCTACCCTTAAAATTATCTTCTAGCAACTTTTAGGACAAAATACAATACATTTAACCTAGTATTAATTTCTACCTAATAGTCCAAATCAAATAAAAAGATCAAGAAAGCGCAGACAATATTTATAATCATTAAATAAAACATAATAACTCCAATGATGCTTAGATGCTAAGGTCCTCTAAGATGGCATTTGTATGGAGCTTAGAAGGAGAAAGACGTAAAGGGCATGAATGCATAACTAAGTTTTTCTATGAAGCAAGGTTTCGGTATTATGAGAAGACCTTTCCATCAAAACAATTTAAACCCTATCTGCCTGCCATCAGATAATCCATTTTGTTTTTATTTTCCAATAAAATTAAAGATTTGTATCATTAAGAAAAGCTCCATAACTTGAAACATATAGAAAGGTCATAGACACTGAAGCCAGTAAAACATGCTATCTCTTCCAAAAATACAATACATAAAAACTAGAAAGAATCAAAGAAAAAAATATGAAAAAAGAACCAAAGGCTAGATAGTAACATTAATAAATATTCAATTATTGTAGTCAAAATTGAGTGTCGGAAACTGATTTCTATATATAGATTTTTTGTAATAATTACAAGGGGTGAGAAACGGATAAACTAAAAATGTCAAAACTAATGACCAAAAAAAATGTCAAAACTAGGACCTAAACTTGGAAGCAAATGTTCCTGGGATACATTGTCAGGAAAAATTGCAATGTACACAGTCCTGCTAAAAGCCTCCACAATTTTTCAAAATTTTCTTCAGGGGTAGTTATACATACTACAAAAGTAAATTAACTTCGGGCCACACTAAGTAACCTTGTTTGTTGATCCACCAGCAACAGCACTGAAAGGTTAAAAGCAGTCACAATTCAGTACAAGAGAGAACCTTGAAATACTATTTTCTTCAGATTAAAAATTACCATATGAATTGAACAAAACAAATTACAGAAGCACACTTGAATGCTTTACACTTCAGGTATGTATAAACTTTTTTTATAAAATTTTTTTGACTCCGTGCAGCGGAAGGTTTAATGATCATTAAATCAAAATCAATTTCCTTTTGATGTAAACTTAACAAATAAGCTAGGTTAACCGTATCAAATAAGCCACATATAATGAAAATCTAATAACCAATATCCTTACTCACCAATATTGCAGATGAATTGGAAAAAAATTCAATCATCATCATGTAGGCCTCCAACAATTAACTGCAGGAATGTCTGGTCTACAGGGAAACATCTGAGGAATACCATATCCTAAAGAAGGAAAAATAATTTTGTGCATGAATGAAGTTTCTTAACATGTGGAATTTCAAAGGGGCCTAACTGACTAATAACTAGGAAAAAGTAAAGTGTAAATTGGAGAAACTACCTGAATTTGAAGGAGGAACAGGTATACTGCCAGGGTTCACATGCTGAAAACCTACATTGCTTATTGGTGGTCTTTCAAGTGGTGGCCGGAAATAATCTGTTGTCGCCGTCATCAACATAAACATTCAGATTTAACTCACAAACACCAAAATACCAGTAACATAAAGGTCACAGTAGGAGGAATTGCAACATACGCGTGACATGATCCTTCAAGCAAGCAAAATTATATCATGCAATTATTTACAAATGACTTCTAACTGTGCAATAATCAGTGAGATTAGTATTAGCAATATGAATAGCACAATTCAACAAGTTAAATGTTAATTTACTCTTCACTTGCCTTACTTTTACCAATTCTTATTAAAGAAATTGAATAGGTCAAATACTAAAATTGTTAAATGAAAAGAAACTAAAGGAGCTACTCAATGCACCTTATATAATTATAATTATTCCATTGCTCTTTTCATTCTTTGTCACATGCTCAGACTGGGACTTAACACAATTACTTTATGCCTACTTTATCTGGCTATACTTTTGCTTTGTTTCCATTTTGACTTATATCAGAGGATGTTGTTGTGACGATTATGATTAAGTTACTTTGTCAATTCCTACATTAAGCACTATATATCATGCATATATTTCAAGCTATTTTAATTTTTACGTTTCTCTGAATTTTACCATTCAATACGATTTATGATGCCAAAACTAGTATGGTATTTCACATTAAGAATCACAATTTGATAAGCTTCATTAAGGTGGACTACTAAGAGCTTTGATATTGCAAACCAAAAACAAAATAAATGGTTAATTAAATCAATATAAAAAAATAAGTGAATGAATGAACACCTTAACAAAAAAACTAAAGACAAACTTTGCGAATAAGAGATACACACATAATTAACAGCACAAAATATCAACCACATTTTACTCTGATAAATGTTTGGAATAATAAGCTGAATAGATTCACATACCTTCCTGCCCAAAGGGGGGACCAGGACATGAAGGATTTATCCCTCTCCATAAACCCTGTTGATTATTTATTTTAAATTCACTTGTTGACATCCTCCATTGCTCATTAGCAACAAATTGCCTCTGGCCATCTGGAACGGATGTCAATGAGTATGAAGGATAGAAAGAATGTGGAAGATGCTGCTGAACTGAAGGCTTCGGCGGATATGAATACTGATTAGATGGATTTTGGGGTGGGGTAGGATTCATGTGTCTTGGAGCAAAGTGAGGATTACCCAGCTGAAATTGCTGATTAGGTTGAGGAACTTGAGAATTTAGATACACATCGTTCTGTCCATATTCTAACTGCCTTGTAGGGTTTAAGGCAGAAGGTTCCTGAGAGCTGCAACCAGCCATTGGAGGAAAGCAAGCAGATGGTTGTGGCAAAATTTCATTCTTCACAATTGAACTATTTTGACCTCCAGGAAAAGAATTTCCAGCCATTTGCACTATTTGGATGCCCTGTATAAAGGACTCCATTTTTCAAAACCAGTAATGCAAACAAATACAAAATAAACCAGTGAAAACCATAAGCAAAAACATCTTACACTAGTTGTGCCACTGCAGTTATGAAGCTGTTGATACCCTGATTGGGGAATCAACAATGGCAGAGGACCAGGGGGTGGCATGAGTGGAGGTGGGGGTTCTTGCAAGGTGGGTGGCAGGGGTGGGGGAGGAGATGCAGATAATGAAGGTGGTAGTGGTGGAGGTGAAGAAGGCAAAGGTGGGAGAGGAGGGGGTGAATCAAGTGGCAATGGAGGAGAACCCTCGAGAATAACATGTACCTCTCCAGAAACGTTTGATTCTGGATCCAATATCATCTCTGAGCCCTGAAGATGAAAATCCATTTCCAAGGAACTGTTCAATAGTACAGGCATTTCATCCTTTGGATGATCTGAAACATCCTCCATTTCCAGCTCACCATCCACATCTTCCAAGATACAGTGGCGCTTGTCACTTGGGGTAACCGTAGAAGTTTCTGAATCCACAAGCGCACGAGTAGGATCTTCTGGAGTCACATTATTATGAAAATCATTGTCCTCATCTTCCTCAAACACGCGCGAAGATAAAAAGCCAGGCAGCTGAAATGTAGCATTACTGAAACACAATAGCCAAATATATAGCACGAATCAGAATTTGAAATATTTTTGGAATCGGAAACAAGAAAAATGGAACTAGAATATAAAACAATTAGACAGTTGAAGAATTTCATGTAGCTAATGGAAATCCCAGCCAAATAAAATAGAGAAATGCAAAGCGTCACAAAAATAAATAATTTTGATCTACAATTTCTTTTTCCCAATGTCGCAACTTAATGCTAGTCCTACTTAGCATGCACACTGGTGTACATAATCTTTCATACGTTATATTCTCCCATTTCATTTTTTTAAATACTCCATCTGAAATAAAATATAAGCAACAAAAATGATAACTGGAAAGTTGATGTATATGGTCTTAATTTAAAACTAGACACATCAATTTTTTAGTTACCAAGTTTGTTTATATTCATTCCGGAGTAGTATTTCATTAGAATCAATTACTGAGAGGAAATTGACCAATAGTATGATGAGTGTAATAGGTATACTTAACGTTACAAAGTCCTAATGACATGTTTTTTTCAATACGTTTTGGAAAATAAACTGGAATCCAAGGAAGATTCTTCCTTCTATAATAGTATCTGTAAAAAAGAAATCACCTCTTATTTGTTTTGAATTCCATTTTGGAACAGAGCAGAGGAGGAAATACATATACTAGACCATTAAGAATAAAATGTGCAACTTTTTCCATTCTCTCCATGTTCCAGTATGCAAAACCGATGCATAGCAGGTCCCATAGTAGTACCAGAAGCTTCAAAATGATAGCAACTGCAACAGTGCACGTGCACCAAAATATAACTAAACATTGTCCGGCGTCAATTCTTTTTCGATTTCCCAGATTTGTAACCTTGTGGGTTTTGATAATACTCAATGAAAAGTATGATCTTATATGATCAGTACATAAGTCAAACTAGATTAAAAAAGCTCTGGTTTTTTCAAAATTATGATTTGAAATTTATTTTGAATTTGTAGAGATTAATGAATCAAGTTTTATCATAAAATTGACAGACATGTTTCTTCCTCAAGTACTTTTCTGCTTTACTAACACTACGTCGTACTATATTTTTTTTGTTTTCACTCTATACTCTCAACCTCATTTGTGATATAATGATTCCAAAAGTTATATTCCATTGTCCTCTGTATTTGTTTTCCATTTAAGGATTCAATATCTCCTGGGTTAAAGTAAGATCGACTATACAGTACATCAATGACCAGTGACTTGGGAAAGGAAAAGTTCAAACTTGAATAATAATGAAAACAAGCACAAAATCAGCTTTTAATCTAAAAAAATTGATGAGCCAAATAACCACACCTTCCATACTCATCAACAAGCATGCCCTCCAATTCTCTAATTGGGTCATCTATAGATCGTTCAGCTCGAGAAGGACGCCGGAAAGAAAAGCTAACTGTCATATCATCACTCGAACCTCCAATATCATTCAAGTAACGGCGTAGAACTGATTCAGGAAAAATTTTCCTCTCAAGCCACAACCTTAAAACCTGCAATCCACACAGCATTAAAAAGCAGAACAGAAATGTAACATTCCACTAGCACACACAGCATACTGACTTACAAAAAGCGGCGTCATAAACTCATAAACCCCAAAACAAAATCATCCACTACTATATATTAAATTTAAGTCTTTTCTAGTGGGGATAATTTTGATAAGAACTTTAACTCTTCTCACAAAGTCACGCCAAAATTATATAAAAGAACCACTTGATTAACTTTGATTTGATCTAATTTAATCTCATATGATCACTACATAAGCCAAACAAATCAAAGTTAATTTCCTTTATTTCTTTAACTAATACATAAATTTTCTCAGCCAACATTAAAAATCAGGATATAATTTCAAATCATCATTAAAATTATTTATATTAATCAACACATTTATTAGATTTATCAAAATTAAATAAAAGTTTCAAGCACTTGTATTTTAATATTTTAATTTAAGGTTAAATATGATTTTAGTCCCAATAAAATTTCAGTATTTTGTTTTTGGTCCCTATAATTTTTTTCTTCGACATATAGTCCCCACAATATTTTGTCAATTTTTTAATCCTAATAAAATTCAAAATAAACAGAGACTTCATCGGATTGCTACCAAACTTTGCAAGTCTAGTATTCTGTTAGTTTTTGTTTCTTGATCTTTTGGCCCTTACAAAATTCATATTTAATTCATACCTTTTTAAAAAATTCTAAATTTGATTGGGTGAGATGATTATAATGTTCTAATCAAGTCTGCAAAAAATCAATCAAAAATTTGAAGAGTACACATGAGTTGACTTACAATAGAGACTAAAACTACCAACGGAAAATATTGTGGGGACTAAAAGTCAAAGAAAATTTTTTAAAGGGACTAAAACTTTATTTAGTCTTTTAATTTATATTTATAATTATCATTAAAATAATGTTATGCCAATCAAACTAATGATTTTAAAGTTTTGTTTTTTCAATTTTCTACATTCAAGGGAATACTTACTAGTACCATAATAAAGAAAAGATTGGACTATTGGAGCAAGTGTTCAATAATACTGCAAAATTGTCAGCTATTTTTGGGTTAATAGTCAGCCAGACAACCATACTTCAGATTAAGAGATTTGGTCTACACTTGGTTTTATCTTTGTGGGTTTAGGGGTTCATAGGTTGAGTTGGATGCTCTAATCTAAATAATTATCGTCAATAGTTTCATCAATGGAATCAAAGCTGGATCAAATCAAGTTAGAGACTCTCACCCTCAATTAGTGTAGGACAAAATCCTGTTTTTTTTTATCAAAGTGGCACTAATGACCATTTTACAACTGTCCCTGAAGGGATTTGAACTCGGTACATGGGAAGAGACAAAATTGTTTTGTGGATGAGAACAGAGATGGTTATGTTGACCATTCTTTATATTCTCCAGTTTACAGAAATAACTGACCTGGGGATTTACTGCTAAAAGTTGTTTGGCAGAAACAAACAAGGACAATAATGCCCTTTCTACTGCTTTGACAGGATGGCAAAATTTTCAGTGCCATCTCACTAATTTGGAAATTTTGGTAATGATCCTCAGGGTTTTTTCCTTTTAGGTTCCAATCATTAAAAAAACTCTAGAATCTAGATAGTCACTGTTAGGCTATTATTATTAGTAAAGAAAATATTATATTATTATTATTATTATGGAAAAAGCTAAATAGCACGAGAATATGCTAAACGAAAGCCAATGAAGTGCGGTTATAAAAACACTATTACCATTCTATCCTCACAAACAATTCTTTTAGTACCCTTTTCCTTGTATTGTAAGCCAGTTACACTATTTGTCAAATTTCGTTGGAAAAAAATTTGCACAAAAATAGCAAAGCTCGATTATTATTATAGGATGTTATTATAAGAAGGAAATAAGAAACTGACTTGTGGTCAGTTTTGGTAACTGCCATGGCAGTTTATTTATGTAGATAAGGTAGTTAATTTATGTATAAATAAGGGAAAGCCATAGGGTTTGATTATTTTGGCATTTGTGTGGATTTGGGGACTGATTAGGCATTGGGAGGATTCTAGATCTCTTGAATATCCAGAGAATATAATTGTAATCTTCATTTTACGGTAATATATCAGTTGGTTTCTATCAGTCGCAAACAATAATACTTTTCTTTTTGTAGAGATATCACACTTATACAAGCCAGTTTGTTCACCATCCCATTGTACTATGCCTATCTTTACCTTTTTCAGATTCATTTTACAGTGGCCCAGAGGATGAAAAATCGTCTTTCCTTTTGTCAAAAGTAAAGGAGAGTTGAGATCCTATTACTGGTTGGGAATTTTGTATCAATCTCAAGATGAGGGGTGATAAGTTTTAATAATTCTATGGTCTATTTTAAGGCCTCTAATTATCTCTATTCTCAAATGGGGTAGGGCTATATTTATACTTTTATAGCTTCCATCTAGTGCATCTATTGCTGTTTCAAGGAAATTACCATTATTAATATGCAGAAAATTGAGACCCTTGTTGTATTCTCCATCATTTTCCCTCTTATTCCATTCTTTTTATGATTTGGAGCATGCTTATCTTCCCTTTATACTTCACTTGTTTTGTCTTAGATAAAATTTCTTTATCATAAAAAGAACTAGAGCTGACCTTGAGACATTGGCGACGATTCTCACGAGCACTAGTCCCAGGGGGAGCAGCAGCACCAAGAAGACGTGCCAACCCTCCTTGAATCGTAGGGATGTAGGAAGCACCTGCAATACCTGAAAATATCTCTTCAATTAGAGTTGAAAATGACATGAAGAAAACAACTACTTGAAACTTGCCATTTAAGCAGAGAATAGGGAAGATACAAAGCCAGAGAGAGAAACATGTGATTTCATAATAAATGCTACAAAACAGCATTCTATGAAGTAAATGCTCTCACCTTTTTGATTATGTGAGCACTGGGTTATGGAATCAACAAGAAAGAACAAATCCACTTTACGATGAAAACTAGTTTCATTTTCTAGCTTTCGGATAAGAAGTTCAACAACCTGAACATACAGACCTTAGAGTAAGTCCACTACATGAAAATTAACAATAAAATTAATGTAACTGCAAAATTTAATTGCAAAAGTATCACAGAAATTATATTCATATTACATGTCTCTAAATTTGAACCCAAGAAAATACATTGCCATATTGGCATATTCTAAAAGTCAGAATCAAATTCAAAAAGCAGACAAGCAAACTGATAGTTGAAGTATGTATTGTACACATCATGTGAAATACAACTAAACTAACACATACTATTAAAGCTTCATTTTTAATAATTTAAAACATAGATTTGTCCAGAAGCTTAGCTTATCCTTCCACCTACAATGTAAAAATAATGGTTTTCGAGATTTGAACCGGTTTCACACTTCAACGCAACTCATTAGAATTTAAAATTTAAATGACATTAAAGAGGTCTTTTAATACTCCTTCTGTCCCATAATAATTGAGTCATTTCGCATATATTAAGAAAAATGTATAAATGAAAGAGAAAGAATACTACTTTTACCAAATTATTCTTGTTAGATATTGGTGCATTATCAATGTCATAAATGCATAGTTTAATATATTGCATTGGAAATGATGTAGCAATATTAATTAAATGGTACAATTGGAAAAAAAGTGCATTGGAAATTGAAATGATCAATTATTTTAGGACAATTTTTTTTTACAAATGGGTCAACTATTGTTGAACGGAGGGAGTAGCAATTACGACTGTATTGCTGCACACCAAAGTAGCTTTTAAATTATTTTATACGGCAATTTTTTACCCACATACTTGGAGTAGATGAGGAAGAAAGTCAATATCCAATTACTAATTTTAGAAATAACAGATATAATGAAGCATACCTCATTGGCAATGCCATACTTAGCACAATCAATGGCAAGACGTGTTGCACGCCCAATACTTTCCTTGGTCCTCGACAAAGTTTCAATCATTCCTTCAAAGGCATCACGAGCAATAGCAGACTCGGTACCACCACTCAGAGATCCCCCAACAGCCCTTTGCCCTGAACCAGCTCTTTTCTCCTCATTTTCTTCAGCATCAAGTTGATTTTGAGAAGGTGAGTGATGTCCATTGGTTGATGGAGAAGCTAATGTTTGCTGCTCATAAACTCCCTGCATATTTGCCTGGCCATAATTGCTAGAGACAGACAGAAACGGCTTCACTGTAGAGGGGCTTGGTGTTCCCACTTGAGCATTATGAAGATCAAAAGGATGACACTGAAATTGAGCTACTAGTCTCCTTTTTGCCTGGGCAACTGCAATAAGATGCTTCATAGTCTTGGAAGTTTCTGGAGTCCCAGAACCAGCATATAGGCTACTTTTTTCTTCTGTGCCCAACTCTAATCTGCGATAACATAAATAAATCATAAAGGAAAAAAATCAGCAAGCAATTCAAAAAAGAAGGAAACATAAGAGTCAGAGACAGAAAGAATCAAAAGCATATGTACCTATCAGCATGAATAGCATCTAGTTCCTTTAAACTTTCTGTCGTAGCATGTACTTCAATTGACTGTGGTAATGTCTTGGGGGTAGTTTTAGACCTTTCAACGGAAGATGCAAGCTTTTTTTTATTAGTTATACCTTGACTCTGCAAACTGCTGATGCTAGTTAAACTCTTTGAAGGGCCATTATCAGCCTTCTTTTGAGTAGCATTACTGAAAACTTTAGGCAAAGTTTTGGAACATTTATGTCGCTCAGCATTTGACTTTGCTGTAGGAAGAGGCTGTGGAGAATTCACTGGAGAAATGGAGCTTATATTTTCCAAGTTCGAAGGAAAACACTTTGAATCTAATTTCTCAGGACTGTGAGGTAAATGGACAGCAACAACATCATCAGCATTCTCTTTTTGAGGAGTCCCTGTAGACAAAGAGTCATTACATAATTCAGTTAAGGGTCCTTTCAAATGGCTATCCTCAAGTGCACTAGGTTTTCTGTTAGCTAGCTGAGAAACATCACCATTCCCCAAGAATGCATCATTGCTCTTCACAACCTCTGAAACAAGAGATGGTGATTTAGTATTTTTAGCAGTTCCTCCATGAACAGGAGTCTTGGGTTCATCATCATCAAAAAGGCAAACAGCTCTGCGTCTCCTCCGTACTTGGTTAACTGCAACATTATCTGCATCACCTTTCAGGCTAAGAGAACTCATTTCTGCATGTTCATCAGAAGAAAGACTAGCAGAATGAGGCTTAGCTTGCTGTACTTGGCTACGATGTTTTGTACCAGCCAGCACTTCACAAACAGAATGATTGGAATCTACAATAGTTGTCTGAGCCCTAAATGACAATCCTTTGTCTGTTTTCAAACATGATACAGACCTTTTTAACTCCGTTTTTTTGAATACCTTGTCATCAACAACAGGAAAGTCAGGTGAAGCACTCTTTGCATCTTCATGGAGAGATTTTAAAGTTTTGTTGTCTTTGGCATCCATACACTTGAACTTCTTGGTAGCATGTAATGTTTCATTTGTTCCCAAATTACGCTTTCCTTGAACTTGGGTCTTGTTTCTCTTAAAAGAATTATTTCTAGCAGCCTCCTTAGAATCAACAAAAATCTCTTGTGACTCATTTTTTACCTCAAGACTTGTTTTAGCTTTCAGCAAGTTCTTATCTTTATTTCCACTGTTCAAATCAGAGTTTGATTTAACAGCATCTGCAGAATCAACAAAAAATGCATTTTTCCCACCTTTCACTGTCTCTCTAGACCTGGAAAGATTAGCATAACCTGCAGAATTTTTACCCTTTGAAACTGCTATATTAAATCCACTTATTTCTTTATCGGCGGCTGCAGCTTCGCTTCTCCTCCTTGAACCATTAACAAGCTTTCTTGCCTTATTCCCATTGGTAGAAACATTCTGTACATTATCAACTTGTTTGAAGTCATTAACATTGTATACATCCTCAAAATCAGAAACTTCCTTTTTCAGACATGATTGATCCTGAAGACCAGATTTATTGATGTGCTTGTTTAGTTCGGTAACAATGGATGATTTACTTTCCAACACAGGTGACAAAACTGGAGATGAACTGTCAGTTTGACAGCCCGATTCAGACGGTTTTTCATCATGCCCATCACTTTTTCCACATCTTTGGGCATAGTGCTCCAAATTTGAGCCAACATCTTCCATAATAGTCTTAGCTTTTTCTGCATTAAATACCACAACATCAGTAGCATCCTTTATGTAGCTCACTGCCCCATCAAAAGAAGGGGCCTCTGAACCAAAACGTGAATCATCAGTGTCATCTGTCAAACCACCAGCTCTCTGTTTCTCTAATTCCTCAAATGCTGCACAGATTTCCTTTACCGCTCGGGTAAAGTACTTCGTTTTACCTTGACACCGAGCAGTTAACTTAGTTTTGACCTCATTGGTGAATGCCTGAATATCCACAGGGGCAACAAAAGCTCTGGGAAATAAAAGAATATATCAAGTGTGCAACGTAAGAAGATAAAAAGCAAAACCGTCAATCTAATAAACGCAAACAGACTTTTTTATGTAACATCCTGACCGGTACCGTTATCGGCGATGCTACTCAGCCCCCCTTTCCACCCAGTGGAAATAGCGAGTTTTTGCCTTCCGTGGGAGTCGAACCCGGTATCTGGGAGATAAGTATCGCCTCATCACATTCCCACTACCAATGATCCTGGTAGTGGGAATGTGATGAGCCGGTACTTATCCCCCAGGTACCGGGTTCGACTCCCACGGAAGGCAAAAACTCGCTATTTCCATTGGGTGGAAAGGAGGGGTGAGAAGATCGTGAGTAGAATCGCCGATAACGGTAATGATCGGGATGTTACATAAAAAAGGTAAAAAGTAGAAAACATCAGAGGAATCACACAATCATATTACTTGGGTATTTAGAAAAAGAACATCAAATTACTTTAAATTAACTGATTTGATACTCATTATAGTTGGGAGCTCAGGATTTAAATTTCGAGTCGCAGTAAAAGACGGTTACTGAATTTTCTAAAATTAACTGACATTTATTGTTGACAGTATATATATAACTCAAAAAATATGTGCTAAAAACACTTCACTTTTAGAAGGAAGAAAATAATTAATATCCTTCGAGAAATGACATTTGGATTACACAATAAATTCGCAAAATAAAAAAATGATAATAATGACAAAATTCACGTTTCATTTGTCGAAAAAAACAAGATGATATAATACTCCACCAGTTACCAAACAACTGGAATATCCTCTGAAGGAAGAACAAACAATTTTTTTTTCTTTTTATTATGAATTTATGACAATATAACAAAGATCCGAAATTATTAGTTTCTAATCAAGAATCATAATCAGCATTTGCAGCTTAAATAAGATACTTCATAATTGAATTACTAGACAATGAGAAACTTCACATCATCAGTCAGCTGTTCTCAATTACTAAAAAACTTTTCAACATTCATTGAACTACTTTGCAACCTAGCCAATATCAGTTACTAAAAGAGCTCCTCAATATTCACTGAATTACATGACAACTAGCCATTCACACACTCTTAAAGGCAAGGTTTTAAATTGCAGAACACCTCAGCTTGGCTGCATCAGTTGCAGTGACTACGGCAACTGCATTAGGCCGTAATTGCAGTCAGTATCAGCTGCAACTGCAACTACTTTGCATCCGCAACACAATCACAATTTAATACTGTGATAAGCTCTAAATACTACAATTAAAACAGATAGAGAGAAAGAGAGTTACATTTCTTCGGTCCCATAAAATTGAACAAAAAATTTCTTCGGATCAGGGGGCTTTTCCCAATCTTCAGGCCTGCTTATCTGAAGAGGAAAAATCAACAAAATCAGTACCCCAGCATTAATAAAGAGCCGAAAACTCGATCACCTAAATTAATGAGTTAACTGTCTAGCAATGAGAATGATCACCAAACATAAATAAACAAATAAATAAAAGGAGATATAACATAAACGTAATGCTCCTATGAATCAAGATAATAAAATTATTAATCCAACTCAATCAGTCGAACCGAGGATTAATCTCATGGTAAGTCCAAAAGCAGGATACACGGAACGATTTACTAGGGTGTCAAAGAGACAAAGACACTAATTTCGGTAAGTTGCAAAATAAACGTAATGCTCAATAAAAATAATGAAAATATTCAAAGATCCATCAAATTTCCAAAACTCCTAACAATGTTCAGCTTCAAGAGTATGTGCAACAACTTAAGAGAAAATCGCTACAAACGAATGCAAAACCTTTAATATGAACAATTTCAAAAACTAAGCAAAGAAATAACTCTATAAGCTACACATTACAACTTTAGAATCCAAATACGTACACGACTTAACAAAAACGTAACAAAATCACTAAGCACCGCAACAACACGATATCACACGATATAAACGAAATCAACCAAAGCAAGTTCGTCGGATGAAGAAGAACGCACTTTAGCAGGCCAAGCAGGGAATCCCTTGACCTTAGCTAGAACGAGATCGCCGATAGTCAAGTGCGCATTGGCCTTGGCTTTGTTCGCTCCACGTCGGCGTGACGGAGGCATGATGGCGGCGGAGATGCCAGAGCGAATAAACAGGAATCAAACGACAGCGCACTGAACGAATAGAAAACCCTAGAAATATCAGGGAACCGCCGCGGGGATCTCCAGTGAGGAATATTCTGCGGAAGCGGTTAGAGAAGTAGCGAAGGATGCGGTGGTTGAGAAGGGAGATAAGGAGGCGTCGGCATTGGCAATGGCGGAGAGAGAAAGATAGAGAGAGAGAAAGGGAGAGGGAGAGAATCGATGAGGCGGTGAAACGGAGAGAGAATGGAAAGTTTTTCGTGGTTTCGAGCGTGGCTGTGCTTTGGAAGGAAGGAGTATGGTATTGAACGCAATGAGATTTTTTTTTCTTTTTTCCCTCAATTTTGTAATGTTTTTCCTTTTGATTTTGGCATTCTCTAACTCAACTTTGTTTTTCAATTTTTCTGTTTCCTTTCCAAGGAGGGAGTTGTTATTGGCACCCCCTCCGTTTGTTAATACACTTAATCTTTTAACAAAATTGTTTTGATATACCTTTAATCATCTTTTAACAAAATTTGTTTTGAAAAGGACATACAATCAAAATGTCACCCAAATTTGTTCATCTAAATTGTTTTGGTAATGTGTTCAATATGAAAATATTGTATTTTAATGTTATTTTTGCCGCAATTTCAAGAAGTTAAAAATTCAAGTTTTTGTCTCATCGTGCAGTGACGTTCATCTCACTGTCAAAACAAATAAGTACTTAAAAATCAATGACCTAATAAGAAGTAATATACAACTTTATCTCTTTACTTTCTCACTTTTTTTTACTATTTGTCATTTGTTTTAGCTTCATTCTTGTGAAGTATGGAAAGTACAATAATAAATTTCTAAAACAAACAACAAACAATGAAATAGTTAGAGAAAGAAAGCAAGGAAGTAAATAGGGAAGGAAAATATTACTTTGGTTTAAGACACTAGTTTTTAGTACTTCTTGAGGTTAATTAATGTTCGAAAACCATATTGTATAATTTAGGGATGTTGTCATCCAAAAGTAAGAAATACTATTTTGGAAGTTGAGTTTCAATGTAAAAGAAAGTAGATTTTGTGGTGTGCGACTTAAGCATTATTGGTGAAATCCTATGATGTTCTTCCTTTACAAGAAGAATTTATTCATTAGTGGGATAAAAAGAACCAAAGTAATTTTTGTTGAAAATGTCATTTTTGTAGGTGATAAACCGTCTATTTTATTTCAATATTGCTACCCACGCCCCCTTTTTTACTACTCACACCCCTCAAAAAAATTTTAAAACTTAAATTCCTAAAATGCTCTTGCATATTTATTAAATTTTTAACCCTAATCTCTCTTAATCTTCATCTTTTACCTCACACTCATATTCATCCATTTCTCTCACAACCCCTTATGATTCTTCCTCCATTTTTAAGAACTTCAACATCTTCAATCATCCTCATTTCCTCTCTTCACATTGTGTTTAAAGTGACCCAAGAAGGTATGTATATTGTTCTGTTTTTTAGTTCGTATTTTTTATGAAAATCTGGGGATTTTACGTGAACTGAGTTAACGCACGATGTTGTAACGTTACGTGAACATAATTCACGTACGTTATAAAATTGTAAAATTTCAAAACACTACGTGAATTAAGTTCACGTATACCTACGTGATTTAACATTGCGTAGAAAATGGAGTTTAAGCCCCAAACATTGTCTGGTACGTGAACTCAATTCACGTAGGCTTGCGTGAACTCAATTCACGTACGTTTACGTGAATTCAGTTCACGCAAGCCTACGTAAATTGAGTTCACGTATCAGGCAATGCACAAATGTGAGTTTTGCAAAGTTCACGTAGGCTAACATGTATCATCTACGTGAACTCAATTCACGCAAGCCTACGTGAATTGAGTTCACGTAGCTGATACATGTTAGCCTACGTGAACTTTGCAAAACTTCCACATTTTAACTGAGGTGCCTGGTATTGAATTCACGTAAGCATATTCCAGAATTTTTATATGTTCCTTTTTGGATGCAGATAAATGGACCAAGGGGGAGACAATAGTGATGAAATGTATGAAGGTTTGGAACCTGATTTTGAGGAAATGCATGATGGTTTGGAACATGATTTTCACGAAATGTACGATGGTTTTGAAGCAATGAATGATGGTGTTAAACCCGTAATTGAAGACGATATGAACAACAGAGATGAACCTATTATGGTTGATTTGATTGATGTGTTTAGCACCAGCATGATGTAAATACGCGAGATGATTTATTGAAATGGGCTAGAAATGTTGGAAGGGAAAGTGAAATTGTCGTTGTCATTTTTAGATCTGAAATTGCGACAACATGACTAATAACAAAGACAAAATTAATTCTTAGTTGTGAAAGAAGCGGTAAATATAGACATTGGAAGAATCCTAAACTGATGTGGAGTACTTGGACTAGAAAATGTGAATGCCCATTTAGATTGAGAGGAACACCATCAAGTGTTGGTGAGGGATGGTATATGCATGTAATATGTGGTGTCCATAACCACAAATTGGCCAAAAACCTGACTGGTCATTCTTTCTTATGTCGATTGTCTCATAAAGAGGAAAATGTACTTTGTGATATGACGAAGAACATGGTAAAACCAAGAAACATATTGATGACACTAAAAGATCATAATGATGAATGTTTGACGACAATAAACAAGTTTACAATGCACGTCAAGCATATCGCTCATCACTTAGAGGTAATAGAACAGAAATGCAACATCTTTTAACATTGATGGAACGCGACAAATACGTCTATCGATATAGGAAGGTAGATGGTTCAGATGAGTTGAAAGACATATTTTGGGCTCATCCAGACGCTATCACTCTTGTAAATAATTTTCACATAATATTGATTATGGATAGCACATACAAGACCTGTAGGTATCGAATGCCATTACTTGAGATTATTGGTTTTCCATCTACTGAAATGATATTTTGTGTGGGATTTGCATATCTACAGTTTGAGTGTGCTGATAATTTTGCGTGGGCACTGCAAATGTTGAAAGAACATATTACAAGTGGTGAAGTCGAAGTCATTGTAACTGATAGAGACCTTGCTTTGATGAACACAGTTGAATATGTTTTTCCAAAAGCAGTTAATTTGTTATGTTTGTTTCATGTATGCAAAAATGTCAAAGCGAAATGCAAGATGATTGTGTTTCTAAAAAAGAAGCAGGTAGAAATAATGGAGGCATGAGATGCTTTTGTTTACAGTTATGATGAGTCTCAGTACTACATGAAGTTGACTATCTTTGAAGAAATTTGTAGTAGCTGTTCTATTTTTTATGATTATGTACATGAGAAGTGGTTAGTTCCTCACAAGGAAAGATTTGTTGAGGCGTGGACAAATAGAGTTATGCACTTTGGAAACACAACAACACAAAGGGTTGAGTCGGCGCATTGGAGTTTGAAAAGGATATTACAAGATAGTATTGGTGATATATTCAGTGTTTGGGAAACCATCAATAGGATTGTAGTACAACACAGTGAGATAATAGCATCATTTGAAAAGAGCGTCATTCAAAAGGTGCATTGACATAGTAACAGATTGTACACCTATTTGCGTGGTGTTGTGTCAAAAAATGCAATAGATCACATTGCAGCAGAGTGTGATTGCGTAAAGTATGTAGGTATTGATAAGTCTGAGTGTCGTTGCACGTTTAGGACAACACATAGTCTACCTTGTGCATGTGAAATAGCCAGGTATAGTATGATCTCACGTTCCATTCCGTTAGACGCTATTCATGTTTGGTGGAGTAAATTAACTTTTCATAATGATGGATCGAGTAAAACTTCAGAGTTATCTGTGAAACATGAAATAGATGTGATAGTGAAAAAATTTGAAGAACTTGATGTACCTGGAAAAATTGCACTTAAAGGTAAATTACGAGAGATCGCGTATCCATCCACTATGTCGATGTGTCCACCTATTGACGAGGTTAAAACAAAGGGTGCACCAAAAAAAGACAAGAGTAAGGTATCAAAAAGAGATAAATCAACCAAGCGTGATCCATCTTGGTAGGAGTATGTTGATGCAAGTGTTCGATGCAGTGACACAAATGCATGTAGCACTGTAACATCTAGTAAAGTACAACAACCTCAATCATCAGTCAAAAAGCTCGCACCTCGACCATCAGTCTGCAAATTTCAACAACCAAGAGTTCTTCTCTTCAATGATTGGTTGCCGATTGAAATTCATAAATTCATAGATGACATTATTGACGTCGGTGATGATGGTAATTGTGGATATCGTGCAGTAGCAGGTTTGCTTGGAATGAGTGAGAACTCTTGGGCATTCATTTGTCAAGAGTGTGTGGTAGAGCTTCAAGAGTTCAGGTCTCATTACGAGAGAATATATGGTGGAGAAAATTTTGTTCAACAACTTATACAAAATCTATATGTTGGACAAGTTGCAACTATAGATAATTGGATGACACTTTCAGAAATGGGATATGTGATTGCTTCGAAATTTAACTTGGTTTTCGTTGCATTATCACTTAACCAATCGCAAACATTTTTTTCCACTTCGAAGTCCACCACCAACATCTATGTCAGATCATCGTATGATAGTTATTGCATTTGTTAAGAACTGTCATTTTGTGCATATATTAATTGTGAAATTTAATTTACGTTTATCAATATGTTAAATTTAATTTAATTTAAGTTTTTTTATATGTTTAATAAATTATTGATTTTAACAAGTTTATTTAAACCAAATTCTCCTATAGCACCAACAAGTAATCTGTGGAAAAAAATTACACTAAAGAAGCATGACAATGAGAGTTTATTTACAACGATTGCATGCAACATTGGTTGCAGATATTTCCATGCACTTTAAATGATTATATTGTAAACTGAATATTTTATTGTAAACTGAATATTATATTGTAAACTGATTATATTGTATGAATTCAGTATTACACATATCCTAAACATAGTGAAAAAACCAAAATATTCAATCTCTAATACATATCCAATATGTAAATAAAGCCTAAATTCCTCTATTTCTCCTGCGATATGGTACTAAATTAGACCAATCTCTACCACCACCTCTTTGTGTTTGCAACATCAAAATTAATTCATTCATGAGTGCGACGCCATCAAGTAATACTAGTTGTCGATTGAGAAGCTCTTCTGCAATTTGTATTGCTCGACGCTACATTAAAAATATACATTAAATAATTTAGTTAAAATAATAGATGAATAATTAATTTCGTTATGTAATAAATTGGAATTAATATACCGTTATATCAACTGCTTCATCATCGGCATCAGCGACAGGTTTTGCAACCAAAGGATCTTCATGAACTGGTTCTCTTTGAATTATGAATGAATGAGAAATTCTGCGAAACCAATTCATGTAATCGTTCGAGCAAGTTGCAGGTCCATTTACAACTGCACCAGTATCCACTATGTGCACAATGTACTGCGTAAACATTATGTCCATTTCATCTGGTGTGGTCGTATGACCCACTATCTCTAACAGTGAGTCAGGAATGGTTTGGACATAACATTGACGCAGTACCCTGTATGGCAGATGAGCATACATTTTCGGACCCCAGCGTATCCACCCTATAAATAAAGAAATCTCTTCAAATGGTCGCTTCAATTAATGCTGCTCATATGGTGTCCAACATACCCGATGAACGTCAATCTCGTCAAGAGCTTTCCTAAATGGAAAAACCAAACCCTTGTCCCTTTTTGGCTTCCATTTAAATGCTCTAGAGTAGTTCTCAACATAACTAGGAGAGAGTCTACAACAATCTACACATAATGTTGGGAAATGCTCGTAGACCCACACCTGCACATATATAATAACATTTTAGTAGTTGATAATTAATAATAGAAATTATTATATAATAACATTTTAGCAGTTGATAATTAATAATAGAAATTATTAACACAATAAAAAACCATTACTTGCAATAGTGTCAGATACCCAGAAACTATTCTGGTTTAACGCATGCTTGCTTCCTGAAGATTATCATAGAGGTAAGCAAGAGCAGTAGCACCCCATGCATATCCCCCACATGAATTGAGGTCTCAGAAGCAGTCAAGATAGGCAACACTAACTGCGAAGGCACTCTTGTCGCTGAAAAGAGTGCAACCGACCAAAAATAAAAGAAATGCCATCGCAGCCATCTGCCAATGCTGGTCACGACAGCGCTGTTGGTATACTTCAAGTAACCAACTAAATCGAAAAGTGGTTGTCCGTGTGACATTAAATTCAGCATAGGCGGAAGCCTCAGTGACTCCGAGAAGCCCAGACAATATATTTGCACAATCATCCTTGTTAAATACATTAACAGTGAAGAATGCACTGATGATGGAAATATGCAACAAAGAGGAGACATCGTCTAGAGTAATTGTCATCTTCCCAATTGGAAGATGGAAGCTATTGGTGTCACGATGCCACTTCTCTACGAAGGCAGAAATGATCCATTTGTCGATAATTTCGTAGTTGTATTTTAGCAACGAATATAATCAAGAGCTTTTAACTAGTTTCTCAACCTCTTCGTGTTCAATCACAGCTTCTTTTAATTTTTTACCATTGCTAAACACCCTTAATTCGCCGCGATCCTGAAATAAATTAAGCAAAAAAAATATAAGTTAAAACACATTAAAAAATAGCTATTAAAAATTTAATTTGATGGAGAAAATTACCATGTCCCCAAAGTTTAGTTGCCACATGATCACCAAATGTCTTAAGGACAGACATGTCAACCGGACCACCAGGATATCTATCATCCTGTGGAGGTTCATCTTGTGCCTCTTCCTATTCATGTTGTTCGTCTTCCTGTATGGCATGTTGTGCCTCTTCCTGTTGGGCCCGTTGTGCCTCTTCCTGCTATAATCGTTGTTGCTCTCGTCTAGCACGTTGAGCCAATGTGGAAGTCGTTGGTCTAACACGATGACCCTCCTCATTAGAAGTACCCTCATTAAGTATAACACGACTCTCTTTGTCGGTAAACATAGTGCACACCATTTCTGCAATACCAAACCATAATCAAAGCAATAAATCTTACGTGAACTTAATTCCAGAATTCCACAACATACGTGAATGAAGATCACATACGTGAACTTAGATAACCTACGTGAATTAAGATCACGTACGTGAACTCAGCCAACATAGCCTACGTGAATTAGGTTCACGTACATGAACTTAGCCATCATAGCCTACTTGAATTAAGTTCACATACGTGAAATTAGCATACCCTACGTGAATTAAGATCACGTACATGAACTGAGTACATCTATTTGGTTTCAAGATCACGTACGTGAACTGGTTTTCAAAAACCCAGAATCGTACGTGAATTGAGTTCACGTACGTTTCTCAGTTTTTGAAAACCAGTTCATGTACGTGAAGGGTTTCCAACATCTAAAACAAACTTGTGATTTTTGGCCTTGGTTGCAAAATGCTAAATAGAAACAACAACAATAGTGTAGAAAAAACAACAACAACATTGTACTTACTTGATTGAAGATGTTGAAGATGAAGATGTTGTTGAAGATGATGATGATGTTTGATGATGTTTGAAGATGATTGATAATGATTGAAGAAGATGAAGATCAAAGATTGATTGAAGATGATGAATGAAGATGATGGGGTTTTGGGAATTAGGTGAATAAAGAAGATTGAAATATAGAGGGAATGACATTTTGGAAATATTAGTTTTTAAAAAAATTGGAGGGACGTGGGTAGTAAAATAGGGGGTGTGGGTAGCAAAATTGATTTCATTTTCTATATTTGGAGCTCTAGATGTCCAATTGACGTGATATTTCATTTCTTAGAAAGTTTAGAGAATTATCTACAATTTGTCTTTTAGACTCTAGGGTAAAATCAATATCTTTCATGGTGGAAAATGGGCTTAGTCAACATTTTGTGTGTGTTAATTTAAATTAAAATAAATAATGGGCTGATTCATGACAAATGAGTGATACTCAAGTGAAGCACAAAAAGGGTGTAAAACAGTTTTGTTGGTGTAGAAGAAGTAACTTTTGATTTGTTTTTGTTGAAAATGACTTTTGAGTTTCTTGTGTTGCTATTTGTAACCACATTTTCATTAATTTTAGACAATGTAATTAGTGCAGCCACTATACAAGACAATTAATGCAATAACTAGGAATTAATGTTAGTTTATTGTGATTTTTGTCTCACTTGTAATTTGCTCAAGAAAATATTTCTTTTACATATGGGGAATTACATAATAAAAAGGGAAGATTTTTGTTAAAAAAACACACTTTGTCTCTTTGAGATATTATGTCTCTTTTTGGTTTTGGCTTGGACCACCCTTTTAGATCTTATCAAGAAACCAAGTTGTTTTTTTGTGATGATTATTCCCTAATGCTTATCATTCATCTTCTCTATAGAAGCTTGAGTGTGGTGTCACTCTCATTTCTACTTTTTTCATATTTTTATTTTTTTCTTACTACACGTTTTATACTTTTCAATAATTTGAAATATATGCGTTGCCAATAATATGCACATAAAATGACAAACCATGCATTTGGTATGCATTTGGGTAGTCATGAAGATGATACATCTTGTACTTAACCTTATTATTTTTCATTACATTATCTCTCCCTCTTTCTCTCTATCATTCACACCGAATTCAACAAAAAACTGAATCATGATTTTAGGTTTGGTTGAACAAAGAATAAAAGGAAACAAAGGTAATATATCTTGTGGCAGTTTACTTTTGCCCAGCACAATTATTTTGATCCTTAAAAAATCACTTCTGCCCATGGTGTGTGACTTGCTAAACCACACACTTAAATGTTGTTTTAAAGGTAACATATCTTGTGGCAGTTAATTTTCGAAGTGTTTTTTCCTTTTTATTCATCACCATGCATTTTCCTTTTTTTTTTTTATTCTTAATTTTTTGGTTTGTTGTTTATGATGCCATATATCCAATCTTAATAAAATTACCTAATGGTAATTAGTTGGAGATGTGCAATTGATTAGTGAGCTATTGATAGAAAACCTTTTGGCATATAAGGGTAGCAATAATGAAATTTAAATTAGAAGCATTTCAGAAACTAAAGAGTTTTATTGCTATAATAGAAACTCAATTTCATAAAAGAGTTAACATGATTAGAAGTGACAATAGGTTTGAGTTCTTACTTACATAATTTTTTTTTTAAGGGTATAACACATCAAAGAAGTTGTGTAGCCACTCCTATTCAAAATGGAAGAGTGAAAGAGGAGATACCAACACATATTGAACATAAAGGTACTTATGTTTCAATCAAAACTGCCTAAAATGAATCGGTCCTATGATGTTCAACATGAAGTGCTTTTAATGAACAAAACTCCCACTAGGTTGTTGGGAAATAAGTCTTCTTAAGTCCTTAATGGCACTATACATATCTTAGTAATTTGAAGGTGATTGGATGTTTGTGTTATGCTTCTACTTTGATGTTAACATAAGGAAAATTATAGTCTCAAGAAATGTGCAATTTTATGACTTGGAGTTTCATTTGTATTATACTACTTTAAGTCCTGCCTAGTCTACTGATATTTTGGTAGCAGATTTTGATACATATGTTCCAATCAGCTCTACTTCTGACAATTGCATTTCACCTTCATTCATCTTGTCTACTAGTGCAACCAATAACCTTTCCCACCGATGTTGTTAGGATCAAGATTCTACTTAACATTGGAGATGGGTAGCGTAGAATTGTAACAAAAATCGTAAGATTTTACCAAAAATGAAAATTACACTAGTACATGTATATATAACCATAAGCTGAAATATAAAATTACTTAACCATAAGTTCCAAAAACAAGTCATAATAGATAATTAGTTACATGACTCCCTACATAACATGGAGTTTTTTAGACAAGTCATATGACTAATTAGCAAAATACCTCAAGTCATGACATACTTCCATAAGTCACGACATAATTCCCAAAGGTAATAGCATAATACCATCCAAAAAAATTTAGTAGTAATTACATAATAATCCCAAAAGTCATGACAGTAATCCCAAAATCAAATGTCGTGACATACACCTCAATCTTAAACTAAACTCTAAAGGAAGACAACAATGCAAACATCGGTCAAATCATCTACCATAAAATCATCAATTGCATCATCATCCAAAAACCATCTTCTCCTTCTTGTCCGTCACTTTATACAACATTAGAAAGCTCAAATTCATCTTCATCTGTAGCTATACTCATGGAGTTTTCTTTCAACTTTTTTCTTCTCAAATCTCAAATTTGCCATTACATAAACAAGATCATTCATGGTCTATTGTTTCAATCGATTCCTTTTCTTGGTGTGAACCTAATTAAACAATTACAAGACATAAATTGGTTTATTTGAAGCAATACTAAAACTAACGGAAGGTAATTTTTAAAAGGAAAACATCTCGTCTCAAAAGCATTCCAATTCCTCTCACAACCCAAGGAACTACAAGTTAAGCTCAAGACACCTAACAAAAAATTGTTGCAACTCAGGAAATTCATCACCATGTGATTCCCACCATTGGGACGGAGTTTTGTTCTTGAGTCCATGTGTAGCTACTTCATCACCAAAGAATCTAGATTTACTCTTGAAGTACTTAAGTAGCCCATCAATTTTGTTAACTAATTTCATATCTCCCAACAACCTTTTTAAACACTCATATAAACCATTCTTCACTTCAACATCAGCTTTAAAATTAGGACTATAATGCAACATTGGATTCAAATAATAGCCAACATCATGTAAATGTTTATGTAGTTGTCTATCCCGCCTTTCATCAATAATATTCCGCAAAGGCATAAAACTAAATAACCAAAAAAACATAGAATTAGTTTTCAAACTAAAGCATGACTATAAACCAATCTCAATGCTTTAAACATACAAAATTGGACTAATTTAAGGCTGCTTGCATACCTCTTCTTTTTGTTATTATTGAAGGCTGATTGTATGCCTTCATTGGCACGATCCAATCTACGCCTTGGATGTGAACATCCTAACCAATGCTGGTCTATTTTCTTTTAAGCATCTCAAAGACAAGTATGATGTAGTAAACCGTGTCATGGCGAGTCTTATAAATCACCGCGATTGGTAAATTGATGCAATAAAGAAATCATACTAGTCCTAGAGTAAATGTAAGCGGTGATTTTCCTACCCCTAGTTATTGTATCTTTTTAAAGTGGTATCTTGTTCTCAAAGTCTTCTAATATTAGATCTATGCAATAGGTAGCATAAGGTGTCCAATAAAGATTCTTTCTCTTTGCCATTAACAAATCTCTATTGGAACCAAGTTGGTTTTATATTTAGAGTTTTAATGTTAACAAAAATATTTTATGAGAACAATATATTTGACTTCACAGAGTATGAAAGAGATCCGTGTTTTTGAAGACAATCTAAAATAAGATTTGATTTAGATTTATAATTGAAGAAAATCTTTGACCAAGTTGAAAATAAGATATGGTCAAAATTTGAAGAAGATACGATCAACATCTTATCAACAATAAAATATGAATTATTTACAAGAAGATTTGATCAAGATTTATCTACAAGAAGATATGATCAAGAATTGTTTACAAGAAGATATGATCAAGAATTGTTTACAGGAAGAAACACTCACACGAAGAT
The DNA here is from genome assembly GCA_037974295.1 of Cicer cuneatum. NCBI lineage: Eukaryota > Viridiplantae > Streptophyta > Magnoliopsida > Fabales > Fabaceae > Cicer > Cicer cuneatum. Next base: position 65,030,467 of record JBBPBO010000001.1, on the reverse strand, counting down.
ACATTTATTATTTGCAAAGATATGATTCAGATTCTGACAAAGGACAAAATATTGAATTGGACTTAGTCATTGTTGAGAAAAAATCTCTTTTAATGATAACAAAATTATCTCAAGATTATGATTACACTAATGTGTGCATTTAAGTATTGTACTAAGAAAGGAACATGATCCAAAGATCGCAACCTCCTGTCCAGAAGAATGAACGTATGTAGGAAACAAAGTCATTAATTCCTGAAGCAGAAAATCTGAAGTTAAAACACCAGAAGCAGAACATCTGGAACAGAAAAACAGAAGCAAAACATCTGGAACAGAAAACCAGAAGAAGAACATCTGAAACAGAAAACCAGAAGCAGAACACCAGAAGCAGAAAACCATAACCAGAACACCAGAAGCAGAAAACCTGAAAGTTGAACACCAAAAGCAGAACATCTGAAACAGAAAACTAGAAGCAGAACATTAGAATGTTAAAACCAGAAGCAGAACACTAGAATACAAAAATCAGAAGCAAAATACCAAAAGCAGAACACCAGAAGTAGAAAACCAGAAGTAGAAAACTAGAAATATAAAAGCCTGAAGTTGAACACCAGAAGCAATAGTTGAAAACCAGAAGCAGAACTTCAGAAGATGAACATCAGAAGATATACATCAGAAGATGAATATAAGATGAATATCAGAAGATGAACAACAAATGATAAGAAATGAACATCAAAAGATGTACATCAAAAGATGAACACCAGAAGATAAACATCAGAAGATGAACACCAGAAAGTGAACATCAGAAGATATTCATTAGAAGATGAACATCAGAAGATAAACATCATAAGAACCAGAATGTAAACATCAGAAGATGAACCCCAGAAGGTAAAACATCAGAAGATGAACACCAGAAGGTAAACATCAGAAGATGAACACCAGAAGGTAAACATCAGAAGATGAACACCAGAAAGTAAACATCTGAAGATGAAACACCAGAAGGTAAATACTAGAAGATGAATACCATAAGGTGATCACCAGAGGATGAACTTTAGATACTTCTTCATCCTCCTACAAAACAACTAACAATTCCAAAGTATCAAAAGCTGCGTCATTCACGAACAAAGAAGGGTCATGTCTTGGAACCAGAAAAGAGCACTTGCCAGTTGTCAAAACGTATGGAATGATCTAACCTCCTAGAAAGCTATGTAAAGAAGTAACTTCCCAAGTGCCAGGTTGTAAAAGGACAGAATTCAATGGAAAGGTTTTAAATTCAAAACAAAACTCAGGATCATTATAACTTGGAAAAACGGTCAGAAAGGAAAAAATTTCTTGAAGAGAAAGTTTCCTTCTCTCTATAAAAGGAAGGCTGCTCTTCTTCAGATTTACACACAACTACACGAGCAAAAAGAAAATATCAAGAGGCTATCAAGAGCATTTTCAATCTCCCATCAAGCTTTCTATAATCTTACACTAGATCTTTGATTCATCTTTGTAGAAAGTAATACCAATCAAACTTCTTCATATCATCTTTAGAACTTCAAGTGAGTTACACTTGAGAGATATCAGAAAGAAAGAATTGTAAGCTTGGTGAAGCTATAGAATACACGATTTGTAATCAACCTCAGTAAAAGGCTGATAGCTTTTGATACTTAGTAAAAACTCACAAGTGTGTGAGGACTGGACGTAGCCTTCATTGGGTGAACCAGTATAAAAATTCATGTGTCATTATTCTCTCTCTATATTTCAACGTCTGATAATCATCCTCTGAAAGAGGACAGTGGTTTAAAACTAAAACAGAATTTTTAAAACCTCGAATATCTCTATTCAACCCCCCTTCTAGTGATATTCTAGCCACTTCAGTCATATTACTACTTGTAATAATTCAAGAACTGGTCCAATACTATGTTCCCACCCAGATCAAAGCAAGCAATAGGAAAGAAGTTTCATATGAAGAATTTGTGAAAACAATCTTAAGAAAATACAAATAGTATCAATCTGAAGAATTTACAAACTCAATTTTAACAAAATATGAACAGTATCAATCGGAAGAATTTACAAACTCAATCTGAACAAAATACGAATAGAATCAATCTAGAAGAACTGCTCAATTTAGATTCAGAATAAAGAATTAACTAAAGAACATATTATCAAAAAACATCTTGTTTAGAATTATTTTTGAATAAAATCATTGTTGACCAAACTAGGAATGAAGATACAATTTAGAATTAAACAAGGACTGATATGGATTTGAGTGTTTCCATAAGAGTTGAAGGATCTAACTAAGTGATTTTTTAAAAAAAGTACCAAATAAAATGGACAATACAAACAAGAAAATATGGAGAAGGAATGAAATGGTAGAAATCACCACACTCCTCAAGGAATGATAAGATCAAGGTAGAATCACCACAAGAATAAGAGACTCTTGATAAGATCCAAATTTGGTTTGAAGAAGAACCCTAGAGAGCATTTCTCTAATCTCACTCAAATTCTTCTTTCAAAAAGTTTTTCCATGTCTTACAATGAATATATATATATATATATATATATATATATATATAACATAACCTAAAATGACATGGTGCCTAGGTTACACACAACTAATGACATTGTGCCTAAGCTACCAAATATTTAGGCACACACAAGTCAACGTAATTCCTAATTATGAGGTATGATTATTACATCCCAAAATTAAAAATAAGTCTTAAGGTATTTCTATGACCAAGAGATTAATATAATGTGGATCAATCTTGTCATAGGTCTTAAGATTAATAAAATTAACAACTTGTTTCTCTAATTGTTCCTTTAGCTTCCTAGCCTTCCCTCAAGTCAATGGTCCTTCTGCTCCTAGTTCTTGAAGCTCATTAACCTTCATGTAGGGTTGGTCCACATCAAGGACTAAATTGAAGCCCTAATTTTATCTATAAATAGATACTCAAGGCTGAAGAAGAAGATCGTCAAAAAATCATAAAAGAGTAGAAGAACTCATGTTCAAAATTCGAAATTCATCTTAGAGTTCAAAGAGAAAAATACTTGTTCGAACAAGAAATATTTTCTAAGTGTTTCTCTTAATGTATGATAGTCATTGTTATAATCATCTTTTAAAATCAACTACTCAAGTTCCAAGCCTTTGTATTCAAAATCGATAGTGGTGTTAGTGTGACTTCAACAATATGAGTTTGTCATATTGTGTGGAGAAGACTTGACTAGTAGAGTAAAGGTGTGTGTGTTCCTCAAAAGTCTGGGGTTGTCAAGTTGTTTGAGAAGACTGGCTTGGAGTGTCAGGTGCTTTGTAATTCAAGTTGTTGAATTAGTGGATTAAATCCTTCTGACAAGTAAGTGGTGAACCAAGATAAATTACTTGTGTCACTTTATTCCTGCACTCCTTAGTTTTGTTATTGTTTCTACTCCAAGTAAATCATCAAGTCTGAACCAGTTTAATCAAATAATGAAAAAATTATCAACTTAGTCAAATACAACTCAACCCCCTTCTCGTGTTTGCACCTTAAATCTCCGACTGCCTTGTAATTTGTTGCGTTATCAGTAACAATTTGGATAACATTTTCTTCGCCAACTTCCTTCACAATTTCATCCATCATTTGAAAAAATTTGTTAGCTCTCTTAGAAATGTGAGAAGCATCAACTGACCTGAAAAATAATGTACCCTTTGGACTATTCACCGAAAAATTCAAGATAGTCCTCCTCCTTTTATCGATCCATCTTGTTAGAACCAAGTTGTTTTGAAGAACTATGACCCTTACTTGTTTTGATGATAACAAAATCAATTTTTGGGAATAAATTAATGCACTAACATTTTGATTAAGTGTGCAAGTCTTAGATAGTGAATTATATAGATTGTTATATCATATCATCTGGTGATTGGACAAAGACAAAAGAACAACAAGACTCTGTTTCACTCTGTTAGTTTGATTCTGATACAAGCTCTCTGACACGTGCCTCTAGTGACGAGAACATCACTTTGTCTTGGTTAAATCTAATAATGCAAGCAATGTTTTGGTTCTGGTGACTATGGAAATAAATGATATGTTTTGTTTCAGTGCCTCTGGTAAACACAACTATGATTTGTTCGTCTGCCTCTGATAAACATGACAAACAAGTGACCGTCTGCCTCTGATAATCACATTATCACTTCAAGCATATGATTATCTGACTCTGATTTATGTTGTATGCTCTGAAAGAAGTCAACGCTCTGATGAAAGTCAACGCTCCAAAGAAGACAAAACATTTGTGCATCCTCTTATGAAAATCCTGAAACTGCTACTTGTCTAAAGATCTTAAGACATGCTCTTATCATCATATCCTCTATTTCCCAACCATTTAAAAAAATACACTAAAACAATTACAAGATCCATTTTAGAAAGTTTTTATGGCAAATCAATCTTAAAAGATATGATACAAAACTTCATGAGTTTTGCTGATTTCTTGCAATTTGGACAACAGTTAGAAACCCTAATCGATATCTATAAAAGGACATGGATTCGTCACTAGAAAGACAAGAAACACACAAGCTATAAGCCTGGCTGCACTCTTGCTCGTAATTATTGTTTTTCACTTTAGTGCTAAGAAAAGTTTCTAAAGGAACAAAATTATAAACACTCCCTTGCGAGAGCTAATTCAGAAAAACTCAAACCTTTTCTTTTGTAACCTAGCCCAATAATGGCTACCTTCCTCAACAGCTTGACTGTACTAAGCTAGAATGTTAAGAAGATTGAACAAAGTCAATGTGACTAGTAGGTGTTCAAGTGTATGTTTGATTTTGTGGTGAATTAGTGGATTAAATCCTTTAGGTTAAAGAGATTGGACATAGCTACCGTGTTGGTGGTGAACCAAGATAAATCGGTTGTGTCTTTTTGCTATGTTTCTTTTTTGTCTTTAGTTTAAACATAATTCAAACCCTTCATTTATTGGTTTTCTCATTCTACACATCCATCTGTCATAATCGTCCACCCGATCTTCTTCCAAACAACTCTATGTCCTCCAAAACATCATGTGTCATCTCAACTTTTTTCTTTAAATACTTAACTCTAATAACATGATAAGAATGTGGCTTGTATTCCTTGCCATAATCACAAATCAGCTCACACATCCTTTTAAAGTCTCCATCCTTAGCCACATTAAAGGAAATAACATTGTAGTAATAATCTTGTGTTTCTACTTTACACGTGTTAACACATAAAAGCAACATATATCAAAAAATCATTAAACTCACATAATTTGCAAAAAAATTAATCATATATGAGATGAATTGAATTTTAAGCGCTAAAGGTAGACGCAAAATTCAATTCATCAGAGACAAAACATACGTATTTTACCAAAGACAGACCTATTGATGATCAGTGTCAACGAATTTAATGTTTAAATTTTTTTTTTATAAAGTTAAATTTGTCTTCAACAAGGGTTTTGTAAAAATGTTCACCCATTGATGATCAATGTCAATGAAGTTAATGTATAAAAATACCCTTTTGGATATAGTATCTTACGAAGTGATGTTCAATCTTTATATGTTTTTCCCTTGAATGTAAAATAAGATTTTTAGTTAAACATATAGCATAAGTAATATCACAGACGTCGTGAATGTTACTCTCATTAATTTTGAAGACTTCTAGTTAATGTTTCATCCACAATAGTTGAGTGTTGCAGCTAGCTGCTGAAATATATTTTGCTTCAGCTGTAGATAGGGCAACGGTTCCTTGTCTTTTGCTTAACTAGGAGATCATATTTTCTCTAAGAAATGTATATCTACCACGTGTGCTTTTCCTTTCTAGTTTATCTCCAACATAATAAACATCAAAGGAACCTACTAACCTGTATTTAGAAGATGACTTATAACACATACCAAGATTAGTAGTGCCCTTCAGATATCTAAATATCTTTTAAACAACAATTAAATGGGATTCTTTAGGGTCAGACTAAAATTATGGACACACGCAAACACTAAACAAAATATTAGGTCTAGATGCAGTTAAGTAGATAAGAGAGCCAATCATCCCTTTGTATGTCTTTTGATCCATCTTTTATTTGATTCATCCTTATCGAGAGAACATGTGGGATGCATAGGTGTAAGCATGAGTTTGCATTCATCCATCTTAAATTTCTTAAGCAAGTTCTCTAGTATATTTGGTCTAATGAATGAATATTCCGTCTGAGCTTTGATGAGTTTGGATTCCAAGAATTTTTTTTTAGTTCTCCCATCATGCTCATCTCAAATTCATTCTGCAATAACTTAGAAAACTCTTAACAGAGCTTATCATTAGTAGAACCAAATATTATATCATCAACATATACTTGGACAGTGAGAAGGTCATTCTTAGATTTTCTATATAAAGTTGTGTCAACCTAGCGTATTTCAAAATTATTTTTTAATAGAAAACTGCTTAGTCTGTCATTCCAAGCTCTTGGAGCTTGTTTCAGACCATACAAAGACTCCTTTAGTTTGAAAACATGGTCTGGAAATTCATTATCCTTAAAGCCAAAAAGTTGTTTAACATATACTTCTTCATTTATATAACCATTTAGTAATTCACTTTTCAAGTCCATTTGATGTAAGACAATTTTATTAAAAACTACAAATGAAAGTAAAATCCTGATTGCTTCTAACCTTGTCACAGGAGCAAAAGTTTCAGTATAATCAATAACTTCTTGCTGTCTATAGCCTTGAGTTACGAGTCTAGCTTTATTTCTTACTACTTCACTTTTTTCGTTTAACTTGTTTCTGAAGACCAACTTGATTCCAATCAACTTCTTTTCTTTGGGCTTGGGTACAAGATCCCATACATCATTACTCCTGAAGAGATCTATTTTTTTTTTCTACAACATCATTTTGCTAAGGTATTCCAGGAGAAGAAAAATTGTGTAGAATTCCATTCTCTTCAGAGAAGTTTTCAAAAGGTTTATTTTCAAATTCCCCACCATGATCACTACAAATAGTTGTAATAGAAAAATCGTTTTCATATTGCACTTGTTTGTAGAAAGTAGTGAAAACTTTACGTGACTCATCCTTGTGTTGAAGGAACATTACCCATGTCCACTTGAAATAGTCATCAACAATAATGAGTCCATACTTTTAACCATTATTAAAGGCAATTTTGACTTGACCAAATAAATCAAGGTGTAAAAGTTGAAGTTTAGAAGTGGAAATAACACTCTTTGAAGCAAATGATGATTTAGTTTGTTTCTCTTTCTCACATACCTCACAATGAATATTTGATTCAAATCATAGATTTGGCAAACCTCTAACTAGGTCAAGTCCTTTCAACTTTGAGATTAATCTCAAGGTTGCATGTCCCAACCTTTTGTGTTAGATCAATTGTTCGTTATTCACTAACATGAGACACTTTACTTTTTGTTTTTCTAAATCTGATAAATTTATTTTGTAATTATTATTTTTCCTTTGACCAGTAAAAATTATAGATCCATGTGTTTGACTAATTGCCTTACATAACTTTTGATTGAAGACAACATGATAACCACTGTCACTTAATTGACTTATGCTCACTAGGTTAATCATTAGTCATTTTACTAGTAGAACATTTTTAATAGAAGGAAGGGAACAATTACCTATTGTGCCACACCCTATGATCTTACCCTTATGATTTCATCCAAATCCTCATTCCTTGAGGGTCAGGTTTTGGAACGTAGAGTTTTATCATGCATGTGCCGTGAGCATCCACTATCCGTGTATCACGATTAGTGTTTCAACGTTGTTGCTAAGGATATTTGCAAGATATATTATTTTGTTCTTAGGTACCCACATTTGATTGGATCTTGGTTTGTTAGTTCTGAAAAGTGTTTTGTCTTTCCATGTTTTCAACAAAGGACAAGTTCTCTTATCATGACCTTTCTTTAAGAAATATATGCAAGTAGTTTTAGAAAAGTTAAACTAGTTTTAGAATTACAGACACTTACTTATTAGATTTTTGATAAATTATCCTTCATAGTTAGATTGTCCTTTTGTGTGTCTTCAAAATCCTTTTCAAGGGAACTATACTTATCTGTTAAGATGAAATGAGCTTTTCTGAGGTTTTTTTTTAGTTTTGAAGAGACATTGTGATTCTTGTTCAGAAACTCATTTAATGTACTTATAAGTTCATAGCGAGATATATCAGATAGTACCTCAATTTTCTCATCAACAGATTCGTTGTCTGAGTCATAACATCTGCCATCAGAGCCATATTTGCATTTTCTTCAACTTCGTCAGAATCATCTCAGGTAGCCATTAGACTCTTTTTTTTTATTGAAGTCCTTTCTTTGACAGTTTCCTTCTAAAGCTTAAGACACTGTTTTGAACTGTCCTGGTTCTTTGCGTTCATATTAGATTGTTATCTTCTTTTCTGATTTTTCTTTTCTTTCTCTACTATCTGTGGATCGTCTAAAATCCTTTTTAGGAAATGATTTCTTCTTGTTGTTCTACATGCGTTGGATTTTATTTGAAATGAATGATAGCTCTTCATCATCTGAGTCTTCACTTTAATCTTCTGATTCACTTACCTTTGAGTCCTCCTTAGCTTGCAGAGCCTTACAATTTTCTTTGTTTCCTTTGGATTTGAGAGCCAAAGAATTTGATTTTCTTTTTGGTTCATCTTCAACTAGTTCAATCTCATGGGATCTTAGCGAACTCCTCAGCTCTTCTAGAGGCAATTTGATAAGGTCTTTAGCTTATTGAATTCCAGTTACTTTTGGTCTCCACTTCCTAGGTAGAATTCTGATGATCTTTTTGACATGCTCAGATGTAGTGTAACTCTTTTGGAGAACCGTTAGTATGAAGACTAGAGTTTGGAATATGTAAGACATTTTCTCAATGTCTTTGACCTCTTCCATTTGGAAAAGTTCGTACTTCATGACAAACAGATTTGCCTTAGTTTCCTACACTTGTTTATTTGCTTCATAATTGTGGATTAGGGCATCGAAGATGTTTTTTTTCTGTTACTTTATTGCTGCATTTTTCGAACTCTTTGAAGGTGATAACATTCATCATAAAAGTCATGTCTTTATGATGCATCTTGTATTTTTTCTTTTAGGAGCTTCATAGTCATCTTCAACTATGTTCTTAAGTTCAGGATCATGTGAGATGTAGAAACGTCTCACCCAATCTTTCCAATATTCAAATCTCTCCCCATCAAACAAAGAAGACCTGTTAACATTTCCATCTGTATCTTCATCACTAGAGTTAGTCGTAATAATAAAAAAGATCTTTACTCAAACACGATTAAGTGCTTAGCCTTGAGGCCGAGCTCTTATGCCAATTGTAGAGAGAAAAACACAAGAAAGAGGATGTTTTAATTGTGTTTTATTTTAAAAAATAACTCAATTAAAAACAAATTAAAAAACTAGTGATGTTGAAAGCAAGAATAAGTAAAATGATAAGTAAAGAGATAGGGAGAGAAAGACAAGCAAAATTATCCTAATTCATCTCCAACGCGGTAGCTACGTATAATCCCTTCAAACCGAATGATTTAATCCACTAATCACCAACAGTATCACACGTCTACTGAACACCTTCTAGTCAAACTGTCTGCGTTCAAGTCTTTTCAACCTTCTAACTTAGTACAATCAAACTGTTGAGGACGAAAACCAATACTAGACCAAGTTACAACAATGTTTAAGATGGGTTTTTGACAAATTATCACACAAGAGTGTTTACAAAAATTGCTCTCAGAAAGTATTTTAGGTTTATCAGCACTTAGAGCTAATACAAGATTTTTTCACGAGTTTGTATATGTGAAGACAAGGATTTTGCTTTTGTTGTTTTTTGTTGTTCTTGCTTGTTTCGTAGTGACAATCTTGGATCCTTTTACAGATAAGCTTTTAGTCCATTAGAGTTTCTGACCGTTGATGTGATTGTATGAAATCAGGATGTGAAATAATAATTCGTAACAAATTTTCAGAGGTCTTGAATCATCATAAAAAACTTATCCGAATCCATATTCATAATTGATTCAATGTAATCTTGATAGAAATAACATGAAGGCCAGAGGATGACACTAGAAGAGGATATTATGCACTTCTTTAGTTGGATGATAAGTCTACTATGATGAGCAGATGGTGTTCCAATGTTGACTTTATCAGACAGTCAATTCGTATACCAATGTTATCAGACGAAAAATCATCATAGTGAGCTTGTACTAACAAATTCAACAGAGGTGCGTTGAATGTGCATTTATCAAAGTTAGTTACAACTTAATAGATATTTCAGAGCATTACCTTGATTTCCTTCTTTATCTTATCTTTTCATCAGAGGATGCAACATAAAGACTTTAAAGTTAATGACAATGATCTGCACACTTAATTAAATTTATTAGCGCAATAAATTGTTCGCACAAAATAATTTTTGTTATCATTAAAACAATGAAGGGTCATTGTTCTTTAAATCAACTTGATTCTAACAATGTCTTTAATTGCTGCTGTTCAATCTGAAAGCATTTCCCTTGTTGAACAATTTTCTATATCTAAAAGTCCATCTTTTTTTGCACGGGCAAATGCCTTTAAACAACACTTAAAAGAAAACGATACTATTGATAAGCGAAATGAACTTGAGAGGCACTTAAGTGGCCCTTGTTTAGTGGATGGTGAGAAATTTAACATTTTAATTTGGTGGAAGCAAAACTATGCCTGTTATCCCATTTTGGCAGCAATGGTAAGAGAAATTTTGGCCACAAGTGTCAACTATAGCTTCAAAGAGGGCCTTCAGCACAGGTGGGAGGGTTTAGACACAAATAGGAGCTCCTTAAGCCAAAAAATGACTGAAGCTTTGATCTGCAATCAAAACTGGTTGAAACCCTTTTTCATATACTTTCAAGACCTCAATTTGATTGAAGATTTTGAGATATCTGAGAATGGTATGATAGGTTGTGTAATCTATCTATGTGCTTGTTTAATTAGATTATTTGGTGTTGTTGTAAATTAATTTTAATTTATTAACTGTTTATTCATTGTAGAACTTCAACAAAGCTCAACAACTAGCAGTGGAAGGCCTGAGCTTGTTATTGGCGTAGCAGCTGCTTCTAGACCTGTTTAAGTTCCTTTTAAGTAAGAAATTCTATACTACCTTTGTTTTGTTTATATAGTAAGTAACTAAGCTTTACTGGCAAACCTAACAATACTAATTCATTTTTATTTAATTACATGCTAATTTCAAATATTTTGAGCTTTTTGGAGTCACATATGACTCATACTTGTACAACACATGCCTATATTTCAAGATTGATGTTTTGCCTGAAGATTGTACTTGCTTGGCATCATTTTGAATATGATTTCCTGATATTTGCTTGGCTGGTTGCTGCCAACAATTTCTGTATGTGGTTCGTGCTTGATAATTGGCAAATTGACACTTTATTGAATTATATTTACTCAATTTATGAATTACCAGGTACTAACTGTTGTGTTTGATATGTCATCATGTTTTAAATGCACATCATTGTTGGAAACCACAAAAATTTACTCATGTTTCACACATGTGAATTGGTAAGCTACTACCTTCATATTTTTTTAGTTTGTATCATGAAATTTTAGTATTAAGTTTGAAATTGAAACTTGTATTAATTATTAACTTAGTAGTTTAGATTAGAATATGAACTTCTTTTGTTGTATTAAAACTCATATCGTTGTATTAAAACTCATATCGTTATTTTTTTCCCAATAAATTAGTAGCAAAAGACTTGATAGTGGTTTATTTTTGACTCTGAATTGGCTATTCTCACATTTAGAGAGATGAATTTAAAAGTTATAACTTTAATTTTATATATTTATGTCGATGTATTCTACTTTATTTTCCTTAGGTTGTATTCTTGATGTTCTTATTGACTAAATTTCATTTTTTTTTTATGTATAGCTGCAGCATCAACCGTTTGGAAATTGCTCATCAATTTCTTAATCTTGTTTTACTATATATATTAATAGATTTGGATTGAAATATATAATTATACTCAAATATTTTGGATGACTGTAATTTTAACTAAGGATGTGTTTATGACTTATTATGGATTATTGTAGTTATAACACTATCGCAGTGTCATGACTTGTATGCTTTGTTTGGTCTATAACTCATTCTGGATGACATTTTGTTTTAGTAATTCGTACTTGATGATATTTGTAAGACTTTGATTTGGATGATTTTCAGTGAACAACATAAAGTGGTAAACTTTTATTTAGTTTTGTTTAGTTTTGTTACCAACGATAAAGATTCATGAAATTTTGATCGCAATGTATGATATGGTTGATATGTTCCAATTCATGAAACTAGCATGGTCTGTTTTTTTTTTTATTTGAATTAGGTTTGACATAAATTAGTATACTTGAAAATGGGTCTTTGGCAAAATTATGAAAAGATTCTTTTCTCACCCCAAGTTATTAAAAAATTCTCAAATTTTGTTTGGATTAACTGATCAAAAGGTGTATTTTACACGTTTGGATTAACCAATCAGGACGTGTATTTTTGTGTATTTAAGAACATTAGGGGGTGGGAGAAGAAGCACCCAAAAAATGGTTGCACCGCTAATCAATTGAACCTTGTTACATTTAAGAATTAGAACGGTGTCTTTCATACCCCCCGTTTATACCTTTACCCCCAGACCATAAGTAAAAGACATTTTTGCCCTCATATAAAGTATAAAATTTGAAAATTTTACCATTTCGACATTTGAAGTTTTCTGGAAGAAGTAAGATTTTTTGAAAAACTTCTGGAAAACTTGAAAATCAAGTTTTCCGGAAGTTATCGGGAAACTTGATTTTCAAGTTTTCCGGAAGTTGTTTTTTTTAAAAAAAATTTAAAAAAAAAAATGGGAAAAAAAAATTGGCAAAGAAAAAAAACTACTGAAAAACTTTCTTACAAGTTTTCCGGTAACTACTGGAAAACTTCCCTACAAATTTTCCGGTAACTACCGAAAAACTTCCTTATAAATTTTCCGGTAGTTTTAAAATATGCAATTTTTCCGGAAAACTTTTTTTAAGTTTTCCGGTATTTACTGGGAAAATTTGTTTTCAGACCTCCGGAAATCTTTGAAGGGTAAAATAAAAATCCTTTACATAAATAAAAATAGTAAAAACTGTTGCAGGGTATTATTGGAATTTTCAAAATTATGTGGGAGTATAAGTTTAAAAGAGGGGGTATGAGGTACAACATTCTAAGAATTATTTTTGGTGAAAAATGCTCAAAAAAATTGTAGTTGGGCTAAAATGTGTTCCTTGCCCAAATTAGGTCCAACCCGAAAACCGAAAAACAGTTGAAATTACACCTTTAATTTCCAACAGTGGTTTGGACCGATTAGAGTGTTTGGACTTGAAACCGACTAATTGTCTTACCTTACTATGATTTTGGTTATTTTAACCTTTTTCCCCAAACCAATAGGTGTCTTAGAAATCTAAGATATAATTGACCATTATTTTTCAATTTTATCTTAGATATAATTAAAATGTTTTGTTTTTATGAGATCATTTAGAGTAGAGTAATTATTCTTTTTGCATTAAAAAAAATGAGAATCTGTAAAAAATTATAATAAAATAAGGGTATTTTGAGACAAATATGCATTAATTAAATGATTCTTTAATTTGTGTGCAAAAACTTTAAAACACTGGAATGGAGGGAGTAGTCCTAACATGAATGAATGGCCAATTTTCACCATAGCATTTGATTTGATGGTGTAATATGCTTCTTTCAACAACAATCTATGGGACCAAAATCAACTCCTACCACTATCATTTTACAAATTTTATACTTTTCTTCCCTCTTACTAATACAAAGATTTGTGGCCCAAATGAACATCCATATAGATAATCTAATGAAAATTAGAGGTCAAAAGAAAATGTAAACAAGAATTAGGAAACTACCCTGCCCTTTTGCTATCATATTACCAATACAAATATGGATGCCACTTAAAAAAAATAAAAGAAGAAAAAAAAAATGGGAGTGTGGTGGATTTACAACATGGTGTTTTCATCAGCAGCTGCTGCATTGAGGACTAACAATAATCATGTAAAAATTGGAAGCTTGCATTCTCAAGTAGTTCTGCAGGAGGTTTTACTTTTGGAATTGTCTTATCTTGATGTGAATGAGAAATCTCTTCAACAATAATAGGAAGACTGCATTTACAAAACATTGAAAGATTAAAATTTCAGTTTCCAATTAAAATAAGGTAGATTTAAGGATGGAGAAGTGTCGAATTTGGTCTACGGTGGAATGATGTTTGAAAATCGTTCAAAACCCTAACAACGAACGATTGATGCTGATCCTCATAAGTAGGAGCTCGTGGTATTAATCATCCTCACAATGGAGACGGTGACCCAATCAGTGTTGGTTTGGCGAAAAACAAGAAACATGAATATTAAAACTTCGAAACTCAATTTGTATCAAATTTATCTTGTTTATGTTGAATTAACACCGATCAGGTCACTTTCTCGACCGTAAGGACGTGGAGGACCCTAAGCTTCTACTTAAAGGTGGCGACGATTTAAACGATTTTCAAGTGTCGATTCATCGTAGACCACACGCGGCAATTCTCCACCGTAGCAATTGTCTTAAAATAAAGTTTATTTCTCATGTGTACATGTATATGTGTGTATCACATGAAGTTTACCTTGAATTATCTTCCACCAAGAAATATTTGTCATCATCAACTACATCCTCTGTCATTAGCAGCTTTAATCTAGTAGTGACCTGCAGAAATATATAGCAGTAATTTCAATAATTAAGTATAAGAGAAAAAAGAGATTTTTTTTTTTCACTTTTATCATTTTCTGCAACTTACTTCTGATGATACACTTTTGGTATTATCATTTTCATCCCAATATAGTGTACATATTCTATAAAGCTGTTGTGAACTCAGGACCTGAATTCAGCATATATAGATGTTAGAAAAACATTAAACCAACTTGTTATGTATATCATTATATATTTATTTTAATATACAGTGCATATAATGTCCTGCCTATGTAAGCATATTAAAACAAGTTGAAGTTCAGCTCTTGTTTCACATACTCAAGTTAGAAAAAGTTAAAGATGCAAGTATTTGTTAGATTTCTAATGAGTTCATGTTCAGATTTATCTTACAAATATGTTAATGTATTCAGAACATTAGTTTACACCTATTATTATCATTCACTCATATTAGAGGAAAATACTTACAGGGCAAATGTCATTTGTAAGATCATCATAGGATAGTTCATCCTTCTCTAGAGCAACCTGGAGAAATTATTGCAACCAAATTAAGATGGGAGAGAAATGCATGCTCGAGGATTTAGGAAATTTTTTGTATTGCGTTCTAAATTTATAGTATACTAGTAAAGATCTCATGCTCTTGCACGGATCTTGGACAAAAATGTGAGAAACAGAGATCTGAAATTCCATCACACGTCATTAGAGATAAGACTTTTCTTATAAGGTAGTGTCCTTTTTTTATTTGAGCTTATCTACTGGTATAAGCACTTGTGACATTCTTTCGGAGAGCTTATAGAAGCAACTTATGGCATGTCTATAAGTTGTTTTCAGCTTATTTTCATAACTTCTCTAGGATAGCTTATGAAAACAACTTATAATCTATATGAAAGCAATTTGACCTTATTTTACCTTTTGATATAGAAATAGTTTATACATATGCACTTATCACTTATATGATAAGTGCTTATGCTACAAGTGCTTAATTAAGTTGTTAATCCAAACAAAAAAAAGATTCGCTAGTCATCACACTATGACATCTATCTATAAAGAAGAGTTTGAAGCAGAAGTGATGCGCATACCAAGAATCTAACTGCTTGTTTTGAATGGTTAAGTTCATCCAAAGATGTGCCAGCATACTGTAACAGAAAGAATTTCATTGTTCACATAATGCATTTGGCTTCAATATACTAATGAAAGTTTAGAAAAGTGTGAAGATAGTGAATACCTCTTCCGTTACTTCAATACACCATAGTTCTAGTTCAGCTAGCCCTGATTTTATATATTCTCCATGGTTAAATGTGCAGTATTCTCTATGCAATAGAAGGCTGGAGAACATATAATTCCCAACACATAAGTCAACATAGATGCTTATAATAAATCTTTTCACATAAAAGACGCCAAGACTCTGTTTGGCAAGGCAAAACTACTAGCTTATAGCTGATAACTTATAGTATATAAGTTCGTACGGAAAATAGGATTGTTTGGTAAAGTAGTTATCTCTTAGTTTATAGCATTTTTCGCTAACTTATAGCATTTTTTCAGATGCTACATCAAGTAACATTTAAACTTATAGCTATAGCATATCACTTTTTCTTATTTTTTAACCACTAAATTTACCTAACATTTCAAATTCAATTTGTTAGTTTATCTACTATAAACTAGTTTTTCCGACATTCGCTACTTTTTACCAAACAGAGTCCAAATGAAACAAGAGACTTACCTATGAAAGATTTCTGCATTGATGTATTGAAAAGTCTGATTAAATATTTTTTGAATTAAAATGGGAGGCACCTGAGACAAAACACAAAAATTCCCGTTTGCTTTATAACTTAATAACAAAAAAACAGGACTTAAAACACAAGGAATGTAAAGATACTGATTCACTGCACTATCAAACCTTCACATACATAATTTTCTTTTAGAATATTGAGAAATCTATTAAGGCATTCAGTAATGTTGAGCCATGAACCAGCTGGTTTGCCGTTATCGTTTCGTGTTCTGTGCTCCTGAAGTCGTAATAAATATGTTAGTGGAATAAAAGAGTAATGTCACTAACAAAGTCAACAAGACACAAATGCTGAAGAAATATTCAAGCCAACCATGATTTCCAATTTTTCTTTTTCCTTAAAAGAAGAGATAAAAAATGGAATATATCAAAACAGCAACCCCGCTTCTAAAGAAAACAGATACGAAAAAATACAAACAATTGATATCATACACATGGAAATAAATACATATGTTCAACGATATTTTTGGACCCATGTGTTCAACGATATTTTTCTGAACAATATATAACCAATCACCATACCTGAATGCAAGAAGAAAGCAGAGGAGACAAATCTTTCTTCATATTTTCTCGAACGATTCCATATATCTTTTCCACATAAGCTGCAAGCTGTTGCTTGAAGAGCAAAGCTGGATACTTGGCATCAACTTGATGTATTACATCAAATGCACTACTTGAAAGACTATTGGATGAGCGGAAACCCTGAGAAACAAATTTTATTTCATATTTGAATTTAATTTCATTCATTATACGTAACTATAATCATTGATTACAATATGAGGCACAGATCATTAATAAGTATTTAGACTGATACCATACTGTTTTTTTGACAAGAACCATATGAAAAATGCATGAACTATGCTTAATACTATTAAAGATCAAATGTATTTTTTCCCTCTTAAATTGACAAAAAAATATAAATGAATTACCAAATGGAGTTTCTTGATTTCATAGACCAATTCAACCATATTCTTCTTTTCTTTCATTTTCTTTGCAATTTATTGCTAGAAGATGCTATGGATAATTAGGAGGCATACACATCCTACTACTTAAAATATTTCAATTATTGATCATATAATGTGGAAAGATTGCATTGACTCATCAATATAATGACCAAGTAGAATCTATAAACTAAACAACTATACATAAAAAATATATTAATATGCAATTGACCCAAAAGTTCACATGGAACTTATGTTCATCACATGTTGAATTAGATAATTATAATTAAACACAGTACCTGGGTCATCCTCCCAAAAAATGATGTTGGAGTGGGTGGTTTTCGTGCTGGTACTCTTAGACATCGCTGAAGGTGGAAAAACAAAGCAGATGTATTGGACAACCAATAAGCCATACAGTTGTTATTATCTTGATCCTGAAAAAATGTTGCATGTAATACCATGTGAAACTTTGTGAATGTAAGAATAGAAAATGTAAAGACACAAAAATAGAGAATTTAATACTTCCATAGAAAAAGAAAGAACTCATTCTAAAAGACGAGAAAGTATAAAGTGAAGTGTTTTATCAAAACCTACATCATTGAACAAGTATCTTCAAATAATTTTCGGTGCTAAAATTCTCATTCTCAATTTCATAGCGAAATTTTAGTCTACACTTTTCAAACAAATTCCAAAATTTGATATAATCTCTAACAAAGACAAAAAATTGTTTGAGTAAACAGCAAGTTACCTCTATGGCAGAACCGATTATCTGAATAAGACGATCAAATATACTTGTTTTATCTGCTTCAAAAGATTTCCAATGTAGCAAACAATTATAAAGTGTAAATGCTGCAACAGGTTTCCCTTCAGAGAATCCAAGATCTTTTGTCACACATGTGAAAAGTGTATCTACACTTTCCTACACCCAAACAAAGCATTAAAAAGGAAATTTAGCTAAAATTTGTGGAAGTATAAAAAATGTAACTTCAATATATTAAAAAGGTTTCAATATATTTTGGTCTCCGCAAGTATACTCTTTTTTACTTTTAGTCCCTCCAGTATGAGCTACATAAGGACTAAATATAATACTACACACATACTACATGAACCAATTCCAATATGTATTTACAGGAAATAAAACAAAATAGCAAGAACCAATAGTAAAAAAATGTATATTTGCAACTTTGCAAGGATTGAAAACAAAAAAAGGTTTTTACATGGACTAAAAACAAAAAATCGTATATTTAGAAGGACCAAAAATATATACAAACTTATTTAAAATCAACAATTGTTTTGTTAGAGAATACTTGTTGTCTCTCCAGGTGAGATCTCCTCACAGATTCTGAGCCAAGTGTTTTTGCTGTTGTAGAAATCACTGGTACCTATAGAAAATAGACTTTTGTTCAAAACCATGGCAAAGGATATGCAAGGAACATTTTTTTTCTCTTGATAGTAAATACAAAAATGATATAAATTACAAGGAAAGAAAAGGGGATTTGAATTCTAAAAGCAGTTAATTACCTGATGACCATTTTCCAAAGGCTGTGTAGTAGCAAAAGGAGAAAAAGAAATTAATATAAATCTCCAATTAAGGTAAAATGGATGATAGTACTATGAGACTGTCGAGACATATAATTGTTGGTTCACATCACTCACAACTTGTTTTAATTGAAATTTTCCAAACTGTCCTCAATTATAATTACTTAGGACCAGACTTAAATGATTAATTATTTAATTGAGCATAATTTTAAAAATATCAATTAAAAGTAACTGGTGGGAGTTGTGGATATATAATTAAGAGTAACAACAGTCTCATATAATAAACAATGTTTTTTATTTATTTACCGGAATTACAGGAGGTGCGGACTTTTCTGACATTCTCTTGGACGATGAACTCAACAGTGCTTGCTGCCGAAAAATTTGATTCTCAGATTCCATATCAGAAAGTTTTTCTTCAAGCCTGGTATGGAACAATGGTAACATATCAAACCAATTAAAACACCAAATATGCATTTTAATGCAATCTTGCACTAGCAGACACAAAATATGTTATAAGAACCTTTGCATATATGTCTTTAGCTCAATTATCTTTGATTCTGTCTCTATAATTTGATTCATTCGCTCCTCGCTAATCTTGCTACTTTCTTCATACTTCTTTTCTGTCTCATCAATTTTCTTTTCCAATGAATTAACCAGACCCTGCAAAGTATCATAAGCAATACTGATAAATGATTATGGATATAACGACGAATTGAGAGAAATAAATTTCCAATCCTTGGCGTAATTTATACCTTAAAATGTTCTTTTTCTTCAGTAAGTTTATTAATCACTTCATTGTCAGTAAAATTAGCAGGAAACTCCTGTTCAGTTTTCTTTTCCAACGAATCAACCATCTCCTATAAAGCACCAAAGGTAACAATAATTTTGGATACTTCAACACGTCTTGTTTCATAAATTTTCCAAATACTTTCTATGTAATGCTTACCTTGAGCTGTTCATTTTCTTCACTAAGCTTATAAATCAGTTCATTGTCAGTAACAATCTCATGAAGCTCCTGTTTAGCTTTCTTGTCCAATGAATGTACAAGCTCCTGTAAAGCACCAAAATCAATGATAATTTCGGATACTACGACACATCTTGATGCATAAATTTTCCAAACAGTTTCTATGTAATCCTTACCTTGAGTTTTTCATTTTCTGCAGTAAGCTTCTTGACCAATTCATTGTCAACAACATGATTTTCCTGTATTGTTGGAGATTGCTCAGATACTTTCATGGCAGCGTCACGTTCCTCAATGAGTTTTGCCTTAGTTTCTTCGAACTTAAGCTCCATCTCTTCCAAAGCACATTGTAATTTTTCATTTTCCTGTGTCTTGGCTTCCTCAATATCACAATGAACCAAAACAGTTAGAATGTCAGTAAAATAATATAATCGAAACAACACTTTTAGAAGTAAAAGAACCAAATTGACATTAGTATACTTGAGCAACTTAGGGTCTGTTTACTTTCTAACGACATTTTAGGTTTTCATTTTCAATTTTTAGTTTATATGCAGGTGGATGGAATGCATTTAGTAATGAACTTTTGGTTTTAATTGTAATAGAGAGGTAATGGAAGCCAACTAAAGATAATGTATTTCTGAAAACACCGAAAACAATGTTTTGAAATTTTTAAGAATTTTCAAAATTATTCAATCTATTTTTAGAATACATTATAAATTTTTTACATAATGGCTTCTCTAATGTTTATTTTGTCGGTGGAAATAGAAACAGGAAACACCTAAAGCAAACATTTCCTTAATTTCATATTTTTGCATTTTCATCTACTATGAATAAATAAATTACCCTCATTCTCTTCTCTTTTTCTAGACACAAAGTTAGTTCCTCAACTTGCTTTTCCAGGATGACTTTTGCAGCTTCTAGGGCCTTGGATTCCTTAGCAGCCTACATGGATTTAAAATTTAAATATATTTCCAAAAATGAAAACAATAACAGAAGATGATATAGTATTCACATTTAGGAAACATATAGCACTACAAGTTTGACATAATGGAGGGAGAAAATAACACACTTTTCATGAAATCATTTTTCACAGATACATTTTGTTATTAGTTAGTATAAAAATTGAATTTTGAAAGAATTATTTTATCTAAACTGAAGCAGTACAATAATAGTGTGATATAAAGGATTTTTCCAACACTTGAAATGGGCAAAAAGTCAAATAACACTAACAGTTGCAACAAATAACACTTGTAATATCTAAAATAAACATAAAATTGCTCAAAAATGTCAATTACTTCTGAAATATGGAAAATAACAGAAGCTTGTTTATGTAGGAAGAATTAAGAAAATTAAACATCAGGAGAAGATGAAACACCATTTTAAGCTTTTGAAGTTCTCGACGTGCACTTGTTCTCCTCCAGGAGCACTGTACAGAGATTGTTGCTTTCTTCAAACTTTGGAAATATGAATGAGCTAAATAACATCTGTAGTGACCCTATGATTGAAAAAAAACACATTAATTTAAGCATACTTTATGCATAACAATTCACTAAATATAAATATATGATGGCATTTATATAATAAAAAATTACATTTCAACACACAAATTTGAAAAATAAATTGGATGGTTAAATAAGTTTAGTAGATGGTTAATGAATATAATAAAGTATGGCAACTCATTAACCATCTATTGAACATAATTAACCACAATTTTGAACGTCACTAACCACGATTAATAGGCTTTCAAATATACATATCCATTAACCATCCAAATTAGGTTAAAAAATACAAGATTTCCAAGTGTTCAAATATACGTCATATCCAATAACCACAATTTGTATTTGAACATACACCTAAAACTGTGGTTAATTGTGTTTAGTGTATGCTTAATGAGTTGCATCACCTTGTTATCTGTATTAATCATTTATTGAACATAATTACATATGTATTTAAAATGCATTAACCATCCAAATTGTTGACGAAAATTGTTGTCCTATTTTGTGTCAAAATAATAGAGCTCTTATAATAATGAAGCTTATTACAATGAAAGGAAGGGTAAACAGAAGGCTCAAATTTCAGTTGAGACATCTAATTAGCAAAGAGAGTGAATGAATTTTGAAATAAGCTAAGAAATATAAAATGGATGGTCTTAAACATATGATTGAAAAGAAAACAAAGGTAACATGGTGAATGTTTTTGTCCTCTTTAATCATGAAGAAAATGCTGACCAATCCTACCTGAATAACAGTTGCGGCTTGTGTCCGCTTCCGGAATCTAAGTTCATTTCTAGCAGCCATCCCTCTCATGCCAGCTTGAATACAAACAGCTTTGGCATAGGTAGTTTTATAAGCATTTTTCGAAAGATACATGCGGAATTGTTTCTGGATTATCAAAGAAGCAGCATCCCTTCTCATGCACTCGTACCGATGCCTTGCAAGTTGTCCTATGTTAAATTCATAACATATGTAAAACTAAATTATTTAGAAAACATATAGTAAAAATTATTGATACATAGTAGTGAACTATAAACAGTCCTTGAAGGATTCACATAATTGATACCTCTAATAGCCCTTTGTAGTTCTGTGGCAGAGAACCGCAATAATTTGTAGCGTTTCTCACAAATAAATGTGCGACCTTTTTTCTGAATAACGATAGCAGATCTTCCTAGAACCTCGGCACGACATGCATCTAGTTCTGCCATTTGACCTGCTCTTAGAAACACTTTTGTCTTTCCAATCTGCAATGAAAAGAAATTCAGCAAGAGTGCTACTTGAATCAATGGAAAGGGGGAAAAAAAAACTCAAAACAACATTTTATTTTAATCCTTATTTTCATACAAAATGTGTTAGAAAAAGTTAGCATCATCATCTATGATTCATGTAGCCAATTAGTAAAGAAAAATGCTTTATCTGAGATTAACATAAATTCCATGTTGACATGAATTAGTACCTGATACTTTTTAAGGTTTGATTTATCTAGAAGCCTCTTGCAAGCTGTCATCTCATCAGGGCTGCACATATATGGTTATTATTAATTGTTTTCAAATATTCCATAATCACATTCATCTATATTACCGGAAAAAGAAAACACAGAAAGGGGATGAAAGTACCCCGAAGGTAGTAGCGGAGCTTGAACAAAAACCTTTTTTAAAATTTTAATCAATAAATTAAACAAATATTTTATTGTATATTAAAATTTTAAGTTGTAAGTTTGCAATGTAAACACAAATTTTTTGCAAACACAACAGAAGAGCGAGGGAGAATTAGACTGAGAAGCTACACAAGTTTGTGAGAGATAGAACTACGATTGCAACATATGAGTTTGATTCTTTATTTTGGAGAGGAGAAAAACTGAACACCAGTTTGGTTGAACTTTTAAAAAT
The DNA here is from genome assembly GCA_037974295.1 of Cicer cuneatum. Classification (NCBI taxonomy): domain Eukaryota; kingdom Viridiplantae; phylum Streptophyta; class Magnoliopsida; order Fabales; family Fabaceae; genus Cicer; species Cicer cuneatum. The sequence continues at coordinate 65,007,217 of JBBPBO010000001.1, read as the reverse complement.
TTTCTCACAAAATTTGAACCAAACTGATGAAGAACATGTTGATTTGGTTCGGTTTAATCAGGTTGACATTTTTAAAAATTACGATGTTTATTTTAACTAATCTCATTTTTTTTCGAACACTAGATTTTTTATAGTATTAAAACAATTGCATTAACTTTTAAAATGAAACGAGTACATAAACTACAATGGAATATAATATATAAATGATTAAAAAAATACTTAAATACAACACAACTTTTAAGATAATACTGATATAGTGTGAAATAAAATATAATGATTTTGTTCAAATATCGGTCGTCGATTTTAATTGGCGTGAAACTATACCCAAATCAATAGAGGTTGAGTTTATTTGATTAAGTTTAGTTTGGATTTAATTGATTTCATTTAAATTTTTGACGCTATAAATTAATTTGATTTTTATATTCTAGACAGAACTCACAGTACACAATTAGAATTTAGGTTGAAAGATACAGTATATTTTTTCTATTATGTTTTTTTTTTTGTAATTTTTCTTATTGTTTAAAAAAATTGTTGGGACTTTGTGGTGGTGACCATGGCCACCCCTAGTCCCAACAAAGCTCTGCCATTGCATAGTAATATGAGTTGGAACACTGAAAGACTATTAAGAAGGAGGTTTAGAGTTCCATCATTGCTGCTAAAATTTTTCAATCCCCCTAATAAATTAACCAGAGGCATTTTCCTATAAAAAAACAGAAAGGGGATGAAAATACCATGATGTTAGAACCTTAGGTTCCAATATACTAAACCGTTGAACGAATTCATCAAAGTTCTTTCTAGTTGGAAATCCAGCACAACTTATCCTAATTGCCTCCATAACTCCCTGTAAATGGCATCCACAAAGTTTAAAGTCACACTTGAAAAAAAATACTCATGTCATACTAGAGAACAAGGAGAAAATGGCATTGAACTCACCCCACACCGAAGCTGCTGCAACACGTCGTTGTTCTCGAATATCCCTGGCTTAAGAAGATTATTTGGCTTTACGCAACGAATGTAGTGTGGCTCCGTGGCATTCAGTGTTTCAAGCAAAGATTGAAGTTGTTGCTAATAATATAAACATTAAGAATAAAAATGATCAATAGTTACATACAAAAAGGCTTATAATTTGCATGTATGTGCATGTTTCAAACAAAACAGACCTTAAACTGAGCGGCAATAGAAGAGAACTTTGTTGATTTAGTAGTTTCCTCAGGTAAAGGTGGGAAAAGTCCTGAAACAAAGGAGCACTTGGAAGCACAGAGCAGCGCAGCGTGCTCCGGAACAACATAATCTTTGTTTTTATCAAGGAAAAGATCAGTTTGATATGTGACCTGAAATAGAACATTATCATACACTAAGCTTTTATAACTTTATACTTAATGGTTGATAATTTTGTAGACTAATGTACTTCACTTACATCACCGGCATAGTGATTGATTGTGAAGCCAGTTCGCGATAACTTCGGCTTGCTGAACCTCTTATTGTCCTTAAGCGTTTGATATAGCTTTTCGGCAAATGTTTCATGCGTTGATCTTGGAAACATACTACAAAGAATAAGCAGGACCATATATAAAAGAATGACTATAAAAGAATAATATTGCTCAAAGTATATATATGCATGTGTTGATGTCACTTAATGCAAAATGGAGAGACAAGCAATTCCATCTATAAAAGATTGACTAAAATACAAATATTTGAAATATTATCATTTAGTACATACCAGGCCTCATCCAGAAGAGCAATAACACCACCGGGTTTCTGAAGTTATAAACAAACATCAATTAGAAATATTAGATAGAAAATAACAAGTACAACTCATGTTCTTAAATTGCGGTTTGCAACCGCAATGTTGCGAACATTGAAATCTTTGCAATGACATCGCAATTGCAGTGTAGGCCACATTTTTCCGCAATATAAAAGTTTACAGTGTAACCGCAATGCAATTTAAAACCATAGTACAGCTATGTAGAAAAAGGTAGTAGAATGTTGTTATGATTTATTCTTTGGTCTAAGCTTGTTTAAATAGAGAGAATATTGTTTAAATAGAGAGAACATAAGAAATTCTCATCTTTGAATTAAGAAGAGATTTTAAGGAAATAATAAAACATATCATATTATAAAAAACAGAAAATCTACTTTACTAAAATAGGAAATAATCAAGGATTCTCCAACCAGCTATACTGCATAGAGGTCAAACATATATGAAGTTCTATGTACAAGGCACAAGCTAGCAATGTATTGAACCAATTTCATTATTTTGTTAGAAAATCTAGGTACTTAAAGCATTAAGAAAATAATCACTATTCACAACACTTAACTTAATGATGCTATTTGAATGGTAGTTTTGAGAAAAGAAGTGCATCACTACAATGGAATATGATAATGTATAATAGTACTCCTTAAAATTTGGGTTGGACTTAACTCAGCCCTACAAACCCAACATATATGATGAGGGGCGTTTCCCACTTATAAACATTTTTTCCAGGACATATCTCATCAAATATAGGATTCATAATACACCCTCTTACGCTAGGACATCTGAAGTATGACCCGAGTGGGCTGATAGCAGGTTGTCCAACAGATTTTGGATAGACTCTGATACCATCTTAAAATTTTGGTTGGACCTAACTCCACTCTACAAAACCGACTTATAAAATGAGGAATGCCTCTTACTTATAAACATTTTTTTCAGATCAAATGTAGGACTCTTAACAACAATACTAAAAAACAACCATCTTTAATCAGTGAGGAAAGCATTGAGATATAGATAAAATTACATTTAATACATGAATGAGATGGTAAACTGGTAGAACTTTCCTAAAATGACAAAATGGATGGAAGGGTGAATTGCACCTTCTCAATAAGATCAAGAACATCTTGATTATCAACAAACTCTATATAACTCCAATCAATTTCTTCCTTTGTATATTCCTCTTGCTCCATTTTGAAGACATGCTGCATATTGAAATAATGAAATGTTAATTGAGTCTATAGAAAATTGTTTACCAGATAATGATATCCTACAAAGATGGAGATAGTAAAAGAACCAAACCTGGTTGAAATGTTGCTGTAACTTCTCATTTGTCAAATTTATGCAAAATTGCTCAAAGCTGAAAAGGATTGAGGAAATGTCACATACGAGAGTTCAAAAAGTTAGTAATGTAAGCACAAAAGAAAAATCCAAGAAACTAACTACATTAGGGTTTATGTGTTTTTCTGTTCTCATTTCCACTTATAAAATAACAGCGAAGACATTATGAAATTCTTTGAAAATGTATTTTAAAAATAGATTGAATATTTTTGAAAAGTTAAATGTTAAAACATTATTTTCAGCATTTCTGAAAATGCATTATTTCTAGTTTAACTTTCATCTTTCTATCACAAATTTCACTCCAGCTACCAACATACAAAGTAAAAATTGAAAATGCTTTTGGAAAGCTGGGAAGTAAGGATACTAACACATATACTCGATACGACTATAACATTGACAAGTCAACGTTTGAGAAAATAAACAAGTCCTGACGAGACGTCAATGCCATGAAAGTATCAGTATCCGACACTGACACATGTCAAATACCGGGACATGGCTTCGTTCAGAGGTGTCAATGCCACGAAGGTACACAAGCCCTAAAATAATTCACCTCATAAACCTTTTCATGAATTATTATTCATTAAATTTCATATAAAAACTAGGTAAAAGTGTGATTAATCACCTGTTTGTCTTGAAACTCTCAAATCCATAAATATCTAGAACTCCAATTAAGTTCTTTGAAGTTGGGTCTTGACCAATAGAGTTATTAATCTTGTCCACAATCCTGATTCAACAGATATTTTCATAAATTGAATTACATTAGCCAATGCATAATAATATGATGTTTTATAACAATGTATAAACAAATTTTTTTTTTATTTTTTAATAAAGTTCACATAAATTACCAATCAAAAAGCCTTGAATAAACAATTTTTGCCAATGCATCTCTGCTGAGAGCTGCAGAATTTGGATCAAGACATTTTGTTATAGTATCACCACGAGTCACCATAACACGTTTGCAAAAAGAGTCTTCAAGGGACTTTTCATCACACCTAACAAAAGAATAAAAGAAGTTCTATGGATGTTATAGATTTGAATAAAAATCTTCCAGATATACATTACAACAACAAGAGAGAAATGATATTTAGATAACTAAAATTGGACAATAAGTAGTTAACACAATTTAAATATAGTTAATTTCGTTAATGAATATGAACCCGTTTGTTACGGTTTATTTCGTAAAAAAATCACTTTTAAAAGTTTATATCGATTTGTTATAGCTTTTTGAAAAAATGATAATTGGGAAAAAACAATCTAATAATTGCTTCAAATGATAAGCTATTTTTAATAGTTTCTCAAAAAAAATTGTTTTATTTTTAATGTTTTTCATTACGGTAGAACAGAACTTCTGTTTTACTTTAATGGATGCGTTTGTAACAGCTTTTTTGGTAAGATAATCACTTTTAAGTTTGCATCTATCAGCTTTTTGAAAACATAAAAATCTGGAAAATAATCTAAGAACTGATTTTTTTAGAAGCTGTTTTTTGTAGCTACTAAAAAAAAATCATTTTTTATAACCGAGATTTTTTAAAGTAGTGATTGACAAATCCAAAACACTTTTTTTAAAAGTTTGTAACAATCAGACTCAAAATCTCTAAAAATTAATGGCTAACAAATTATTTTATTATAATCTATAACAAAGAACCTCTACCAAATTCAACCTAACTACATGAACCACAAATTTGGTAGTTGTTTTCCATAATTTTCAAGTGTTCAACTAGTAGATTTAAACACTTAAAGATTGTGGTTGAATCATATTTAAATTTATGGTTAATGATCAATGAGTTTTGACACCTTAACATAACTAATTAACTATCTATCTAAACTAGGTTAATTATTCATATTGTTGCCGCAAAAGTTTTGTAAATAACAACTTATAGAGTTAATTGACTTACATCAAAAGTTCAGCTGCAGTTTTGAGATGGAAATATGATCGTTCATCTTTAGGTTTAGAGGAATCCATCCCTTCATCAACTGCCTTAACAAATTCAATGTTTCCTAAATGAAGTACAGCAGCAACTATTCGAAATATAGCATCCTGTTCATCAGAGTTGATTCCAACAACATCCATGGCTCTTCTTGTTGCAAGGTACTCTTTAGAATCATCCAATCCATCCAACTCAATGCAGTTAGATTGATTAAGATAATGAAAGCTTCTTGGATTTCCCAATTTGAACCTATCAATATCCTACACAATGAAAAACATGTAATTATGTATAAGACTTTAATATTTTCTTATCTAATTATGTATGTAATGTACCTCTTGTGGTGCAGCACAAAGCATATAAAAGCAATGATAATTTCTCTCAGGATCAGAAACTTGACAAACACGTGATCTTTCCAGCAAATAAGTTCTGATAGCAGCTCCTGAAATTCTCCCCTTTTGATCAAACTGAATCTCCACAAACTTACCAAAACGACTGAAATTATTTATACTATGTAAGCTTAGGACACACTTTAATTAATAATATAAACCAATTAAGCGATTGTAAAAGATTAATCAATACCTTGAATTATTATTCCTAACAGTCTTTGCATTCCCAAATGCTTCTAAAACAGGATTTGACTGCATAGTTTCATATCATAAGCAGAATAAGTAAATGACATCTAAATTCTTAAGTATAATATTTAGCTCACTTTGGATTAAAGGTGTTTTTGAGTGTTTCAACATCTGAAATAGACACAACACAGACACAGACAAATGACATGACCTAACACTTCTATGAGTTGGATAGATTGGATGATTCTAAAGAGTACTAACACAGGCACCAGACACAACACTGACACATCCATGACTTAACATGTGTCTGTGTCAGTGCCATGTCTAGTGTCCACCTGACACGTGTTTATGTGCCAGTGTCATATCTAGTGTTCGTGTTAGATTCATGTTTGGTGTTCGTGTTAGTGTAATATCTAGTATCTGTGTTAGTGCGCAATATATATATATATATATATATTTAGTTTTCTTACCTCTAGCACTTGTTGCTCCACAGACCTTCCCTCAGTTGCTGCTCTCCCTCCCAAATAGGCAAGATAATGCATAAGCATCTTTGTACTTTCTGTTTTACCAGCTCCACTTTCTCCACTAACCAAAATAGCTTGGCTTTTTTCTTCATTTATCATCTTCCTGCAGTTACTTATCTCTTTTGGTCATTGCACTCACATCTTATATTATTCAAAATGTTGTATCATTTTGCAATGAATTTTGAATATTAACCAAAGTTGTTGGTGATGGATTATAAATTAAAAAAGTTAAATGATGCAAACTCCATATTGCAGATGGATTATAAAGAAAATTTAGAGTAATGCTTAGAGCATTTATGCAAGAAGAAAAACTGATTTTTCTTCCAATCATTAACATTTAGAGTTTAAAGGAATCAGTGTAAATCAGTTTGACACTGATATCCAATGAGAGTCTACTGTTTTGCCACGTCGTCACACTTTGATAAGTGTATTTTGAATTTAATTGTACGAAGTAGAAAAATAGTGAGTTTTTATTGATTGTCCATGTATAACAGATTTATATTGATAGTGCAAAATAAATTGTTAATGCATTACTGGTCTTAGAATTTGGGTTTGATTTAATTCAACCCTACATGAAAGGTGGGGATATCTCTCACTTATATAAACATATTTTTGAGTCATATCTCCTCAAATGTGAGACTCTCAACACAGCCCTAATGTCCAGGACTAGACATCTAAAACATGACTCAGTAGTGAGTGGTCCAACAGATCTTAGATAGACTCTGATACTATCTTAGAACTTGAGTTCAGTCTAAGTCAAACCTTATAAACATATTTCATATCTCAACCGATGTGTGACTCTCAACAACACATATATGCAATGTTCCACAGAGGACACAATTTAACATTATCTATAGTCAAAATTGGTATTTCAACTTCAATTTTTTTTATGAACTATATAACTATAATGAAACTATTATCATCCTAAATCTATGAACACTTGAAATTCATGATGACCAAGTGATGACAAAAAAAACTGAGAGCAGCAACAAGATACCTATATGCATAACCTGCAATTGCAAAAGGATGTGGACTCTGCTCACCAAAAGCCGCACCTTTATACTTTGCCATTGTTTCATTTGCATACAAATGAGGTAACCTTTGAAAAGGGTTCACTGCTATCAATATGTTTCCTGTGTATGTCTGCATGCAATGCAATGCAAACACCATCACCAAAAGTTTAAGGCATTGTGACATCTAAACAAAAACACATCCTCAAAATGATTTTGATCTTACATATATTTCATTGATGGTATAACGACTTTGCAAATTTTGAAGTACTCCCGGTTCATGCAGATATGCAAGTCTTGTCATATCATCCACACCATTTGGTGGAAATTCAGGATCTTTGGGATAGATATTAGCTGTTTTACTCACAACCTGCAATACAAATATATAATAAATATTTAAGTTTGTTATCAACATGATGCACTTACGTAGACACGGATACTAGGTGGCCGAAGGATTAGTCCAGTGGTTTGGGCTGGTGATTGAAGGAGTATTACGAAGGAGGTTCAGGCTTTAGGGTTCATTCTGTGTTGTTAACATTTCTCTTTTGCCTAACAAATTAACCTCTAACATTTACCTATAAAAAATGACTTAGACACCAAATATGACACTCACACATAGATATCAATAATAAATTTAATAAATAGAAATGATTAAATGTAATCATATATGTCGGTGTCGTGTCCGCATCTGAAACACTACATAAGAAGGTTTGACCTGAACTATAGTATTCCTTGTAAAATAAGTTTATGTGATGCAGAGAGTTAGCCACCATATGTCAAGCTAGTATATTTAGTGCATGTTTGATTTTGCAGTAGGATTGGCAAAATCACGGTGAGTCATAGTGATTTTGCTACTCCCAACGTGAAACCAAACATAGACTTAGTATATATTAGTGTTATGCCTTTTTAAAAAAATATGTTTGTGTTATGTTGTCAGCGGACATATCTCTTTATCACTTCATTCTTTAACTCATCTTTATGATCTAAACGTTTTATATGAAACTAAAGGAAATATCCAATTCATTATTGAAAAAAAACAGACAAAGTAATGTTGTATATAATCCCATGGTGCTAGAGCACAGCAATGGTGACTGTGTAACTTCAAGTAACAAAGTTCGAGTTTTCCCTGGGAAACATATGACCTAATGTCTCCCCTCTCTTCCTAAATAAATAATAAAATCTTTCTATCCAAAATAGAAAAAAATGTTATATATAAAAAAAATCTAGTGTGACCTATTTCTATACACATACATGTTAATAGTTATGACTTATGAAGCATGCATGGATAATATGATATAGATTCCAGTAAACTCACCCTTGTTCCTGATTCAAAGCTAATGGTGAGCTCATGATCATTAGATTCAAGGATTTCTCCAGCTAACCAGGCTTCATCATGGTCCTCAACCCAAACATGAGATCCAACAAAATAATTGAGTTGAGCAGCCTGTACATTCAAAAAGGAAATAAGTGCTTCTATCATCATAGTACAACCTTGTTTGAGGTTATATTTGCATCATCATAATCAAATGCTTATATGTAAAGCTGCCTTTTGAGACTTTTCTCTCAAATTACAAGTAAATTTCAATCATAAAAAGTAAATACTATAAAAACATCATTTTAATGATACAAGTTTAACAAATGTGCTTTTTCACATTTTCTAATTATTTTTTAAAAAATATACCTAATAGGGCAACTATGTCTACTTTTGACTACTAGTAAAACATCATTTTTACACAAATTCTCAAATAGATTTTAAACTGTTTAGACAATTTTTTTCCAGAATTGATTTTAGATTTCTTAAACATAATCTATTTTGTTTAAGAAATCAATGTTGAGAGAAATAATATCATTAAAATTAAAATTAAATATTATTTGCTAACTATGTTATTGGTGCGAAGTATCCATTAGCTTTACTGATAACTAATCTCCATCAGAAAATTTGACAGACCACTTTTAATGTAATCTCTCCTCCCAACCACATTTTTTTTTCTACAAGGCTCGAACCCAAAAACCTTGCTTAAAGAATCCGAGTTCAATTCCACTATAGCCAATATATAACCTAGCTTTGCAACACCAAAATAAAGCACTTTCCACCAAGGAATTTCAACCACATCCATATTCCAAAACTAAATCAATTACTCAAAAGTTTCTAAGACAAACTTGGACACACTAAGGAGAATACAAAGTGAATAGAAAGTACTTATTAAACACAAAGTGAAGCTCAATTAAATAAAAGGCATAAAAAGATCAAAAGCTAAATACTATTTAGAACATAAATTAAAGACTATAGATAATTACCATATTGTTAACTGAAATATTATTATGCACCCAAATCAGCTGCTCAAACCTTATATTCCATCAACAAAATCTACCAACCAACTTGGAATATTCAATCTCCAAATCTTAAAATAATGTGCAATGAAGTAATTCTCTTGCTGAAAACTTCTCAATCTCTTAACTTATCAAAGAAACTTGCAATCAATATATGATGATAAATCTTTCTTGTTATTAAAATGTTGGAAGATATGTCGAGTCGAGTCGGCGGCGCAGCGGGAAAATATCGTTGCAGAAGAGGATTTATAATCACACAAGAAGAAGAAATCCAACCTATGCTAACCCCTCCTCTGCAACTATCTCCCCTGTATTCTTCCTTGTTTGTTTCTAAGACACAATAATAATTTTCTTGTTCCTTTGTATGTTCCCCAACAACAATGTTACGATGAATGTGTTGTTATAACATGATGACATCATACATGGTCATGTTCATGTAGTTAACATGCCATACTTCTTTGTTTCTTCAAACCTTAAATCTCAAACAATAACAACACCCTTTTGTTGTTGTAATCCAACATTTCTTAAAACATCATCATGGTTTGGCTTGTTGTTGATGATCCTATGATGATGAATGAAACCAAACAAACAAAAATGAAGGAAAAAAAATTATTTGTTGGGGACAATTAAAATTTAACACCTTTGTTTCAATAAAAGATAGCTTCCATCATCATCCATGTATGATCCTACCAGTGTGGTAGTTTTTTAACCATTGAATTGAATCTCAATATCTGATAGCAAAAAAAAAAAACATGAAATATTTTTTTTTTTTTGCAGAATTGAACGGTTTAGAAAATGTCACATTTTTTACTTAGTTGTATTGTTTTGGTGCAAAGGTGGCATGTTAATTAACAGATATGATACCCGTATTCAAGAAAAAACCGGAGATTCAACTAGTTTTTCTCACGTGCTTCAATCTACACTCTTTTCTATTTTTATATATACACTTTTGTTTGCTATTATAATATTACTATTGTCATTATTATTATTATTAAAAAAATGGAAGCAATGCTCATTTAAAAGATGTTTAATTGAAGTTTTGTTTTGGTTCATCTATCTTATCGAGCTCAACATTTTGCTTCAATTTTGTCTAATATCATAGTTTTGATCTTCCATTTTTTTGGTAATTTTAATTTAGAAAAAGTTGACATAAATGTCTGGAATTTTTCTTTGATCATATCAATAGATTTTAATTAATTTTTGTCGAGAAATCTGGCCGATCATATTTTAGAGGGGTCTCCTCCAAGATCACTCAAGAGATATGGAGACGTAAAACAAACTTTGAAATTAATTAGGCTTTTTTTAATTTATTAATGAGAGATGATAACATACAAATCAAAAAGTCTTATAAAAATGAATACTAGTAATTTTTGACTCGTTGTTAAACATATGTAATCAAAGTAAGATTTAAATTTATGATTTTTATAAATACAATACATTTTTTAATAATTTTTGGAAATTGTTTTAGTTTATATCCTTAAAATTGTAATAAAAATGTGAAATTGTGGCTAAGCTTGGATTTGGAATAATTGTAAATAGATTTGTAATTTAAATAATAATATATAACATAAATTATTTTGTTTTGAATCATTTTTTTTTGTTAAAAAATTATTGTTGCTATTTCTTTCGTGGCTTGGATCTTTGGCCAATATTAGTCTTCTTTCTCAACCATATTTTTTTTCATCCGCAACAATAGAACTCAAGACATTACTTAAGGGATCAAAGTCCAATTTCACTTATGTACCAATGTAATATTGGTCTCTAAATTGATATATAGTCTACTTAAGTAGTATTTTAATTTCAATTGTTATTTTGACAGAGTTTGTTGACACTGTATAGATATTGTATGCCACCATTCACAAATACATGTGAACTCTATTACATGATTATAATAACAGAAATGTTAATGGAACATAAAAATTAACACAAAATGAGATACAATACATTATTTATTGTTCATATATACTAATCTCTCATTGACCATGACTTTTTACATGTGCTTATGAAAAAAACACAAGCCCCACACTTTCTCTTTGCTTCCATTTTGCCTATTCCTTTCGTTCATTCACTTTCCATCTTTCTCATTTACTACACAAAAAATCAAATCCATATGAGATAAACTTTCCTTCCTTCTTCTTTCTTCAATTATTTCATTTTCATTTTGGTTAAACCTTGAAATACAGAGTACATATTAATGATTTAAAAGGAATGAAAAAAAAATAGGATGAAAATTAAATCTTTAAGGAAGTAACTTGAGTAACCTTATCGTTTTCCTTGTAAGGTAACTTCTAATTTCCTTCTTTCTCTACAAATTTGAGTTTCAAATGTTGTCTTTATCCTTCCCTTACCAAAATAAAGTATGGATTATAGTGTTGATTATGCCTTTCATTTGTAGGACTAGTTTGTTGATTTTGTTCTTTCATTCATTGGGGTTGTTTGCTTGTTTTATTTACTTTAAAAATGTGTTGTTTTTTATACACTAGTCTTCCAACAAGCTGGGGGTTGTTTTTTTTGGTGTAGTTTGATTTGATTATTGTTTAATTACATTGTTTTGCTTAGGTCTGAATCTTTGTAATTATGTACTCCCACCCACCTCCTATTCATTTTTACTAGTTGGTGGTCTTATTATTAATAAATTTACTTGAATTTATTGAGGGGAAATCTGATAGGTCTAACACGTTTCATCACTATTAATCAACCATGTTAATTTGGCTTGAAAGTGCTAAAATAATTATTAGATCATTCTTTATATGTTGTAGTGTTTATTCGTTTCAAATTTTACAACCATATTTGGTGTAATAAACTTGTAAATATTTATGTTTGCAACATAGCTTATTATAGATCTAACTTTTGTTTGAAATTTTTGTCTCTCTCTTTCACTTAACACAACATAGCATGAACTAGAATGTGAATTCAATTTTTATGGTAAAAATATTTCAAAAACTCTATCATATATAATTTTGTAGGTATGAATGAAAATGAATTTGTGGCCTTGCATTATTGTGACACATTTCTGATTATGTAGTTAATGATGTGCTAATTGTTGGTTAATCAAGTGCATTGGTTGGTTAATGACTTCATTGACTTATTTTTGTAGTTTTTGAGTGACACTTGCACCTTCAATTGGAACTTCGTGGATTGTGGTAGTATTGATGATGAAGTTATAGAAGTTGACAGTGTTAATGATAATGATGGCGCATGTTAGGAGCCTACAATAGGGATGTGTTTTTCTTGTTTAGATAAAGTCAAATTATTTATGGAAAGTATACTTTGAGAAAGGGTTTTGGGTGAAAGATTAGATCATCAAGAAAAGAACAGAATGAAGAGCTCTTCTACTTAATTTTAGCATGCTCAAGAGAGAGGTTTAAAGTGTAAATAGTTTCATGTACGTTAAAAACACTCCTAACTGAGGTAAAAAGTCATCCAGCCCAGATTTGTATTAAGTTGGATGCAAATGGATTGTGGTACATTAAAAAATTTGTATCAGGTCATTCTCACGAGACTAGTTTTACAAAGCAGTGGTGAAGCATTGTGTGGACAGGGGAGGGCTGCAGCACACCTAGGAAAATAAAAAGAATTTTTTTATATGTAAACCCAAGATGTTCTATCTCGACCTCGACCCACCACCATCCCTACAACGTGCGCCGTCGCGACCCTTCACTCTGTCGCGCCTTCCTCTCTTGTGCCTATCTCTCTTCTCTCCTCTGCTCTGCCTTGTGAATTTCTTTATTTTATGATTATGAGACAATTCTCTCGTGACTATCTATCTTCTCTCCTCAAATCCTCTAATTCATCTTCCTAAAAAACTCTTTTTAAAATCATTCTTATGAGCAGAAAAATCCCCTTTAGCAGAGGATCACGTAAGCACAAAATTTTACTAGAAGGGTTCATTTGTTTACCTCTTGAAGCGTCGAGGAGAAATATCACCAGCACCACATGCCCAATGTCTTTATTCAGTCCACGTGAATAGTTTCTTTGAAATGGCATTGGTGCTACCGAACGACTAGTGGTACGAGGCACAACAAAAAATAGACATTCTAGAGTTAATAATATATCATATATAGAATGCCCTTTTCTTCCTTTTGTTGCCATAGTGTGTCTTGCTAGGACCAAAGACATATATAAACCTTAATTAAATATTTATTTTCTAATTCAATCATTCTATCATATGACCCCATAGGCTCCCACTTAATTGGAAATAGTATTAAGTATTATAAACAATGAGTGATATCTAGCAATGCATCATTACTACCCAATTAATGAGAAAATTGGTGATACGACTTTAACCTTATTGCGACCACTATTTACCGTGCAATAATTGTCTCTTGTACAAATGTCTAATTGAACACAAGTTACAATGTGTGTCATCCTTGCAATGTCCAATTATTTATTTATTGATCCTAGAGTAGACACATAAATCCCAATGGACCTAATATCACATATTGGTCATTTCCAGCATGGTCATGCGTTTCAACAATCTCACTCTATCGATAGGCCCAAGAAATAACTCCTTTTATGTTGGAGGGACGAATCTTATCTACATAATTCATACCCCTCCACATGGTTGATTTTAAGCCCAATGACCACCTTTTATGATTGTCCTGTTGCATGCAACATTTGATGGCCTTAAAGCCTACAACTCCACTTTAGGGATTGTAGTAACTTCAAGTTGAAGGACTACTCACTTTGGTCACATGGTAATCATTAATAACATTTTCACAACAATTATGTTGCATTCTCTTGGTGGGTCAATCTAGTATAAATATTATTCCTAATATTTATACAATCCAAATTTATTTCAAGTACATCAGCGAACCTCTCTCAGTGATGTGAAAATGTAGTGCAAGTACTTGAAATATGAAAATTTAACTTTGAAAAAGTTCACAAATATTTCAGAAAGTTATCTTAAGTTTGGTAGTAGGATTGCTTATTTAGAACTGAAGCTATGAGGTATTTATACTCCATAGACAACACTTCAAATCAGTGGCAATTGTTCCTAGAAGTTTTGATGAACTTATGCAATGATCCAGATGAGATCTAAACTGAAAAGTTGCATTGATTCAGAGTTGTACTCGATTTTAGTTGATAACTCTTCATCATATATATATTTTTCACTGTTTTATACTTATTTATAGGCAATCACTAGTTAACTTAAGGAGTTATTTAGTATATTTTATTGATTTTAGTTCTTGGATTTAATTTTATGTTCTTATTTCCTTGATTAAGTAGAGATTTTTGTGGTTTTTTGTTATTTCTTTGTTTTAGTGCAGTGCTGAATTTTGGTGAGAAATCAACATGACCTACATAGAGTATTTCTACCACATCAGGAGTTGTAGATGTCCAATCGGAGTCAAACCAAGTGCAAATGAAAGCTAAGATCCATAGCTACAACTTTCATGAAGACACCAGAACCAAATTCGAACTCAAAAGAGGAGTTAAATGCAATAAATGCCAGATATCAGATGCTGTGCGCTTGAAGCGCAAAGCACGCGCTTGAAGCGCATTTCTGCGCTACTGATTCTGTTTAAATGTGCCTGAAGTGCAAGTCCCGTGCTGCAGAATGCATAAAATCGAGTTTTTCTGATTTTTTAAGGATCTATATGTAGTCTAGAGATAGATGCAGGTCATGAAACCAATTGAATTAGTTGCATATGCAACAGTTTAAAAAGAGAATTTTTCGTACTGTAAAGCTTAATCCTAATTTTAAATCCACTAAGGAATTAGGGGTTATTTTGGAATTAAAGGTTCTGTCACTAAGACATTAGGGCAAGAATACTAAAGAACATTCGGTAATAATTCAATAAAGGAATTATGTAACTAGGATCAAATTAGAGACCAAGGATGGACTCGTAGTGAAACTCATCCCTGACATTTTTCTCATTATAAAAGTTGCATTGATTCGCAATGATCCAGATGAGATCTGAACTGAAAAATTTCATTGATTCGCAGTTGTATTCGAATACAGCTTAAGCGTATTCGAATACACTTTTGTAACGTTCAGTTTTTATTCAAAATTTTAACTTCGTATTCGAATACGATACCTTGTAGTTGAATAAATGTATTTGAATTTTGCCATTGACTTGAGTTGTATTCGAATACGAGATGATGTAGTCGAATACAAAAGTCCAGTTTTAGCTACTGACTTGTTATCTGTATTCGGCTACGATATTCCGTATTCGAATACAGAACTTTAGTTTTAGCTACTGGCTTGATATCTGTATTCGGTTACAACATCCTGTAGTCGAATACAGATTTGAAGATTTTGCTACTGACTTAGTGTTTGTATTCAGCTACGAGATGCTATAGTCGAATACAACATTGATTTTTGTCAAAAAATTAATTTTTAAGTATTTGGTTATGTATTTTGACACTTTGAAAATACTTTTGATGCATATGCTAAAATAAGAAGGTTCTCATATTATTGGATTTTATCAAGTACCTTAAATTCTAAGTTTTCAATAGTTGACTTGATTGTTGATTTCACTTTGAGCTTGCAACTTGATCTTTATTCATAGTCTTTTGTCTTCATCAAAAACATAGATCTTATACATTTTCATTCTCCCCCTTTTGGATGATGACAAAGCCTTTGTTGTTGAATTTCAAAGAGTTTTGATTTCTCCCCCTTGATTTATACTCACTCCCCCTTTGAATTTGAATTTATGCCATCATATGTTTTTGGAGACCTATAAATATCAACAACAACATACCAATTTTCTCTCCCTTTTGACACGATAAAAAAGGAAGGAAAACAACAAATAAAAATCCAAGCATGCACAGTATATAGAGAATAAACAATAATCATCACACAAGATCAACAAAAGTATTTTTTAAAGTGATAAACATGTCTAATTAATACATCAACAAATGTAAGAAATAAAAGGAATTGTCTAATAAAGCTTAAAAAAATAACAGAAACTACATTAGCCAACTACATATCAAAATCCGATGGGAGGTGAATGTGGTCAATTTTGTCGGATAGGCATGTAGTTCTTGTAATAGAGATTCATGATTTTGAGTAATGGTGGTCTCAATGTTTTGAAATCTGGTGTTGATAGATGTGCTCATGGATTGAAATTGGTTGTTGAAGGAGGTATTCATATTCTGAAATTGTTTAGTGACGAAGGTTTGATGCTATTTCTTCTGTTTCTGCTGCAGCTTCATCCTGAGCAGCCGTCGATGATGATTGTCCAAGATCGCTCTTGTGGATATAAGTTTGAAGCGGCTCACTCCACACAATTTTCGTGCTCGGTAGTACATTTAAGTCTAAAAGATTATCCTTGGAAGGTTTATACAGAATTTCTCTTGAAAAATCTACCTTAAAGTGGTCCAAAATTCTAGTGACTTCCTTTGCATAAGGCAATCCGATAGCATTCTTGGAGGCAAACAGAACAGAACGAACAAAGTAAGCCCAATTGAGATTAGCCCCTTCTAGCATGAAGACCATGATTTGAAGCTCAAATTCAGAGATTTGGGAATAATTGTCTGCCTTTGGTACTAGAATATAGCTTAGGAAATAATGCAACAATCTGTTGTCAATGGTTAGGTTTCCAACACCATATATTTTCCTAGCAAACTCTGAACCAACCTGTGCTCTTTTTCATTCCATATTGTTTTTATCAAACCGACATAGTGAAACATAACCATCATACTTGGTAATATTTTCCAATTCCCATAAACAAGCCTTATAGTCTTGAGCTTTACACGATAATGTTAAAGTGTTCAACATAATATGTTTTGACTCAACTCCTGTTTGAGGTTAGATTCTTTACAAGATGTTTCAGTAAACTAATGATAATGAATTCGAAACTGAATGTTACTGATTTCTTGTGAGACTTTCAAGTATGAATGTGAGTGATTGATGATCTTTCTTTACACTTGAATGTCGTGTTTTGAATTTAAGTTATGAGGTTCCTTTTATAGACATTTGAGGAGATCCTTGTAAGCTTAAAGTAACCGTTGCAAGGATTACCTTGGTCAAGGGGTAGATTAAAATATCTTTAAAGAGACTTTTGACCAAAACTTTTCTCCTTTTTTGACTTGAGGAATTTCTGATATTTGTTTATTCTCTGTCTTTTGATCTGTACATTGCTTGAGGATCACTTTGATCACAAGAATATGTGTCACAATGTGATGCTGTAGTCTCAAGAACGTTCTTGGTGTGCTTCAGAAGTTGGAGAACGTTATGGTGCAGTATGACAGAAACTGGAGAATAATCATTTTCAACTGATTCTTTTACTTTTCCTTCATTTAAAGCTTTTCTCATTAGATCTTTTAGAGTACTTCTTTTGTTACTATTAAAGCTGCATATCCGATGTATATGTACTGGTAATCCATTCGAAATAAGCGTAAACTTTTCTTGCATAAAAATCTAGTTCGAACAATCTTGATGAAGTGAAAAATATCTTGGAGAACATTCTTGGTTTTTCAAGAAAAAGTCCAGAACATTCTTGGTTCTTGGTTGTCCATTTTTAGCTTTATTCTTTAAACTGATTTGCTTGCTTTTGCTTAGTAGCTATCTTGGATTAATACACTCAAATACACATGTTATTACATAACTTAGAATCATAATTAGAATCTTTGATTAATCTTTGTTTGTTTTCATCAAAACAATTAATTGAGATTTTGTCTTAATAATCTTCCCTTTTTTGATGATAACAAACATAGTTTAATTTTAGATTTTAATTTTGATTCTAGCTTTAATCATAGAGAACTTAAAAGCTCCCGTAGATATTTCATTAAAATGTAAAAGATGATTAAAACTAGAGTTTCAATATACAAAAAGAAACTTCATATAGCAGTAACGAGCAATAAAGTCTAAACTACTTTCTCCCCATTTGTCATTACAAAATGAGGCGGGAGAAGCAAAAAAAAAAACATCCAAAGCAGAATCTTCACACAGAGATGGAAAGAGAGGATCCTTGTGAGGAAGATGAGCGTGAAGGGTCTGGAACTGGATGTACAAAAGGAAGAGGAGGAGGGTCAATCCTGAGCTTGGGAGCAAGCTGTGTAGTCATCCATTCTCTGAGAATGGCAGACTCTCTATCCTGAAAGCTTGTCTAGCCATGATGGTCTTGAGAGCAGTTAGGATGGCTAAGTTGGATGTATTGTTCTCAGTCTTCTGTCACTTGGATGGCTCAGCAGAATCATCCTTAGGAGTGGAGGGTCGGGGACTAGAGGTAGGGGCTGGCTTAGTGCAGAAGGTTGAGAGGGAAGCAAAAGAAGTAGCTACTGGAGGAAGACGATCAGAGGGTGGTTTGGTATGAGTAACAGATGGTCCAGAGGTGTCTGGAAAAACCAAAAATTAGCTTATTCCAAATATGGAGGAGCTGGTGTTTTGTGGGGATATGAAGGCTGGTGACATGGTAGAGGTTTGGTGTGCTGGAAGCTGAGAGCATATATTACGGTGGAGAGGAAAAAGGTTGGTATGGATGGGAGAAGATTAAGATGGAGATTGATCGAAGAGAGGGGGAAGGTGTCTTTGCAGAATTGGAGGAGAGAGAATGATAGTAGGTGGAGAAGGTTCTTGAGGTCTTTGTGGAGAACGTTCTCGAGTAGGTTGTTCAGTTGGGCTAAAGGCTGGATTTTCAACAGGAGCCGAACTAAAAAATGTTGCAGCTTTGCCTCGAGCTGAGTGCTTCCTTTCGGTGGTGGTGGTTGGCACTACAGATTAGGGTTGGTTATAGGAAATCTCCTTCATGTGAGAGATGTTCTTGGCCGAAAATTTAGAGATTTTAAGGATGGAGGATTATGTGGTGAGAGGGATGTTGAAGTGCCTAAAGAATTTTGTGAGAATCATGCCATAGGGGACAATGTTCTTCTTGTAGTCTTTGGTAGTGGAAACTATCATGTTTTGAAGGATGATGTATGACAGGTTAAGGAGTTTTTGGTGAAGAAGTTAATAGATGATGAAAGCATCATTATCAGGAATGTATTCATGACTACCATAGTGTGGCAAAACCGAATGTTGGCTTATGCTGTTAAAGACTTTGCACAGAGGCCTTAGGTAGGAGGACATAAAATTGGTGGTGTTGGGCTGGAAAAGGAAAGATCTATGTTTTTGATGAAGACAAAAGACTAAGAATAATGATCAAGTTGCAAGTTCAAAGTGAAATCAACAAATCAAGTTAACTATTAGGAAACTTAGAATTTAAGGTATTTGATAGAATCCAATTACATTTCAAATACAATAATATGAGAACATTCTTATTTTAGGATATGCATCAAAAGTATTTTCAAAGTGTCAAAATACATAAACAAATATTGAAAAATCAAGTTTTTGACAAAAATCAAAGTTGTATTCGACTACATCATGTCATAGCCGAATACAAAACAAGTTAGTAACTAAAACATAACTTCTGTATTCGAATACGAAATGTCATAGCCGAATACATATATCAAGTTAGTAGCTAAAACTGGACTTTTGTATTCAACTACATATTATTTATTCGAATACAAATCAAGTCAATGGCAAAATCACTTGTTTGTATTCGACTACGAGGTTTCGTATTCGAATACGATATTGAAATTTTGAATAAAAACTGAACATTACAAAAGTGTATTCGACTACACATAAGCCGTAGCCGAATACAACTGTGAATCAATGCAATTTTTCAATTCAAATCTCATCTGGATCATTGCAAAAGTTCTTCAAAACTTCTGGGAACAATTGCCACTAAGCTAAAGTGTTGTCTATGGACTATAAATATCTCATAGCTTCAGTTTTAACTCATCAATCCTATTACCAACTTAAGATAACTTTATGAAATGTTTGTGAACTTTTTCAAAGTTAAATGTTCATATTTCAAGTAATTGTACTACATTTTCACATCATTGAGAGAGGTTCTCTATTGTACTTGGAATCATATTGGATTGTTATCATTATACAAACTGTTATACCTGCTTGTTCTTAATTAAGAACATTCTTGTAAACTCATTTAAAGTCATTATATTATTTGATGAACGTAGTATATTTTCTTGAAGTGCTGTAAACTAAGATAGTGGTGTGCTATCTTAGGTAAAGTATTAGGAATTTGTAATAGAAGTCTTAATGTTAAACTTGTACTGATTCTAACAAATAGTGGAAAAATCTCTTGTGGCGTGCAAGAGAACTGTGTGTACCTTGGTTGTAAGGGGAACTAGGATAAATTTATGTGTGCTTTACTTTCTGTCATTTACAAGCTTTCATACACAAACACAACCAGAAAAATAATTCACAAAACTCTAAAAATCAGAAAAGTTTTTAAACACCTAATTCACGCTCGCTCTTAGGTGCAACTCTGAACTTATAGAAAATGTTCGAAATCACTTTCTTTCTGTTTTGGTTCAGAGTAGAAAACCAGTTTTTTCCAAAAACTGATGTTCCTTCAGTAGGGATGCTTAGGATTGAGGCCAGAATGTCAGGGGTTAGCCTAATTTTAACCCCCTTAATGGTGGATACCAACAAGGATTTTTCAGCAAAGACCCGGGCTTGACAGTAGAAAGCCTAACAACATCGGGATATAATCTTTCTGAGGTCTGGAGGAAGGATGTCTATCCTAGAGAATCAATATGATTCTTGATGGTTTTGCCTTCGAGGGTGAGATTGTCTAGCAAAAACACCCTGGCAACACCAACGAGTCTCTAAGCCCATTTTTTAGAAAAGGTTTTCTAGAGAGAAGAGGAGCAGATATGGGAAGCGAAATTTTGGGCCAGTTTTAGGAGGAGAGGAACGTTTTGTTTCTGAGTGTTGAGGAGCAGAACGTTATGGTGAAATAGAGGGTGGATAACGTTCTATTTCATTGTGTTGGAGAGCAAAACGTTCTGGTGGTGGAGATGGACAACGTTCTTGAGGTTTCTGCTTGGGGGCAGTTGTCTTTGTTCTCTTTTGAGGGTTCTTAAGCCTGTTCTTGGCCAAGAATTGAGCAAGGGTAGGGTTTGATTTTACCCTCAAGTTTTGAGCTTTGGGTTTAGGGTTAGGGTTAGGTTTCAAAGCGGATGAAGAAACAGGTTTGGAGGTGGAAAATATCTCATTTATTGATTTTTGTTTTTGGTTGGGAGTTGTTTGAGAAGGAACTGATGATTATGAGGGAGCAGTTTGGGTGGTTTCAAGAGACGATTTTGAAGATGGAGATGTGTGGGAAGGAAATGATGTTTGAGAGGGTTTAGGAGGGGCATCGTTCTCAGATTTATCCCTGTCAGAAATTATTAACATAGTGGGGTCAGATTATCTAGGTTTGGATGTTCCTATTCCAGCAAGGATGCGCATAGATCATCACTGGGCCTTGGTGGGTTTTGTTGCTGGTTTTCTGAAGTGTAGAGGGGCTTGAGAATCACTTGGTGGTTGTTGAGAGAAGACAGGAGGAAGAACTGTAGCAAGGGGTCTAAGAGGTAGAGGAATAGGGCTAGATTCACGATAAGATGAAGACATGTAGTTAGCAAATGTCTTCTCTGATGATGGTCATGGTCTGGACGGCGGCGATGGTGAACGATTTTGAAATGGAGAGGAAGAAGATGGGGATGATGGAGATGGAGATTTAGGGCATGCATTCTTACGCACAGATGCCTTAGTTCTAGCCATTTTTAGAAGTTTTGGAGAAGGTTTAGTTTCATAGAGCAAAGAGAATTTTGGGGGATGAAGAAACACAGAGAAATAGAAGAGAAAAATAGGGAGTTGTTGGAAGATAGGAGGTTTCAAAAAGTTGGAAGTTGAAGGGATGATTGATTTGAAAAGAGTGAGAGTAAGGGGGCGCGAAGGTTAGCGTGTCAGTTCCTTTTCAAAAAATACAAACAAGAGCATGAAATGCAACGCAGGCAACATGATTCAGTTTTGAGTGAAGAAGAAAATTCGGAGAATGATCGTGAAAAAAAGAAAGTTTTTGGTTTTGCAGAAAAAAAAAATTTCTAATGCATTCAGTTCAGATTTTTGATGATTTTCAATTTTTCTTTGATGAAATTAAAACTTTCCTCTACCAGAGGCTTTGTAAATAGATCAACAAGTTGTTTTTGAGTTTCAACAAAGATTAATTCAACTTCCTTTTTATTAACATGATCACAAATAAAATGATGCTTAATTTCAATATGCTAAGATCTAGAATGCTGATTGAGATTTTTAGACAAATTGATTGCGCTAGTATCATCATAGTAAATTGGAATATTTGAATAAATTACAGAGAAGTCTTCAAGTTGATTCCATATCCAAATTACTTGGGAGCAATAATTTGTCGTTGATACGTATTCTGCCTTTGTAGTTGATAGCGTGATCATGTTTTGCTTTCTGCATGACTAGTTGATTAAGGCTTCTCCTAGGAATTGACATGCGCCACTTGTGCTTTTTCGCTCAGTTTTATACTCGGCGTAATAAGCATTGCAGCAAGCTACAAGATCAAAATGAAAACCCTTTCTATACCAAACGCCAAGGTCAGTAGTACCAACAAGATATCTAGAAATTCTTTTTACAGTAGTTAAATGTGATTCTTTAGGAGTAGATTGAAATCTAGCACATAATCCTACTGCAAATACTATGTCAGGTTTAGTGGCAGTTAAATAAAGTAAAGAGCCTATGAAGGGTTGATTATGTGGATCTGGAACAAGATTCCATATTTCATTCTTTTGAAACTAAAGAGGTTCTTCTTTCATTGCATCTATCCAAGATTGATCAACAATGGCTTCTTTAATTGACTTTGGTTCGATTTGGGAGATCATTGCCATGTTAATGTTGTCATCATATTTGAAAGACATTCTTATTCGAATCCCATCAGCTGTATTTCCCATTATTTGATTTTGGGGATGATCACTGATCATTCTCCATCTTTTGGGTGGAGAATGAAACGGAGACTATTTATCAATCTGGGTTTCCTGGGGAACATTGTGCTGCTCCTGTCTAGAAGGTTCTTCTTCTTCTTCATCATTTCTTTTGCTTAGGTCCATATCATCGAATTCATCGAATAATACATGCATATTGATTTCAACAATCTTTGGTTTGAGATTAAACACACGACATCCTTTAGATTCGGTTGAGTAACCCAAAAATATGGCTTTGTCTAATTTTGCATCAAACTTTCCTAGATTTTGTTTGTTGTTCAAAATGTAACCATAACAACAAAAAATGTGAAAATATGAAATGTTTGGCTTTTGTTTTTTGCAAATTTCATATGGTGTTTTGTTGATGATTTTCCTTATTGACACACGGTTTAAAATGTATTCTTCCAAGATTGTTCTTTCCATTTCTTGTAATGTTCTATTCTTTCTTTCAACAACTCCATTCTATTGAGGAGTTCTTCCACAAGATAGATTATGAGAAATGCCACGTTCTTCGAAGAAGGTTTTAAAAGAGGCATTTATGAATTCTCCTCCATGATCACTTCTTATAGAAATGATATTAGAATCCTTTTCATTTTGTACCTTCTTGCAAAAGTTTTTGAAAGCATCAAATGCATAACCATTTTGTTTTAAAAATAAAACCCAAGTGTATCGTGAATAGTCATCAACAATAACAAAATCATAATTCATTCCACCTATACTTGTTGTTTTAATAGGATCAAAAAGATCTATGTGAAGCAGCTCAAGGATTTTGTTTGTGGAAATAAAATCCTTTGGATGAAAACTACTTTTAACATGTTTTCCTTTAGCACAAGCTTCACATACTTTATCTTTATCAAAATTGATTTTTGGCAATCCTCTAACAAATTTTAAATTTGAAATCTTTGAAATAGTCTTCATACTGATGTGTCCTGTCCTCTTGTGCCAAATCCATTTATCTTTGTTTCTAGAAATGAAGCAGGATTCATCAGGTAGTTCTTCAAGGTATAAAACATAAGGATTTTTCTTTCTTGTTCTAGAAAAAAGGCGTTCACCAGTTTTGGTTTTAACTTCACAAAAATTGGTTTTGAAGATTACCTCGAAGCCATTGTCACATAATTGACTTATGCTTAGGAGATTATGTTTTAGATCTTCTACATATTGAACATCATAAATTTGAGTAGAGTCTTTCTTACCAATGGTTCGTTTACCTTTGATTTGAGCTTGATTGTTGTTTCCAAAGGTTGCAGAACCTCCTTCCTTCTTTTCAAATGACATGAAGCAATTTTTATCTCGTGTCATATGTCTTGAGCAACCACTATCCAAGAACCATGGTTTTTTCTTGACATGTTGAAATCCATCCTGCATAAGGTGTTGTATTCACTTTAGGTACCAACTTGGTCTAGGGACCTTGAGAGTAGTTTAAAAGTGGGTTTACTTTTGATAAAACAAGTTGATTCATTGTGACCAGCTTTGGAACAATGAGAACATTTTAGTATTTGGAAATTTCTGGAATACTGATGTGTAACAGGTGTTGGTAAAATCCCATAATTTTCTCCTTTTAAAATTTTTGGAGAATGTTTCTGTCCAAAATGTTCTCCCTTTTTTAAGTCACCTACAGAATGTTTTTTTTTTTTTTTTTTTTTTTTCTGGTTTTGAAAAAGTTCTGTTTTTGTTCCAAATCGTTCCAACTTTGTAAAACTTCTTTTGTTCTTGATCTTATCATCTCCCTTTTTGAAGTAACATGCAAATTATAGATGTCAAAATTTATTAAAATATGAACACTTTGTTTTGCATTCATTTTCTTTACTTTCCGGAATAAAGAAATTTTCATACATTTTTGTCTTTTGAGTTTT
Source organism: Cicer cuneatum (assembly GCA_037974295.1). Taxonomy (NCBI): domain Eukaryota; kingdom Viridiplantae; phylum Streptophyta; class Magnoliopsida; order Fabales; family Fabaceae; genus Cicer; species Cicer cuneatum. The sequence goes on along the minus strand of JBBPBO010000001.1, from coordinate 64,982,129 downwards.
ATCAAATCCAAGTCCTACATAATCAAAGATACCTACTTGAGATCCCATGATTTTTTGAAAGGTTTCAGTAGCTTTTATGAATTGTGATAAATCATTTTTATGAATTTCAACTTTAACTTTAAGGAGAACGTTCTCTTTTTGTGCTGCAAAACATTCTTGTTTTTCTTGACTTTCAGCTTTATAGTTTTCAAATTAAGATTGTTTCATATTGTGAATGATCTTCTTAAATTCATCATTTATAGCCCGAGCTTTCTCTTTTTCTTCTTTTTCTTTATAAAATTATTCTTTCAAAGAGCTACATTTTTTAACAAGAAATTTTGAATCATTAAACATATTATCAAACTCTTTTCCCATTTGTTCACATAGAGAGCAAGGTTCAGATTCATTTACCTCATTTTCTTATGCGTTTTCCATCAGACATATGTTGGCTTCTTCTTCTTCTAATTTTTCTGAATCGTCCCATGTGGCCATCATTGATTTCTTTTTGAATGGAAATCTTTTTGGTGTCTTCTTGTTTAATGGACATTCTGCTTTGTAGTGTCCAATTTTGTTGCAACCAAAGCATGTGATCTGATTTTTATCCACTTCTATCTTGGGATTTTCCCTTTTACTTGGGAATCCCCTTTTTATCTGATCTCTTCTTCTCATTATTCTTTGAATCTTTCTGGTGAGAAGAGATAATTTTTTATCAACATCTTCAGTTTCTTCTAAGTCCATATCTATTTGTGATGGTGGACTTTGCTGTGATGCTTTTAAGGCTATTGCTTTAGTGTTCTTGATTGGTTTGTCTTCTTGTAGTAACACTTCATGTGCTTTTAATGTTCCAATCATCTCTTCTAGTGCCAATACATCAAGATTCTTGGCTTGACTTATGGCAGTCACCATTGGTCTCAAGATTTTGGAAGGCATCTCATGATTTTTCTGACTCTATCTTGCACTGAGTATGCTTTCCCTAAGGAGCGCATTTCATTTACAATAGTTGTAAACCTTGCATACATCTCATCAATGGCCTCACTTTCATTCATCTCGAAGAGTTCAAATTTTCTTATGCCTATGTCAATTCTAGTTTCTTTGATATGACTTGTTCCTTCATGATGAGTTTGCAATGTGTCACATATTTCTTTAGCAGTATTGCATTCATCAATTCTTTTGTTTTCTTCCCTACTTAAAGCACAAGATAAGAATAATTGAGCTTCAGAGTTTAGAAGTACCTTAGTTTTGTCTTCAGCTGTCCAATCAGCTTCTCTCTTTTCAACTGATGTTGGATCATCTTGATTTGTTCTTGGGACGTAATCACCATCAGTTGTGATACGCCACATTCCTGTATCTTGAGATTTCACAAATAACTTCATCTTTTTTTCTATAAATAATAGTTTGTTCCATCAAAGTAAGGTGGCCTGTTTGAAGATCCTCCTTCAACTTTGTATGTGGCTTTTTATATTTTCTTCTAGATCTTTTCTCTAACACTGTTTATGTGTTTTAATTTTAGAGACTGGGCTCTAATACCAAATTGAAGTAGAAATGTCGCTTTACAAGGAATGGGGATTTAAATTGTAAAGTTATCTTTTAAAATTTTCCTGTTAAGACTTAAAAAATAACTCAAGATTGATCTTGGTTAATAAAATAGAAAACGAAGAACGTTCTGGAAAACGAAGAATGATCTTGGTTTGTTTTAAAAATAGAAATCTTTTTTCAACTTAAGTAAATGAAGAGCTGAAATTAAATAGAGATAGGGAAGAGACAACACACAAAGATTTATCTTGGTTCACCCAACCCGGGCTTCGTCCAGCACTCACAACCGTGAGATTTTCCACTAAGTGTTAAAAACAAAGAACCTTCTTGGTTTTACAGCACCTAGCTCAGATCAACCTTGATCTATCACAATTGTCAATCATTTCCTCCTAGAAAGAGATTCAATCAGATCACCTATCAACCCTTGATAGGATTTTTAAAACTCACCTTTTAACCTTAAAAGGATTTTTCTAAACAACTCACTCAAGCTATAAACAAGCTTTATAGTCTTGAGCTTTACATGATAATGATAAAGTGTTTAACATAATCTATTTTGACTCAACTCTTGTTTGAGGTTAGATTCTTTACAAGATGTTTCAGTAAACTAATGATAATGAATTCGAAACTGAATGTTACTGATTTCTTGTGAGACTTCCAAGTATGAATGTGAGTGATTGATGATCTTTCTTTACACTTGAATTTCGTGTTTTGCATTTAAGCTGTGAAGTTCCTTTTATAGACATTTGAGGAGGTCCTTGTCAGCTTAAAGTAACCGTTGGAAGGATTACCTTGGTCAAAGGGTAGATTAAAATAATCATTCTTTAAAGAGACTTTTGACCAAAGCTTTTCTCCTTTTTTGACTTGACGAATTTCTGTAATTTGTTTATTCTATGTCATCTGATCTGTACATTGCTTGAAGATCACTTTGATCACGAGAATATGTGTCATAATGTGATGTTGTAGTCTCAAGAACGTTCTTGGTGTGCTTCAGAAGCTGGAGAACGTTCTGGTGCAATATGACAGAAACTGGAGAATGTTCTGGAGCTTGGAGAATGATCGTTTTCAACTTATTCTTTTACCTTGCCTTGATTTAAATCTTTTCTACTTAGATCTTTTAGAGTACTTCTTTTGCTATTATTAAAGCAACATATCCCATGTATATGTACTGGTAATCCATTCGAAATAACCGTGATATTTTCTTGCATAAAAATCTGGTTCGGACATTCTTGAAGATGTGAAAAAAATCATGGAGAATGTTCTTGGTTTTTCGAGAAAAAGTCCAAAACGTTCTTGATTCTTGGCTGTCCATTTTTAGCTTTACTCTTTAAACTGATTTGCTTGCTTTTGCTTAGTACCTATCTTAGATTACTACAATCAAATACACATGCTAAATAACACATAACTTAGAATCATAATTAGAGTCTTTAATTAATCTTTGTTTGTTTTAATTAAAACAATTAATTGAGATTTTGTCTTAACAATGATGACTATGTTGGACATAAGCTAGAAAAAAAAACACCAGTGGAAATTATACCTTCTTTGTGAGAATCTAATCTCATGATCAAGTAAAAGACAATAGACTATTGCATTATATACAACAGAAGCAGAATATCTTTCAGCAGTTAGTTGTAGCACTAGCTGTTATATATAAAATATCAACTAGAAGATTTCAAAATCAATGAGAGTAATATTCCTATATTTTGTGATAATACTTTAGCTATATATTTAACCAAAACTCCTAATTTATTCTCAAGGACAAAACATATAGATATGAAACCCCATTTTATAAGGGATTATGTCCAGAAGGATATTTTAGACATTAAATTTGTTGACACTGATCATCAGCGGACATATACATTTACAAAATCCTTTGCTAAGGACACATTTAATTTTATAAAGATAAATCTAAACATTTTGTTTATAAAGGAATGATGATAAATCAAAATTCAATTAATTTTAATACGAACTATTTTCTTGTAAGATGTGTATGGTTTGTCATTTTATGAAAAAAATTGTTTACACATGTTAACATGTGCGTGTCAGTTTTGTTTTTAGAAACTCAAATGTTTTTTTCAAAAAACCACTCAAAACTCTCACATATTCCCACACTTTTGCTCCTCTCTTTAAAACATTTAAAATTCTCTAAATTTCTCTTGAATTCAAATGGCTTCAAGCTTAACCTTTCAATCTACACTAGGTAATGTGTTTTATGTTCCTACAATGACTTGCAATCTTGATCAACTGGATATCCTCCTTGAACTCCAAGTAAATTTTGCAAACCTCGCTGAGAACGAGTTTGAGTTTATTGAAGATTTTGTTGGCGTTGGTTGGTTTGAATACTTTAACCTAGAACAAGATGTTGCTTTGGAAGTTCTAGTTAAGGAATTATGGAAATTCGCTTATGCTAACAAGGATTGAGTAGTGTCAAGTACAGTGTTAGGGCTACCCATCAAAATCACTAAACAATCCCTCGTTTCCATATTAAGGTGTGAGGATAAAGGAATGGTCATAAAAATGGTTATGAGTCAATGGTTGGCTCCATCAACATCGACAAAATGTTATTTGAAGATCCCAAGGTCAATTCCAAGTCAGTTCACTTGAAACCTAAATACTAGGTGCTCTTCAAGATACTAATGGGGTGTGTGGTACCCCAAGGAGGGTTGGTAGACCATGTTAGTAAAGACCACAAGGGTTTGATGTGGAACATCTCCTAGAGGATTAAGACAAATGTTCCCAACCCGATTTTAGAAAACATGAGGTCATGTGTTATCAACTCTAGGTCAAAAAAGACCAGAACCACCCCTTCCCTAGAATCATGATTGTTGTATTGATGAGACCTCTTCTTATTCAAGATTTATAGGGAGTAGGAGGAGATGTTCAAGAAGAACACCTAGTTTCATCATATGCACTAGTGTTTAACATTTCAAATGTCATTAAGATAAGGCCCATCACTCCAAAGGACTGCACAAGGTCAAGTGGTGATGTTAGAAAAATTTCTGGTCAACCAATTGGACCTGAAGACATTCCATTTATGGTTGAAGATTCTTATTTCTCCATCTTTGAAGAAGATAATAATGTGGTTGTTTTTGGAATACCTTAGGATGTATCAATCTAGCCATGAAATGGCTCAATTCTGCCTCTATTGGAACCAAATTGGATTTCCACTTATAGTTTTGATGTTAACAAAAGTATTTAATGAGAATAATAAATTTGGATCAATAGCTTTATTAAGTATTGAAAAATTAGAAAAAGAAAATCAGAGGAAGGTACCAAAGGTAGTGACCAGAGGAACCAGCGGAAACAACTAAAGGAAGCAACTAGAGAAAAATGACCAGATGATGAGATCAGAGGAACACAAAGTATACATGTCTGCTTCTAAACATATGCCTCTTAAAGTCACGTGCTTTTAAAGGTTACGAAGATTGCCTCTAATGTTTGGGTCTGATGTTTGAGTAAAATGTTTGGGTCTGGAGACCGAGTCTGATAATTGGGTCTAAAGACGGCCTCTGAAGAATAGCTCTCAAACTAAGTCTGAAGAGTGCCTCTGAATATTGTTTGAAGACTGAATTTGAAGCATGCCTTTGAAGCCTTTGCATGCCTCTAACGTGCACAAACTCACCATGTCTTTTAAGAGTTCATATCAAGGTATAATTAATTCTAAAGACATTGTTCAAATCATAAATTCAAAGCTCACAATCCGTTTATCAAAATGGTGCAACGCATTCCAAAGGCAACCTCTTACATGTAACCTATAATGTTGCACTAAATTTGACGTTTCAACATGGTGATTTTCCTAATGCCACTAATTCTAAGTCATGCAATTCTGTCTCTGACTATCATTATTCAAGAAACACAACATCTCACTCAAACATGAAAGTCAACGCCTTTGATGGAAATTCGACAACTGAAATTGAACGAATAAAGTATGAAAAGAAGACTTAGCCAAATAAAAAACTTGTAAAAATCCAAGAACAACTTGAATCCATTCCAGCTCAAATCAAGCAAGAGTATGAAAGAAGATTCGTGGTTTTTGAAGACAATCTAAAATAAGATTTGATTCAGATTTATAATTGAAGAAAATCTTTGACCAAGTTGAAAAGAAGATATGGTTAAGATTTTCTTGGAAAAAGATATGATCAAGATCAACAAGAAGATATGAATTACTTACAAGAAGATTTGATAAATATTTATCACAAGATGATATGATCAAGATCTTATCAACAAGGAGATATGAATTATTTACAAGAATATTTGATCAAGATTTATCATATGAAGATAGATATTATTTACAAGAAGATATGAATTATTTACAAGATGATATGAATTATTTACAACAAGAGTTGATCAGAATCTACAAGAAGATATGAATTATTTACAAAAAGGTATAATCAAGAATTGTTTACAAGAAGAAATACTCACAAAAAGATACATTAATTATTTGCAAAGATATGATTCATATTTTGCAAGGACAAAGGAGAAACCCGAACCTATTCTAAAAGTAGATACTCAAGGTTGAAGAAGAAAAAGAGAGAACTTACAAGCACAAAATTTCCTAAGTCATTAGAGTTCATAAGGTTAAGATTTAGAGAAACACTTGCGCAAAACAAATATTTTTAAGTGTTTTCTAGTGTGAGAGTCATTGTTACAATCTACTTGTTAGAAGCAAATCAATTTGTTCCAAACTCTTGTAACCCATCCCAATAGTGGCTTTCGTGTTCCTCAAGCAATTTGTTGGTTTTTAGGTTGTGTTAAGAAGACTTGACTTGTAGGATCAAGGTGTTGTGTGCACACTATTTCTTCTAATATTCTTAGTGATGCTAGTGGTAATGAACTGCCAGAACCAAAAATCTCCATACCTTATACTCAAAATCCAAACTTTGCTGCACATTCCTCTTACCTAATACATTTTCATCTTCTTATGACTCAGATACCACAAATTAAATCTTTGAGGCAACCTTAGCAAAACATTTTGTTTCCCTTACATAAAAATCACATCCCTTCTCTTTTAACACACAAATTCCCACCCTAACACCACCCTCTACACAATAACCCTCCACAAACACCTATCCAATCTACCAATCCACTTACAACTACCGTCTCCACAGTTGCCTCTAACTCTCCAATGCTTGTGAATCCTATTCACCAAGCATTTGGGATAAAAACTCAAGTAGTCATTGACTTAGTCTTTGAAACATATTCAGATGACTCCTCTTCTCCTATCTCACCTCTATCTAACTCTAAACCTGCCAACTCCATCTCTATAGGCCTGGCACTTTTCTCTCCTTTAATTCCATATGCTTTCCAAAACATGATTCATTCATTTCCTCTGTCATTGCCAAAATCAATTTGATTCATAATAAGAATGCTAAGAGTTTGGATCCTAACGACATTTCAAATGAGTGGAACAAAATCCTCTCTTTTGTCACAATTGTATAAGGGTCAAAACGGAGCATGTAATGCATCTAGCCTATCAGAATTCTACCGCTTTCAAACAAACAACTGAGATAATTTATTTGTGGACCGTACAGCTTCAGAAAGCTCAAGGCAATCGGTCTAGAAAGTTACTAACAACCACATAAGAAGGTCTATCTAGTGAAGATCTATCTTCCTCTAGTGTTGTTTATCTATAACCACCAGTGGTTATTCCCTTAGCACCATTGTAGTTTCTTGTGATCATTCCTCAGGTCTCTTTATAAAAGCACATGCAACCCTCATTGAAGAACAATAAAAAACACTATGATAAGCACAATACAACCATCTTTGCACTCTTTTTCTTAAATCTATTATTTCATCTAAGTGCTTAAAGATATTTCACATTCTAAGAGCATAACTTTGTAAACACACTCTTGTGAGAGTTATTCAAAAAAAGCCATAAACCCATTTTGTTTGTAACCTAGCCCAGTAATGGCTGCATCGCTCAACAGCTTGACAGTAATAAGCTATAAGGTTTAGAAAACTTGAATATAGTTTGGTTGACTACTAGGTGTTCAGTGGACGTGTGATTCAGTTGGTGAATTTAGTGGATTAATTCCATTCAGGTTGAAAGACTGGGCGTAGCTACTGTGTTCGTGGTGAACCAAAATAAATTGACTTGTGTTGTTCTGTGCTTACTGTTTTACCTGCTCTAGTTTATCACTCTATTTAAATTTTGTTAAAAACCTTTTTTTTTATAAATAAAACACAATTCAAACCCCAAATTTCTTGTGTTTCTCATTCTACATGCAAGAGGGCATAAAAACATACCACGTTGTGGAGACGTGAGAAATTATGTTAACAAAGAACAACGTACAATTGGAAAAGAAAGTGATGGAAAGGCCTTGATAAGTTATTTATGTCGAATGAAGGAACAATATTCAAATTTCTTCAATGACATAGATTTGGGTGACGATTTTCATGTAAGAATTGTGTTTTGGGATAATGCATGTAGTAGAGTTGCTTGCGAATACTTTGGAGATGTTGCGACTTTCGACAAAAGATATTTGACTAATAAGTATGACATGCCTTTTTTATGTTTGTTGGTATGAATCTCAATCAATATTACTTGGATTTGGGCTGCTATCAAGAGAAGACATAGATTCCTCTGTATGGCTTTTCGAATCATGGTTTTGTTGTATGCTACAAAGGGTTTTATTGGTATTGTGACTAACCAATGCAAGACTATGCAAAATTTCATTGAGTTAGTCTTCCTTACTACTCATCACAGGTGGTGAGTATGGCATATAATGAAAAATTCTTGAAAGGCCCAATCAGTACAATGAATATAAAAGGATCAAATCTGCAACGAAAGAAGCGGGTTATGACACAATCACAACAAAGGTTTTTGAAGAAAATGGTGTTCTTTCATCAATCAATTTGAGTTTCAACAAATTTTTTGGTTGAATGGATTCTATAAAGAGCATCATACATGGGCACTGACCTTGTTATGTAATGACTCCTCGCCAAACGTGGTGTTTTAGAGTATTTTGAGTCAATAGTTTTGTTTGTTTCTTTAAATTTAATGTTCGTCTTAGAGTTATTTTGAATAAATGTTTATTCAATTAAATTAGATATTCATGCTTTTATTTTCTCATTAACTAGCTATTATGTGTAGTTTTGTATTGTTTCATTGATTTAGCGCAACGCTGAATTTGTGTGAAAAAGCTACATAGGCCATGTGCAGAATTTTAATCATATCTAGAGTCGTAATGTCCAAATGCAGTTCTATTAAATGCAAATTAAAGCTAACATCCATAGCTATAACTTTCATGAAGACACTGAAATCCAATTTGAACTGTAAAAGCATGAAAAGTGCAAGCCAAATTAGAGAGAGCAATATTAGAAGAACAAAGGTGTTTATTTAACACTACAGCGCATTGTTCCCAAGGGCAGTATATTGCACCGAGAATCAACATGAATGCGCCAAAAATCAGTGCATTGCACCCAATTATGTGCCATAATGCATTTGACACCACAAATTTCTATCGAGAGTAGCGCAATGCACCCGTGATAAGGGCAATGCGATAGCATACGTCCCAAAGCCCTATTTAAACTAAAAAAGAAAATCATATTTTGCAAGGATTCTAACCTATAGAGCATTGGAGATCATATTGTGCATGCTTTGGAGGCTACGAACTTAAGATTTCACTCTTGAAAACAAAAAGTGAAGATTCATTCCATCTTTCTTATGTGTAATTTCATCTTCTTTATTCTTACTATGTTCTTAATCATGAACTAATTCCTATTTTGATTAGGACGGAGTCGATCACATTTGAATCTATGTATCAGTGAATCCTTATTACTATTTAAGAAATTGAAGTTGTTATTTTAATTCATCAATTCTTATTCTTAACTATTTGAAAATAAGTAGTAACATCCGGACTTATAATTAATGTTCATGTTTCCATATCTACTATAGGAATATAGAGCATTTAAGTGTGTTTGATAAATTGGCGAGCTTTCATGGTTTGAGTAACAAGTTGGATCACCTAAGGAATTGGGTTCATTGTTATAAAAAAAAAGAATTTTGAGTGAAGGAATCGATCATAATCTAATATTCTAATTGACGTAACTATAATAATTTAATTGTTAAAATAGTGATTCAATATTTATACAGTGAAAAGGGGGTGGCACGAAATCCTAATCATTCTTTCTTAAAAACTTCTATCTCGTTAACTTTAATGTTTTTTTACTTGATCAACCAATAATTAAACCTTTTTACTCACAGTGTTGTTAACTTTGTTGAGTATTTAAATTAAACACCATCCTTGTGGAGGCGGTGTTTCTTATCAATATTATTATTTGAACGATTTAGTACATTTGCCAAAGAGTTGCCATTAAGAAAATGTTTTTGGGCAGGTGTGTCAACTACGCAGCGAAGTGAGAGTATACATGTTTTCTTTAATGCTTATATCAATTCAACGACAAGTCTAAATCAATTTGTAAAACAATATGTCATTGCTCTCAGAAGTCGAGCAAAAAAAGAATTTGAAACATATTTTAAGTCGATGGATACTACAATTCCTTGCAGTTCAAACTCTTTCATTGAAAAGTAATTCCAAGATGAATACACTCATGCCAAATTCAAGGATATTTAAGCTGAATCGGATTTAAAATGAGTTGTGTTGTTTTGGTGAATATTGTGCAGAGTTGATTTGCTACTTACTACGTGTTGGAGGAGGTGTTAGTTGGAGACAAACCATAAGAACATATCTTGAAAGTTGTGCTTAATATGGAAAATCATGATGTCAACTGTGAATGCTCATTGTTTGAGTTTTGAGGTATTTTGTGTCTCCATGTGTTATTCGTGTGTACTAAAAAAAGATTAAAAATGTGTAAGAGAAGTATGTCTTAACAAGATGTAAGAAAAACATAAAAAGGAAACATTCAGATATTATGAGCAGTTATGGTGTTACAAAATTGAAGCTATAAATGGGTATGTTTGACAAATTGTGCAAGCATTTCTATGAAGTTGTGGAAGTAGCAGTAGAGTTTAAAGATGCAACTAAAGCACTCAATAAAATATTACATTAATTTATTTCTAATGTGTCCACCATGAATGCAACAAATAGCAATGTTAAAAGACGTTTGGATGATGTTTCAAATCCAAAAAATTATGATGGAATTCGTAGTCCTTTGTGAAAGGGGATTTCAATTGTGTTTTGATATTTCTGAAAAAATATTATGATTGCTCAACAAAAAATATACTCTTTATCAAATTATTTAACTTACCATTATAAAAAAAAGGTTTAGTAAAATAAAGTTGAATCATAAAAAACATATATTAGAGTAATAGAGAGATAAAGAGAGAAGTAACACAGATTTTTATACTAGTTCATAACAGACTGTTGTTGCATCTAGTCATCTCCTTACAGAGAGACTTTTCCTCAGTACAATTGAGGATGTAATTCACTATTTCAACAATAGCATACTGTTGGAACCAAGTTGGGTCTAAGTACTTAGGATTTTGATGTTTACAAAAGCATTCCATGTAATCTTATTTTGTACTTAGAATTATTATATTAAATGCCACCAGAAGATGAAGTCACCAGAGGCAGAAGATGAGTTACCAGAGGATAAAATCAGACCAGAGGATACACCTCCACAAGATACCAGAGGATGCATCCAGAAGGCACCAGAGGATAAAATCAGACCAGAGGATACACCTCCACAAGATACCAGAGGATACACCTCCAGAAGGCGCCAGAGGATACACCTCCAGAGGATATCAGAGGATGTCAAATATCAGCAGAGGATATCTTTCCTGGCCTAGATTAGAAGGAAGCAGAGTCCAGAAGGAGACCTGGACTAGACCAGAAGGAAGCCTGCCAGAGGGAGACTTATTCCAGACCAGAAGGAATCATAAGTCAGACTTGGTCCAGAATTAATTCTGACCAGAAGATAGCCTGATAGTAATTATAAGAATCAGTCCAGACTTAATAAGAGCTTCAGGTAACTGGTCCAGAACAAATGACTTTGTTCAGATTCAATCCAGACTAGAAGATAGCATGTCCATATCAAAGGATAAGTGTCCAGATCAAAAGGTAAAATTCATGTCCAGATTAAATGATAAATTTCAGAGGATAAATGTAAAATGGTCAAGACTTAAGTATCATGGCCCAGTGTTGGCCGAGATCAAAAGATCATAAAATAGTTCAGATCAGATCATATGGTCCAGTGATTGGCCGAGATCAGAAGATCAGAAGATGTGGTCCAGTGTTGGCCGAGATTAGAGGATCACAACAGATCAGATTGCATGGTCCAGATGTGGTTGAGATCAGAAGATCATACGGTCTAGATTTAATCATGATGATAATCAGTGGAGACTTGATTAAATTCGAATAAGACTTGATTAAATTTTAATAGAAATTGGATCAAAGTATTAAGAGGATCTGATACAAAAATAAATTGAAGTCTAGTGGGAATTCAGAAGCTATTGGCGGGAAGAAAGATTTGATCCAGAATTAATCAAGAACAGGATTGGCCAAAGTTATTTTTGAATGCATATCTGGAGCTAGAAAGATATGTTTTTTATTTAAGTGAAACCCGATTGGCCAAGTTATTTTTGCAAGAGAATCTAGACAAGATACAACTTGAATTTAATCATGGAAGAGACCCTAATCTTCATCTATAAAAGGAGGCTCAAGGCAGAAGACTTTGCATCGAAAATACTTGAGAGTCATACACTTCCAAAAGCAAAATACTTGAGTTTTCAGTGAGGTCAATTGTGAGTATCCGCTTTCCAAAAGCAAGTACTCTAAGTTTTTCTTTCCCTTGTGTTAGGTCTAAGTTGTTGAAGTAGAGTCTAAAATTTGAGGGAGTCAGAAGGAGTAGCAAATTACTTAGCAATTATATTCAAGGTTCTTTTCCTCAAAAGTCTAGGGTTGTTAGACTTTTTGAGAAGACTGACTTGGAGGGTTAGTGGTACTTTGTAATTCAAGGTTTTTGAATTAGTGAAATCCTTCAAAGTGAAGGGAATGGAAGTAGCCTAGTTAACGGTGAACCATTATAAAATTCTGAGTTTTTGCTGCTAACTCTGTTTTAATTCATTCATAACAGGTTTTGATTTAAAACTAAAAAGTATTCAAGTTAGTCAAACACAATTCAACCCCCCTTCTCGTGTTTGCACCTTCACATACAAGTATTGTTTACTCTGCCTCTTCAGGCTTTGAGTATTCTTCTCTAACCTCTCCACGTTGTCACCATTAGAACTTTTCTTCAACGTTCTGGCATCCTGCCATTGAGGTTTATAAGTATTTCTATACCTCTTCAAGTACCTCTTATGGATTAAAGAGTTGTTGCCACTATTGGGCTTATTTACATCAGTTCCAATTTGTGTTTAAATTGACCAAAAGTTTGTTGCTAGGATTCTAACTCTCATTGAGAGAATATTACATTTAAAATCCTATATCAATTCAAGTGTATCAAACAACTTGATTGATTTACATCAATTCTAATAGCTCTCTATTGAGAGGATTTTTCATTAATTCTTTCCTTTTGACGTATTCTAGGCTTTTACAGAATTTCTTCTTAACACATTATTTTTTTCATTTTTCTCTACATTATGATTGATTGATCGGTTTCTTCTTAAATACTGAGACAAAGTGTCCATTGAGAATGTTATAGTTGGAGATCTAAAATCAGTATTTAAGGCATATCAGTCTTTAGCACATATCCATATATATATATATATATATATATCTTCATAATTGATTTCGCATATCTTCAATTAAGAAGAAAAATCTTAGATGATGTCACTATCAGAGGATTTCATGCACTTATTCAATCAAAGGATAAGTCCATTATAATGAGCAGAGGATATTGGAGTGTAGACTTCTTATTAGAACATTGATTTTATCAGAGTGTAAACTTTATATCAGATCATTGACTTTCTATTAGTGTTGAATTTCTATCAGAGTGTTGAATTTCTATTAGACGATCAAGTGCTTGTCATGCTTATTAGAGCTAGATGATCAAATGTTTGTCACAATTATCAGAGTGTTGCTTGTAAAAACTGAATCACCTAAGGTGCAATTGAGAGTGCATTTATCACAGTTAAATACAGCTTATTCAGAGTCATTGTGAACTTATTTAATAAATTCTCTTTTCTTTGTTCATAAGAGGGTCTAGCTTGTATCAGAATATTAACTTTATTAGAGGCTTTACTTAGCATTTTCTTATTTGATTTTTGAGTTAGAGGCTCAAGATGATTTTTAGTTAGAGGTATATAGTTATTGTAACACTCTTCTCTTTTATCTTCAGATGAATAATCATTGACATGTATTTCTTTTGTCTTTACCGCTTTGACTCAAACTACATATCGTTAGATGCATATTTCAATACTTCTTATCGCTATATTATGACTTGCCCTTTTAGTAAACCTAATTATTTGTTTATTATGTGATAATATTTTTTTTGTTAGAAACACTCAGATTATTATCTCTAACTTACTCATAATTTGTGTTACCTTAAAATATATAGTCATTAATATAAATTTTGTTCTTCTAATATAATCTGCACACTTAGCAAATACAGTTAAGGGACAATTGTTCTTTGTTTGTTTGTTTTTTCTATCATCAAAATATCAACTAGATCATTGTAGCTAAAATGACTTGCACTAACACTTTGCATGTCAAATGTAAAGGTCACCCTCTGTCAAAAGAAAAATATATGTAGCTGAAAACATTGTTAAGTGGTCAAGGAAGCGAATCAAGAAAAGTGATGATAGAGAGACTACTATTGTAGGTTTTTTTTTTGTTTCACCACATACTTATTATATTACAATCTTTCTTTTTTGTTTGTTTAAATTTATACAATCTTAATTTTTTTGTTTCTTTAAATGTGTATGAGGGTAATATTGAAATAGTGAAAAATCAGAATGAAATTTATATAATCACTTGCAACATCTGAGTAGAATCATCTATTGAGGTTGTTAGTGGAGGAGATTTGTTGGATTCAAGTACATTGATTTATGTTTGTTATAAGATTATGCTAACTAATGTTTGAATTTATGGTCGAGTGTGTGGTTGTTTATTGGATTTATGTGTTGTGTAATAGATTTCAGGATAACATACGTATTAGTTGAGAATAACTTATGTTGTTTTTGCTAAGGATAACTTATATCATTGTCAAAGATGTCATATGTATAAGTTAAGGATAACTTGTGTACTTGTTGAGAATAACATATGTATTAATTGAGGATAACTTATGTACTTGCTGGTGATTTATTATATTATTTATGGAATTTATGTATGTTGTATTTGATATTCTTATATGTTGTTGTTTAGGTTGGAAGTAACATGTCATTCATGGATCTTTTGACAACGTTGAAATAGACTTGATGAGGTTGTCACAATTCTGCACAACTTATTCATAATTTGGTTGTAGAAGAAACTTTGATATATTAGACATGTTTTCGCATCTTTGGGGTTGACAAATTATATGATGGTGTGATATTTAATAGTGTCATTCTAACTTATAACATAGTTTAATATTTTTTGGTGTAAGTTGATTGGGTGCTAATAACTTTTATCACTTTTTTGTATGACATTTTGTAGCACAAAATAATTATGGTTATGTAAAAGTTTTACTAGTATTTTTTTGTGTGCATAATGATATATGATGTGTACAAAGATAAACATATTTTATAATGGTTTGAAATTGAAAATATTTGATCAAATATGTAAAGATTTGTTTCTAAATATAAGAATTGTACATTGTTGTAAACCATACATTCTCTATATTTGAGGCGGCTGAAATCTATCATCCTTGCAATTTATTATGTATATAAATCATATCTATTTATTGTTAAGAGCGTTTTATTTTGTTATAATAGTTTATTATTGTATTATAAACCATTTGAGGTGACACTTTAAAAGATCTCATATTCTTCATCAAAGTTCATTGACACAAACAATAAGGATAAGGATCAGGATGAATGTCACACTCTTTAAATTTTGTATAATATAAGTATTCTTCAACCTTTGCAATTGCACATATGAAGAATTACTTTTTGAATTTTTCTTCTCCTTTTGTTATCATAAAATTTACAATTATGTGTATGAAAGTAAATTCTTTTCCAAAACATCTTCAAATTTTAAACCCTACAATATTTTATTGACTTTACGTATGTATAATTCTCATTTTTTCTAATTTATGGTTGAAGTATTTGAAATATAATCAATTTTATAGTTCTATAATATATAAATATAAAATATTTTCTTATACTTTTGTACATAATTATTATTGATTTGTATAATTGTAATATCATTTATCCTGGGTACTATTATGCAAATTTTTGTAAAAGAAAACAATAATTTATTAAAAAAATTGAGAAAGGGAAAATTATTAATTAATAATGGTGACACTAATGACCATTTTATAAATGTTTGTTTCGTTATTTGAATCATATTTTAAATAAATTATAGTTAATAATATATTAATAATAATTGTACACTATTAGTACTATCGATATGTTATTGTTAGTACCTTATTGTGGATATATAGATTGTTTCATTACACTTAACATTATAAAAATATGAATCCAAAGAGTTAACATCCTAAGGATGTGTGAATTATAAATCTTAAGATTCAATCTTCCTTTGAATGACTAATTGTCTGAAAGATGTGGATCAGTCTTAAGGTTTTATGAATCCGATGAAAAGTATAATCATAGTTTTAATACAAATTATAACATGTTTATAAAATTCAGGGGGCGCCTTTCAATTTTAATAAGCATATACATCTTTTCTTGCTAGAATATTAGCATGTATATGACTGCATATATGTCTTTTTGATTTTTATCTTTGCGTATGCATCTGCCTTTCTTTTTTATTTTACTTAGGGGGAGCTCCTCAGAAAAATATGAAAAATTTCTTTTTATTATTATATAAATAAAAAGAAAATTGTTCATCATCATAACAAAGAGCGAGATTATTGGAACCATATTGGTCGTAATACAATTCTTATCTTAGTGTTTTGATGATGATAATAGAACAATACATATCAAGAGAACAATTTTGCCGATGTTTGCTTAACTATGTAGATAGTAAATCCAAAAAAGGATAGTCAAAGAATGAGTTGAACACCTTTGATAATCAATCTTTTGGTTATTATTATCTGATGACATCACACTCTAAAGTGTTGGGAATTATGAGATAGAATTTAAAACTCTTTTTAAAATCATTTTCATGAGTAGAAAAAATTCCCTTCAACTAAGGATCATGTTTCACAAAATTTCACTAGAAGGAAAATTTTCACAAAATTTCAAAAAAAATCTTTCTCATGAGTGGAAAATTCACAAAATTTCACTAGAAGGGTTCATATATTTACCCTTTGAAGTGTTGAGGAGACACATCACCAAAACCACAAGCACAATGTCTTTATTTAGTTCACGTGAACGATCGCTTCAGAATGGCGTCTGTGCTAGTTGATGACTACAATAAAGAGACAACAAAAACTAGACATTTTTAGGATTTTTTTTTATATTTTTTTAGAGGATGCACAACATATCATATATAATTCTCATTTCTACGTTTCTTTGTTTTTCCTTAGCGGGTCTTGTACACTACTAGATTATTCCTTTTATTTAATTAAATAATAGTTATATTAAATATTTACTTTTCGATTTAAATGTTCTATCATATGACCCTATAGGCTCTCGTTTATTTGACAATCATATTAAATATTATAAACAATAAGGGACATCTAGTAATGCATCATTGCTACCCAAGTAATGAAAAAATCGGTCATAAGACTTTAATCTTACCGCGACCACTATTAATCGTGCAGTAATTGTCCCTTCATCCAAATGTCTAATTGAACGCAGGTCACAATGTGTATCATCCTTGCAATATCCAATTATTTATTTGTCGATCCTATCAATTCAAGAGTAGACACGTAAATACCAATGGATCCAATATCACATATTGGTTCATTCCAGCATGGTCATGCATTTCCAAGATATCAATATATCGACAAGCCCAAGACATAACTCCTATTATGAAGGAGGGATGAATCATACATATATATATATATATATATATCTCACACTCATCTACATGATTTACTGCAGGTGTAATAACCACATTTATGATTGTCTTATTACAGACAATATTTGATGGTCTTAAAGCCTACAATTCCCTATGTAGGGATCATAGTGACTTCAAGTCAAAATACTACTACATTTATATAGCCTTCTCATGAGAGATCAATCTAGTAGAAATATTACCCTAATATTTATATCAATGTGATGACTTGATATCTCATATCCATGACCCGTGAGATGTGATCATCTGTCTACTTACATAATAGTCTCAATGTATTATTGTCGTCCTAATTAACAATAATATTTTGACTATGGATATTTGAACAATAGTGTTCTTAATGTTCAATAAAGTATCACGATCAAGTCACACTTGATGTTCTATTGAATGAATTATTTATTCTAAGGACTTTATTATATTATACGATTAATAATATAATAAATAATGTCTTGTACATAAATATCCAAAATTAGATATATGAATTAAATTCATGATACGAATAATAATCTATGTGAAGTAGATTGACGATAAGACTTACACCAACATAAAGTATGTTGAAATACAAGGACTCAACATCATCTGGTAAGATAAGAAGATAACATCCACATCTGGTGATAACGTCATTTGATATGAGTGAAGTATCAGACAATAAAAATATCAGAAGCATTCCTACAATGTACAAGTCTAAGCACTAAACAACAAACCTCTATTGAGGATTTGACTATATTGACCGTACAATGACAATCTAAAATGTAGTGTTAGTTCTGCAACTTCTGTGCTACAACATCTACAACTTAAACAATTATATTTTAAACAATTATCTCTCAACGACTCTTTTCTCAAGCTCTAAAAATAGAAATTCACTTCAAATGAAGAATCTACAACTTAAACGATTATATTTTAAACAATTATCTCTCAACGACTCTTTTCTCAAACTCTAAAAATAGAAATTCACTTCAAATGAAGAAAATGTCGAACATCCAAAATAACACATCAAAGAAATTATTGTTGGTCAGACAACAATTTGTAACACAAAAATAGTATGAGAAAGTCCTCATGAGATGGTTAAACTAAATGACCATGATGAGAGAAAATAAGAAAAATGACTTGGTGAATCCAAGATCATTATGTGAGAGAAAAAAAATACTAAGTTCAAATCGATTGGAAAATATTCAATAAAAGTATTTGAACATGATGAGCAAATTAAAAATCATCTATGTATGTTGAGAGTTATTAGATATTGTTATAAATCAACCAATTAAGTGCATCAATTTATATCATCAGCAAGAGAGTTATAAACGATGATTGATATAGGATTAAATTATAAATCCTCTTTTATGAACTTGAATTGATATATGAATAAATTATAAACTCTAATAAACATGGAATTTATGTAAGGTTTGAGATAAGTAACTACTATCCATGTATTATTTTTTTGTACAATACTATCCATGTATTCATAATTCATTTCATTTGTAATATATGACATGATTTATGTAATTTACATCAATTTAATAAAAAAAATTACATAAAGAACAAAGATGTGTCAAGAAAAAATTAAAGAAAAAAAGATTATATATATATATATATATATATATATATATATATATATATATATATATATATATATATATATATATATATATATATATATATATATA
>JBBPBO010000001.1:64758761-64962733 GCA_037974295.1 Cicer cuneatum | reverse complement strand
ATATGAATCTATTCTAACATAAATTCATTAATTTACAATTTTTTTTAAATACTCCCTATAAAATAAAATAAAAACAATAATAATATTCAAAAAATTAATCTATCTAACTTAAATTTAAGTTAAATATATCAACTTTTTAAATTCATTTTTTCTTATAGTTCGAATAGAGTATATATAATATATACTACTTATTGATATAGACAAAATTTCAAGCAGCCACTAATAGACGACAAGATGAACGAACAACCCACCAACTGGCATACCATACACAAAAATCACAAGAATCTTCATTATTTCATATGTTACCTCGATTATTTCTCCCAAGAAGTCCTTCCATAATCACTTTTTTCTTATATTCCTCCGAATCTAAATCCACGATGTCGTTTGACTTCACTTTGGGACCAATATCCTTGTCGTTTACAACATTATTCCTTAAACGAGGGATAAAATACAACCAAGCAGAAGTGCAAAGGATGGCACAAAAACGACCCCAAAATATCATTATCACTAATGTTACAACTAGTACGGACATTCCAACTATAGAATCGTACGAGCTTCGCGCGTTTTTGAGGTTCTTTGATGTCGTTTTGGTTTTTATTGTAGATGACAGCCTCCGATCCTGTCGTTTTGGTCGTTGTTCGCGCGTGTCCTCTGCAATGTTATTGTTCGGATTTGGACCATGCCTTGTCTGAACCAAACATTAACAAACGAAACTGAAATATTATAAGATACTAGTATATTATAAACTAAAATGTGTACTATCAAAATGTTGATTTAATAAAAAAAAATTAAAATTTTTTTATAAAAAAATATTATTCAACATATATAAATATTTCGTTTTATGAGGAAAATTAGTATTAATAGATGTTTTTTTTTTTTGTATAAAAAAAATTATTTTTTTAAAACTAACTATAGAAGAAAGATTATTTGGACGATTTAAAATATCCATGTACAGTGGCAAAAAGAGAAAGACGTGCATTTCAGAAAAGTAATTGGAGCTTAATTATCTTTCTCACTCACATGGTTAAATATTGACTCAAATTGTTGGCAGCATGCCTCGGAGTTATATTAACTCAAGTGTAGCAATTGAACATGAATTTTCTTACATGTTGGGATATTTTTTTTGTTAAATTATATTATATTTACGAATTCACTACTGCTTAACTGTGATTATTTTCTTAATAACATTATTCCTTCTAAAATGAAATATAAATAAAAAAAGCATTTGAAAATCATATGTACATAAATAAATGATATTTATATTAAATATATCAATTTTTAAATATAATGTTTGCTTTATTTACATGTTTGAGTTAAGAGTACTTAAGAATTGAAAAACACAAATTTAAACTTGGGAAAAAAATACTAACATAACAATTAGGTACTATAATTTTGACTATTCTAAAATAACCAGTATTGTAATGTTTATATAGATAATAGATATATACCTGTGTGGGTGTATAATATGGAGTGGAGGGGAGCACCGTAGGCGGCTGAGTTAACGGTGGAGGGTTGGTTGCCGGAGCTTGAGACTTTTTACCATGAAGAGTTGTTGACTTTGACCGAGACTTTGAATATTGAGCTTTAACATTAGAGAATGAAGCTTCAAGCGGCACCGTTTTGGACGTTGACTTTGTTTTAATTCGAATCCTTCTCCATGAAAACCAACTACTTCTCTTTTGCTTTGGAATAGAATTAGTTTCTATAATCGTTGAGGGTTTATTTGGTAAGTGGGATCTAAAACAACAAAGAAAAATAGAAGGTTTTGATTTTGAATATTGAGTAGTGTTTGTGGTTTTGTTGATTTTGGCCATGGCAAAAAAAAAAAAAAAACAGAGATGAAAAATAGTTGTGCTAGCTATAGGAATGAGAGATGAACATGATTTTTATGATTTATGAAGTTGATAGGTAGATTTTTTAGACCGGAATTATGTATACGGTTTAGTCCCTTGATGGTGATGAAAGCATGATTATAATATTTGAGGGGTATGGTACGGGAAATTGTGCTTTAATGTTTTTATATAATATGTATTTTAATTGTTTTGATACATGAAGTTGTGGTTTATGGTAGACTTGGACTTTGTCATTTTAGTCTAATACACGTTTACACCTTCCTCACGTTTCCAAATTTATTTTATTTTCCCCATTAATTTATAACTTACTCTATACTTTCGCTCCAATTTTCAATATGGAGGCTTTTGCTTATAAAAAAAAATATATATGAAGGCTTTTGCTTATTACGTGCATGCCTCGTCGCGATTAAGGATGTCGAAATGGGGCAATGTTCATTTCCAAATTTTTACAACTTCCTATAGAATTTTGAAGGCAATATATGGGTCGGTTTGGGTAGAATTTGACCAAAATTGCTCATTTTTTAGATTGAGTATTGAGTTATCCACATTCTTTTTTTCTTTTTTTAATTTATTGTAAGATGAACCATCATATTTTTTCAAACAAAATGTCACAACCTTAATTTTCTTAAAAAAATAGTGTAATCTATT
Source organism: Cicer cuneatum (assembly GCA_037974295.1). Lineage (NCBI taxonomy): Eukaryota > Viridiplantae > Streptophyta > Magnoliopsida > Fabales > Fabaceae > Cicer > Cicer cuneatum. Next base: position 64,960,232 of record JBBPBO010000001.1, on the reverse strand, counting down.
TTCACTTTTTTTTTTGCAACTAATATATCAAAATCATAAAATTCATCATAAAATATTTTCATTGCAAGTATCATTAATATAACCAAAGATACAAGTTTCCTAAAATTGCATAAAATACTTGCAAGCATCAAAATAATTGAGTTGTTCGCTATTTTGTAAAACTAAGATAGCCCATTAATACTAATTTACCCGACCCAAAATATATTTTTGGGTCAATCCGGATTGGATTGGTCACATTGATTGAGTTGAACCAATCCATATACAACCCTAGAATTTTTATCCTTTTATGAGTGTCTATTAAAAATTTATTTTAAAGATTATTTAACTTAATTTAATGTTTTAGATTCGTCTTTTAACTTGGTTTTTAATAATTTCTCTTTTGATTATTAAAATATATAATACCCATTTAATTTTGGTTAAATTGCCCATTTGACCCCTTAACTTATTGACTGGTTTCATTTTGGCCCCCAAACTAGTTTTTGTTTCATTTTAATATCTTAAATGTACTTTTGTTAATCATGTTGGTATCTTCCCTTAATTTTGTGAAAAAAACGTTAACTCATGTACATGTGTCATTATGGGATTGGTAAAAATTATGGACCAAAGAGCAATCACAAAGGTAGGGGGCACAAGTGGAAGAAGAAGAATGTTTGACAACCGTTAAACCATCGTTGAAATATGTTGAGTATGTTGGAATCAAGTTGGTCCTTTCAATTAAAGTTTTGATGTTAGCAAAAGTATTTTATGAAAATTATATTTTGACTTAGAAGAAGTATGAAAAAGCAGATGATGACGTTACCAGAGGATGACATCACCAGAGGATGTCATCAGAGGATGACATCAGCAGAAGATACCTCCGGAAGATACAACTAGAAGATACCTCTAGAAGATACAAATCAGAAGCAGAAGATGACATCAGAGGATGACGTCACCAGAAGATAAAAATGCCACCAGAAGATACGGCTAGAAGATATCACCAAAGGATACCTCCAGAGGATACCAGAAGATACCTCTAGAGGATATCACCAGAGGATCCCATCAGAAGCAAGAATCAGAGGATGTCATCAAAGGCAAACATCAGAGGATATCATCAATCAGAGGATATCATCAGAGGGAAGAAACAATGACATCATCAGAGGATATTATTCTTGGCCCAAACCAAAAGGAAGCATGTCCAGAAGGAGACTTGGTCCAGACCAGAAGGAAACATTGTCCAGACTTGGTCCAAACTTGGTCCAGACCAAAAGGTAGCATGGTCCAGAACAGAAGACTTGGTCTAGACCAGAAGATAGCATGGTCGAAAACTTGGTCCAGATCAGAAGATCAATGGTCCAGATCATAAGATCAATGGTCCAGATAAGAAGATCACACAGTCCATATCATGAGATAGAATGGTACATATCAGATCACATGGTCCATACTTGGTCCAAATCAGCAGATCATACGGTCCATAATTTAAATCATAATGCAGATCAGTGGAGACTTGATTTAAAATTCGAAGAAGACTTGATTGAATTTTGATAGAAATTTGATCAAATTATTAAGGGGATTTGATTCAAAAATCACTGAAGACTTGAAGGAAATTCGAATGAAATCTGAAGCTAAAAGATACAATCTGAAATTAAGAGAAACAGGATTGGTCAACAGAATTTTCATATGAAATCTGAACTAAAAGATACGCTTTGAAATTAAGAGAAACATGATTGGCCAACAGAATTTTCAAAGAAAATCTGAGCAGGATTTATCTCGAATTTAAGCTTGGACAAAGCCCTAATTGCAGCTATAAAATGAGGCTTCAGGCAGCAGCATTAGGCCTCAAAAAACACAAGAACTCAAGCTTCAATTCAAAGTCATCTGAGAGTTCAAAAGAGAGAAACACTTGTGTGCAAAAGAAATATTCTCTAAGTGATTTTTCGAGAGTGAAATTCAGAGCAGCAATTAGCTTTCCAGAAGCAACAAAAGAGTGTGAAAGTCATTGCAACAATCAGTTTTCCAGAAGCAACTTTGCAAAGTTCCAAACCCTTGTAATCAAACCCGTTAGAGGTGTAGATTCCTTCTTCAATCTGGGGTTGTCAGATTGGTAGGAGAAGACTTGACTTGTAGGGTCAAGGTGTTGTTATTGTTCCTCAAAAGTTTGGGGTTGTCAGACTGTTTGGGAAGACTGACTTGGAGGGTCAGGTGTTGTAATTCAAAGTGTTTTGAATTAGTGGATTAAAGCCTTCAGAGTGAAGGGACTGGATGTAGCCAAGTTAATGGTGAACCATGATAAATTGTTGTGTTCTTATGTTGTTATTATCCGCTGCTAAGTTTGATTATTTATTCATCAAATAATTCGCATCAACATTCAACAAAAATGCCTAAGAATTCCATTTTGGCAAACACAATTCAACCCCCTGTTCTCGTGTTTGCACCTTTAGAGTATGGCTCATAGGTAGTATCAAGTGGGTGGTTTGGCCAAACTTGATTGTTGTGGAGGCAACTAGGGGGTGCGAGGGGTACCATATCAACGCGATATGGTTCAAGGGTATTGTTGTAATTTGAAATTTATTATTACTATTTCAACACAAATTGTACTCTTTAAACCCTAATTCCATTTATCTAATAAAAGGGAACTACAATTGTCTATAGTTGGAGACGTATGCATCACTAGCCGAACATCGTTACCAAATGTCTTATGATCCTATTTGCAATTTCTCTCTTTATTCTTTTAAGATTTTGCTGCTTCTCTAAAAATTGGTATCTGATGACGTGTAACTCTGATGTGAAATTTGAAGTGGCAAGGTTCGACATAACGAGCAACTTTACATTATGGTAAATAAGGGTTAAGGATTTGTTGGCACAACAAGGTCTTCAAAAGGCGTTGCGTGAGGAGAAATCGATAGACATGACAGAAGTCGATTGGACGAAGATGAAGGGTAAGGCTGCACGAATGATTCGTTTGTGTGTATCAGATGAGGTGATGTATAACTTAGATCTAATATCTCCAAATAAGGTCTGGGAGAAATTGGAAAGTTAGTATCTATACAAAATGTTCACGAACAAATTTTTCACAAAGTAATGATTGTATAGGATGAAGATGTAGAAATGATCTAATTTGCAACAACTTGGTGAGGCTTGGGGTGACGGTCGATGATGAAGATAAGGCTACTATCATGTTGTGTTCATTATCATGTTTCTTCGATCACCTAGTGACAACTCTTACATACGGGAAAAACTCTATCAAGCTAGATGATATTACTATTGCACTTTCGTCTCACTCTCAAAAGAGATACAATGGAGATAAAGGATCTTTAGGCGAAGGTTTGTAAGTAAAAGAAAGTCAAGATCATGAGAGGAACAAATGTAAAGTAGGTTTTGAGAAGAAGAGGTCTAAGTCCAAGAACATAAAAACATTAGAGTGGTTCAATTGCAAACAATTTGCGCATTGGAGGAGGGACTGTCCAAACACACAGTAGGGTTCATCCAATTCTAGGAACGTGGTTCAAACTGATGACTCTAGCATTGAAGGAAATACTCTCTGTGTTTCATCTACCAAGTGTACAAAATAGTGTGGATTCTTTTACTCTAGTTATTCTTATCACATAAAGCCGCATGTTTTGTAATTGGAATAAGACAAAGTAAAATTGCCATGGACGAGGATGGCGTGTGAACGTTGAATGATTTCATAGATATTTCTGAATTGAGAAATAATATGATCTCCCTGGATACTATATAGGAAAATGGTTTCTCATATAGGTCTGTTGGAGATTGGGACATTCTGAAGGTTAGAAAGAGTGCATTAACAGTGATGAGAACAAAGAGGACTATAGTTAACATCTATAAATTTTCAGGTTGTAATGTTGTAGGTAATGTTGTGTCAATTAAGTCTGATGATGATGCAACAAAACTATGGCATATGGTCTAGGTCATCTCAATAAGTGTGGAATGACATAACTTCATATGAGACATTTGCTTAAGGGTGTCCACAGTTGCAAGCTAGATTTGTGAAAGTATTGGATACTTGGAAAACATTGTCTTGTTGTTCTTAAATCCGGGAAACACAAAATTGAGAGAATCCTAGACTATGTGCATTCTGATATGTAGCGGCGTAATAAAGATCCCTCTAATGATGGTTCTAGGTATTTCGTGACTTTTACAGATTTTTTCATGCTAGGTTTGGGTGTATTTCCTCAAACATAAATCTGAAGTTCTTGTCAAGTTCACGGTGTGGAAAGCAAAGGTAGAAAATGAAATGGGTATAAAAATCAAGTATTTGTGGACAGATAATGGGACATAGTACATTGACTCAAATTTTCAGAAATTTTGTGAGAAACATGGTATTCATAGGCATTGTTTAATTCAAAAGAAACCACATCATAATGGTGTGACAGAAAGAATGAATAGGTTTCTAACTAAAAGGGTAATATGTCTCTGAATTAAATCTTAAACTCTCTAAGGGTTTCTAGGTCGAGGCTATTAACATGGTATATTATCTTTTGAACATGTCATTACAAGCTTCATTGGAAGAAAAAGTTGTAGATTAGGCATGGTAAAGTAACCCCATTAATCTTGACAATTTAAGGATTTTGGGTGTCCAACTTATGTGAATATACCCAGTGAAGATAAATCTAAACTTGATCAAAAGTCAAAGAAGTGGATGAGTGTTATGCACTTCTTACTAGTTCTAGAGATCCATCCATCTTTCGAGAAATTATAGCTAGCCATGAGAAAGATAAGTGGATGGGTGTTATGGTGGAGGAAATGAAGTCCTTAAAGAAAAACCAGAGTTATCGGTTGCAAGTGGATGTACAAGAGAAAACCAGTAGTAACAGAAAAAAAAAAGAGGAAAAGTTTAAGGCTTCCTTGTCGCAAATGAGTATTTACAATAGAAGGGAATTGACTATGATAAGATTTTCTCTTCGGTTGTCACGCATACTACTATAAGGGCAATGTTAGCCTTGGTAACTAGTCAGGACATGCATTTAGAGTAGATGGATGTGAAGACAACATTTCTTCACGGTAATCTAGATGAGAAAATTTACATGGAGCAGCTAGAGGATTTCATTGATACTGGACATGGCAAACTAGTTTGTAAATTGAAGAGGTTTTTGTATGGTTTAAAGTAGTCTCCAAGACAATGGTACAAGCACTTTGATTCATACATGTATTAGATTGGCTACATAATATGTGAGCATGATTGTTGTGTTTAGGTTAAGAGCCTTAATGATGGCTCTTTTATTTTCCTGCTACTATATGTTGATTACTGCTAATCATACTTGATGTAAATGAATTGAAAATCATATTGGGAAAAGAGTTTGACATGAAAAACTTGGTTCCTGCTAAGAACATTCTTCGTATGGAAATTCACAGAGATATAAGTACTTGAAAATTATGGCTCTATCAGAAAAGCTATGTTGAAAAGGTGTTAAACAAGTTTGGTGTGAGCAATTTGAAGGTTATGAGTACTACATTTGTGAATCACCTTAAGTTTTCGTTGGATCAATGTCAAAAGATAGATAAAGTAGTTGAGTATATGTTAAAGGTTCTGTATGCCAGTGTTGTTGGTTGTTTAATGTATGTTATAGTTTGCACAAGACCAGATTTGACACAAGTTGTAAGTCAAGTTTGAAAGTTTATGTCCAAACCAGGTAAGCATAATTGGGAATCAGTCAAGTGAATTTTCAATTTCTTGAAAGGTACAACAAGTGTTAGTATCATGTTGAGTAGCTGACAAAGTGATGCTTGAGTTGTAGGATATGTTTATTATGATTATGTAGGTGATATGGATGATAGAAGGTCTTCAACATGATATGTCTTTTACCTTGCAGGAAGACCTATTTGTTGGAAGTCGCCAGTTCAATCCATAGTGGCTATGTCTCCACAGAAACAGAGTACATGGCAGTAGCCGAAGCTGCCAAAAAGGTTTATGGCTTACAAAATTAGTGAAAGAATTGGGTGTTGAGAATGGTGGAGTTCAGTTGCATTGTGATAGTCAAAGTACCATTCATTTGGCAAAGAATCAAGTGTCTCATGCCAGAACTAAGCATATTAATGTGACATTTCACAAGATCAGAGAGATACTTGCATCTAGACATAAATTACTTGAAAAGGTTCATACTTTAGAGAATAAAGGTGACATGTTGACCAAGCCAGTCACCAGTTACAAGTTCAAGCACTACCTAGACTTGTTACATATTTAATTAAGCAGTAGTTATACCCCCCAGTTGTCAAGATGTTAGCGTCATGCAGTAAATCTTCATAAAGGGTTCGATAGTTGCCAAGGTTGAGATTGTTGAGTATGGCTCATAGGTAGTATCAAATGGGCAGTTTGACCCAACTGATTGTTGTGGGGGCAATTGGGGGTGCGAAGGCGAAGCACTCTGAAGTATGGTTTTAGGGTATTGTTATAAATGAACCTTATTATTATTATTTAAGCACAACTTGTACTCTGTAAACCCTAATTTCATTCATCTAATAAAAGGGAACTACAGTTATTCTATAGTTGGAGATGTAGGCATCATTGGCCGATCTTCGTTAACTAACGTCTTGAGTCCAATTTGCGATTTCTCTCGTTATTCTTTTAAGATCGTGTTTTGTTCTAACAAAATGTCAATAGAGAAGAAGGCGTAATGTGTATCTTGCTATACATAGAGCAACTATTACCAAATTCTCCCTCAACAACGTAACCCCAAATTTGTCGATAGCCATTTGTGTGTGCGTGTGATGATAGCTACAAGAGAAAAAATCAAATATATAAAGAAAAAAATCATGGGGTTTAATCAAATGAAATTGATGGATGTCATACTGCAAGAGTGGGAACAAATTATTATTTGTGTACTGCTTCGTCTTACTATCTATCTCACTTTCTTTTTTGGGGTACATAAAAAAGTGATGTCTCTTCCATTAATTGACAAGTAGTTTCGCTAGATATGCATTTTTAGTTGATTCGTCATTGCTTAAATTTTGATTTGCAACATTTACCCAAGTGGAAGTTAAAATTTGGAGCTGCAACTTTGGGAGAAAGGAAAAGGAAAGTGGACATATTGATTTAGTGTGAATGGTACAGGATAAGATCTAATGAACTTTCAACATCGAATAGTTGGGGAAACATTTTCGGGCTCGAGTTGTTTGGACTCTTAAAATTAACAAAAAGGATTTATATGGCTAACAGATGAAGTTAAGGTACCAAAACAAAATAAAAAATAGTTATAGGATAAAAGTGAAACTACAAAATAAATTAAGGGATCAAAATAAAAATTTAGCCTTTAATTTTTGGTGTCAAGTTAATTCGTTAAATATTACAAAGTGCCAAGTTATACTCTGACATATATATAAAAAAGATAGTAGGGCTCCAATATATGGAAAATAAAAAAATAATCTAATTATATTCAAATTTAATGTTTATAAGACACATCTAAATAAAATAATGAATTGAAATTACAAATAAAGATATGATTCGAGTAATATTTTGCCAAAATAGCATAGTGCTAAATATTCCACATATTAACAATTTGTCTTGGTATTTTTTTTATAAGTAATATGTATTAAAAGAAGTACATTGAGTACTCCAACTCAATACAAAATATATAGTTGTGCAAAAGCATTATTTAGAAAATGGTAGTAAGATTTAACTGTAAGCCCATTCAATATATAAGGAATTCAACTCCAAGAATTTTTCCCATCTATAAAAGGCGCTACATTCTGCAACAAAGCGTACATATCCCCGATTTGACCCCTTACAACATCATTCACAAAAATTCAACATCCCCAAGCTGTCAAGCAACCAACTTTTTTAATATACCTCAAATATATTGAAAAACTAAGATAAATTACAAACATCAACCAACAAAACTGGGCCCATGAAAGGGGGCAGATCCTCAATCCAAACCTTTTTAGAGCCCAATGTCCTTGTTTTTGCCAACAAATGGGGTACATTATTCTTATCCCTACTACCATGACATTATTCTACAACCCTAAAATTAGTTTTGAACAGTTTGAAAAAGAATAAGATCTACATTTTTTATGAAGACAAAAGACTATGTGTAATGATCAAAAAGCAAACTCAAGGGAAAATTATCTTCCAAGTCATATTAGGTAACTTAGGCCGTAAGGTACTTGATAATAATTCAAAATACATTTAAAATACAATATTATGAGAACCTTCTATATTTAGCATATGCATTAAAAGTATTTTCTAAGTATTTAAATGCATAAACAAATATTTAAAATTAAAGTTTTTGACAAAAATAAAAGATGTATTCGACTACAGTTTCTCGTAGCCGAATACAAACAGTAAGTCAGTAGCAAAAACTGAAGATCTGTATTCGAATAGGAAGTGTCGTAGTCGAATACAGATAACAAGCCAGTAGCTAAAACTGAAGATCTGTATTCGAATACGGAGTGTCGTAGTTGAATACAGATAACAAGTCAGTAGCTAAAACTGAAGATCTGTATTCGAATACGGAGTGTCGTAGCCGAATACAGATATCAAGTCAGTAGCTAAAATTGAACTTTTGTATTCGACTACAGCTTCGCGTATTCGAATACAACTTAAGTCAGTGGCAAAAATCACATAATTGTATTCGACTACGATATATCATGTTCGAATACAAAGTTCAAATTTTGAATAAAAATTGAACGTTACAGAAGTGTATTCGAATACACTAATGCTGTATTCGAATACAACTTCGAAACAATGCAATTTTTCAGTTCTGGATCATTGCATAAGTTTATCAAAACTTATGGGAACAATTGCCACTGATCTGAAGTGTTGTCTATGGAGTATAAATACCTCATAGCTTCAATTCTTACTGACGACATCTACCTACCAAACTTAGAACTATTTTCTGAAATATCAAAAACTTTTAAAGCTTCATTTTCATATTTTCAAGTACATGCTTTTCAATTTCATATCATTAAGAAAGGTTCTCAGTTGTACTTGAAACTGTGCTTGATTAGTATCATCATACTTAGTGTTATACTCTTGTTTTTAGTAAAGAACATATTCACAAAATCATTTGAAGTTATTGTATTATTTGAAGAACTTAGTGTAGATTCTTCAAGGTGTTGTAAACTAAGATAGTGGTGTGCTATCTTAGGCAAAGTATTAAGAATTTGTAACTGAAGTCTTAGTGTTAGACTTGTAACTTATTCTAAATAATGGAAAATCTCTTGTGGTGTGCAAGAGGACTGGATGTACCCTTAGTTTTAAGGGGAACTAGGATAAATTTATGTGTGCTTTACTTTCAGTCATTTAGAAAGCTTTCATACACTTAACTCAACCAGTAAAATAACTCACAAAACTCTAAAAACTAAAAAAGTTTTTAAAACACCTAATTCACCCCCCCTCTTAAGTGCGCATCTGTTTTTACACAGTCAAACTCTCTAAAACAATATCACAACATCCTACCTCCATGGCATAGGTAAGACCAAGCAAAACCCTCTAAGCCTCAACTGCTAGAGATCCATCACTTTTCCACCTCGTAACCCTTTTACAATCTCTATTTGAATATCGAATAATGAACTCCATCCCCCATTTGACTGAGTTTGAATTCCCCTTGCATCAATATTCACTTTAAAGACTCCCTCTGAAGGTGATATCAATCTAGAATAGCAGAAACATTCAACAAAGAACAATTTAACTTACAACCAAAGTTGATAAACAAAGCCACAACAACATGCATTTCCTTCTCTTCAAAACAATACACTATACACATTCATGGACTACCATATACTATAAGTAATGGCTGCAATTAATTATAGGTCAAGAAAATGGGTTTTGAATACACCATCTTCTAGAAAATTATAGAATTACCCAATTATATTTTAGAGTCTTTCCCACATGGTTTCAAATAGGCTATTAGACGACCCATGAATTTCCTTAGACCACCTCCACTAAGAGATACAGTGATACCCATACTTCACTGAATAAACTTTACTAGGCTCCATACTCTAGCTGAAAGAATCTTCTACACCCCTTATAAGAACAAGTAAACAATGAATTAACTTAACTTAAAAACGTCATAAAATTTTGATTTAATACGTCCTCCCTCCAGCAATGATTCTCGTTGTCTAACTAATCAACAACAAACTCAATTTTGGTTTGAGTCTTCCTTTTGTTTATAATCTCAAGACCATTCTGATTTGGAACCAAGTTGTTCTCCCAAATTTTTATCTTGGTACCATTCCCAACAATTCAAACTCAGGCTTTCTTCAAAAACCATGTACTTCTCATTATTCTTCTCCACATGAAACTAGGTCTGAAACCCAACTTAGCATCTAGGAAATCCTTTGTAGGATAGTATTTTTCCTTCGAGACTTTACCAATAAGAGAGTTTGGAGCTGGATGGAGTATCTAATAGTAAATCATGAAGGTCAAAACTTATGTATGTAATAATTTTTTGTATGTAGCCATGTATAATGACATGGCCCTTATTTACCCTATATCTCTAATGGCCCTCATTTACCTTGTATCTCTACTAAAAGTTATAATAATGTTCAACACCAAATATTATGCATCTCTTCATTAAAAAATTATGATTTTTTAAATAAAATAAAAATCAACAACTTCACCCTCTTCATCATAGGAAACCGGAAACTACATTCCCATAATAGAGATGGTTTTCAATGTGGTGGTCGCCAGTATCTAGATCATGAAACAAATCATTCCAAAAGATAGTTTGCATGCCTCTGAAGATTACGAAGATTGCCTCTGATGTCATGGTCTGAAGCCTAGGTTTGATAATTGGGTCTGAAGACTGCCTGTGAAGAATGGCTCTAAAATTGAGTTTGAAGATTGCCTCTGAAGACTGAATTTGAAGCATGCCTCTAAAGCCCTTGCATGCCTCTGATGTGCACAAACTCAGCATGTCTTTGAAAAGTTCATATTAGAGTATAATTAACTATGAAGAGACTGTTCAGATCATAAATTCAAAGCTCACAATTCGCTAATCAAAATGGTCCAACACACTCCAAATGCTGCCTCCAATATGTAGCCTCTAATGTTGCACTGGCTCTAAAGTTTCAACAAGGTGATTTGCTCAATGCCACTAATTCTAAGTCATGCAATTATGCCTCTGACTATCATTATTCAAGAAACACAACATCTCACTCCAACAAGAAAATCAATGCCTTTGATGGAAAGTCAATGGCTGAAATTGAATGTTTTTTAGATTGTGTGGAGAAGACTTGGCTTGTAGAGTCAAGATGTTTGTGTTCCTCAGAAAGTTTGTAGGTGTCAAGTTGTTTTGAGAAGAGTGGCTTGTACGGTCAGGTGTTGTGTAATTCATGTTTTGAATTAGTGGATTAAATCCTTCTAAGTGAGGGAACTGAACGTAGCTACCAAGTTGGTGGTGAACCAAAATAAATTCTTGTATCCCTTCAATTATGCAATTCTTGTTTATTTATGTCTCTAAACACTTAACTCAATTGCTACTACTTTTATTCTAAGTAAGTCACCAAACCTGAACTAGTTTTAAATAAATTAGCAAAAAGAATTCAACTTAGTCAAACACAATTCAACCATCATTCTCGTATTTTCACCTTCAAATAGTATAACCTACCAATAACCTCGTCATACGAGTGAGAGAAGAAACCAAACAAAAAATGTTGTCTTTCCATCTCTCAAATTAAATGGGTAATCTTAGAAGAAAAGAAACATTATAATTTCTCATTCAATTGAAACTTTTTGTGCTCATTTTCAGTTTCGATAAGGATGAGAGAAAAGAATCAAGAAACAAAGAAAATAATTAGAAATTGGTAGTATATGATACCATCTAATAGAGATGCGAGTATATTAGTCTCACATCATGATGTATAGAAGTATTTACCTATTATTTATTATTAGTAATTAGTAAGTATTTTGAATTGAGGACCTTTTTCTTACTTCAAATCAAGTTTTTACTAATGATTACTATTATTAAGGGCACGTGCTTTGTGTGTATGATGATATCGTATATTCAAGTATAGCCACTCTGTTTTTTTTCTTGACACATATAGCCACCCCGTGGATATTAAAATTATTGTATGTGACATATTTTATTAATGGAGCTCCTTTCGATTGGAGGAAAATAAATTATAATTTTTCACAAGGGGAAAATATTTAATTATATGATTGACTATATCGAATCTCTAAATTTTGCATTGTAAGTTGTATTATATTATGCACAATGGACAATAAGAATAATTGTAACATTAATTCACAAGGCACATGTTTAAATGACAATTGCAACTGAAATCTGAAATTCTGGAGTACTTGACACTTTGGGAGTATAAATATGTTTTTTTTTCTCTTAAAAGAAAATTATTTGTACTAATTAAAATCGTTAGTGAAACTCACAAATAGAGTATAAAATTTCGTATAAAAAATTGTGGAGGCAAAATTATATATATATATTTATATTTTTTTATATATTTATATTTATTTATATTAGCTCGATAACAACATATATTTATATATATTTTTTATCATTTATATTTATTTATAGTAGAAACGTTCATTTTGTATGTATGATAAGGAAATGCGAGAGACTAAGAACATCTTATATATACGTGTACTATTATTTAAATTAAATTATTTTAACACGTCTTATTTTCAAACTTGGAAAGCACTCAAATGAGGATTTGCTTCCTTGAAAATTAATTAATACGATGACATACGAATCGACCGAAAGGAAAAAAATGATATGAAAAAGAAAATGACAAAGTTTTATAAAACATTGATTGTTGCTGAGGTATTAAAATAAATGTAATACCGTACCCAATCCATTTTTTTGGCCTCATGTAAATTTCCGTTTTGCTAAACGTTTAGAAGAAAAGACCCCACCCGCTTCCACCAAAAAGTCTGTGTTAAGTTGACAATTGCAACAAGTAAGATCAATTTGAATGGATGGAGTATATAAATCCATATTAGATGTTAAATCTTTGTACTACGTCACTATCTAAACATTTTTACTTGAATATTGCAGCTGTTTAATAGGAAGTTTGAAAAAAAAAGTTAATAATGAAAGAATTTTGCGAATAACTTATTCACTAATTGACAACAGAACAATAAAACTAACAAAACAAGGGCATGTTGGTAAAATAAAAGGTAGATCTGTTGAAGAAAAAATTCTTTTTAATATATGTTTTAATGACAACAAACCTTATGAAATAAATGATTAAGTTTTATGAATGGTGGTCTACTAACGATTTCACTTAAGTTTTGTTTAAGGAACATGAATTGTGATAGAACAATGCAAATTAAGAGGAATGAGGGCCCAAAGTGTGGACTCCACTCACCTAAGTCACACACATTTAGTTTCTAGTATGATGAATGCAGAGAACAAAAGCTAGTTAATAACGTCTCTTATTCTAATAATATTCCATTAAAGGAATGAGGGAAGGGAAAGTGGAAAGACATTCAATTTCAAAAAGAATGAATGGAGGGAATAAAAGCAAATTAATAATGTCTCTTATTTTATGTTATAAGAATGAGGGAATGGGAAAAGGGGAAATACGCATAAAATATTTTAAGAACTAAATAGGGGAGTTCTTTCTCTAGTTAGGAGCGATTGTGCTTTGGTTTAGGAGTTCTTAGAACTCTGGTTTAGTTTTTCTTTCGGCATCCTTTTCCAATCTTGTCATTGTAAGAAATACTACTCTAAATTTTAAGAAATAATATACTTTTTTCTTCCATTAAAATTATGAGTTCTATCATTGGTCCGACCTGCCGAATAGAGATAGAAGCTAGCGAAACTGAATGCCACCGAAAATGTCCGACAAAATTGAGGCTTTGGAGATACGAATGGCTGGAAGGAAGGTTCGGTGCGTCAAACCTTGGATGAATTTCGTCATGCTATTTTGGAAGAGTTTGCAAAACTATTGAATCGGCCTACACCTGGGGTGTCGCAGACAACCAGGGAGCCAATTACGGAATACAAGATGGCAGTGAAGAAGGTGGAGCTGCCGTCATTTGATGGTGACGATCCAGTAGGGTGGATCACACGAGCAGAGACATATTTTCAGGTACAGGGAATATATGAAGAAATGAAGGTTCGTTTGGCAAAAATTGGCATGGAGGGAGAAACCATTCATTGGTTTAATCTTCTACGGGAAACAGAGGATGACCTCACATGGTTAAAGTTGAAGGAAGCGCTGATTGAGAGATATGGAGGAAGAAAGAGCGATAATCCATTCAAAGAATTGAAAGATCTTCAACAAATTGGAGATGTGGAAGAGTACATTTTAGATTTCGAATATTTCTCTTCCCAGGTTATGTGTCTCCCCGAAGAACAATACCTTGGGTATTTTTTGGGTAGCCTCCGATCAGAGGTACGTTTGCGAGTAAGGACCTTCAACCCTAAGACACGTGTGGAGGCGATGAAATTGGCTAGTGATGTTGAAACATAGTTACGAGGTGTGTTGAATTACAAAGGAAGCGGAGGTGGAGGTCGTTTGCGAAACTTGAAGGGGGGAAGAGAAGGAAGTAATGGGCTTACTAATAGAAACGGGTCCGTAGTGGGTCTTTTTCCAGACCCAAACAAGGGAAATGCGAGTTCTAGGCCAAGTGGGGCAACCCAATCCAGAAAATACTCAAACGGGGTCAAATCCTAACCCGATATTGAGCATGCAAGGATCCAACCTTAATCAGAACCAAACACGAACAAATGGCGATGAAGAGCGAAGGGGGAACCACGAAAATCGCAATAGGGGAACCAAGCATCTTCCCTATTCCAAATTAATGGATCGTAAGACACGAGGCCTCTGTTTTCGATGTGGGGAGAGGTTCCATCCCCTTCATTAGTGTGCTGAAAAACAATTGCGTTTGGTGATTCTGGAAGATGATGAAGTGACATACAATGTCGGTGAAGTCCTAGCTATCGAACTGAAGGAAGGGGAGGAAGATGTTGCACTAAGATGCAACTCCACGATGCTCTTCGGAATAGAAGAGGAAGGCAGTGCTCGAAATTCGTTCCCTTTTCTCCTACATTTGGAAGGTACTGTGAAAGGCATACCGGTTACGATGATGGTGGACACTGGTGCTAGTCATAATTTTGTGACTCCTCAAATGGCTGCAGTTCTGCAGCTTCCAGTAGAACAAATTCCAGTTACCAACGTGAAATTTGGAAACGGTTCCCATGTGGCTATAACAGAGAAGTGTGGGAAGTTTGACATTCGAATTGGAACATTCAAGACCATTGTTGATGCTTACATAGTGGAATTACAAGGTGAGGACATGATTTTGGGAGTAGCTTGGCTGCATAAGCTAGGCAAGGTGTTATTTGATTGGGAAGAAATGGAAATTTGCTTGGACTGGAAAGGGAAAGCTGTGAAGTTGCAGTGTCAAATTCCGGAGAATTAGAGAATCAATCAGGAAAAAGAACTAAATGTTGTTACCACAAATATACGAAGGCCAAGAAAAATCGTATCATGGGAAGGGAATAAGGAAACCATCAGTTGGGAACCTGGAAGTCTGCCACAAAATCAATGTCTTAATGTTAGCCTTGAGGACAAGGCTCATTTTAAAGTGGGTGGCAATGATAGAACAATGCAAATTAAGAGGAATGAGGGCCCAAAGAGTGAACCCCACTCACCTAAGTCACACACATTTAGTTTCTAGTATGATGAATGCAGATAACAAAAGCTAGTTAATAACGTCTCTTGTTCTAATAATATTCCATTAAAGGAATGAGGGAAGGGGAAGTGGAAAGGCATTTAATTTCAAAAAGAATGAATGGAGGGAATAAAAGCAAATTAATAATGTCTCTTATTTTATGTTATAAGAATGAGGGAATGGGAAGAGGGGAAATACACATAAAATATTTTAAGAACTAAATAGGGGAATTCTTTCTCTGGTTAGGAGCAATTCTGCTTTGGTTTAGGAGTTCTTAGAACTCTGGTTTAGTTTTTCTTTCGGCATCCTTTTCCAATCTCGTCATTGTAAGAGATACTACTCTGAATTTTAAGAAATAATATACTTTTTTCTTCCATTAAAATTCTGAGTTCTATCAAATTGCATAAGTGAATAAGCAAGAATCCATTCACTTCATCAAAGTGCACAAGTATTCACTCAATAATGCAATAATCTCAAAAGAAATGTATCATATATCAATCATTGAATAGAATGATTATTACATTTTCAAGATAACATCTTCATGAAGAAAGATGATCAAATACATTCATACAACAAATCAACGATCAAACTATGTTATAAATCAAAAGCAAGATCATTTGAAAGAAGCAAAATTACAAAAACAGAACGGAGAATGTTCTTGACAGAAGTCTGGAAAACGGAGAACGTTCTCCACAGTTCTGAAATTTCAAGAACAAATGATCTCCTCTGTTGAAGAAGAAATTGCTCTTGGATTTTACAATCATTGCTCCTGGATTTCACAATCATGCGATCTATACTATCCAAGGAATATAAAGGATTCATATCAGCAAAAATTCAATTCAAAATACAAAGTAGAAAAACTATGGAATATGATGGATCAAGCAAATTTAAGAAACACTTATCAGTCTCCAAAATGATCAGATCAGTCTCCAGAATATCCAGAATGATCAGATCAGTCTCTAGAATGTCCAGAATGATCATATTTGTCTCCAGAATGTCCAGAATGATCAGATTAGTCTCCAGAATGTCTAAAATGATCATCAATCTCCAGAATGATATGGTGTCTAGAATGATCTTCTGTCCAAAATGATCATTAGTCTCCAGAATGATCAATCATTCTCCAGCATGTTAACATCAATCTCCAGCATGTTAACATCAATCACCAGCATGTTAACAATCAATCTCCAACATGTTAACATTAATCTCCAGCATGTTTAACATAATTCTCCAACATGTTTTGTGCAAATCAAAACACTTATATTATCAGTACTTGACAACGAACAAATAGGATCCATTCTAGTAAAAGAAACAATTCGAATCACAAAGGGAAAAGGTTATGAATCAAGCAAGTCCAAACAAGTCTAAACCTTCTCCAGCTTGACTGCCAAGAATGTTGAACGATCTTAAAATATACAAGACATCCAAATTGATCAGGAAAGCATCTAGAATGATCAAGACTAAACCTCCATATTGAGGATCAATCTCCAGAATGTTCAACACTAAAATGTCTAGATTGATCATCAATCTCCATAATTTTCAGTAAACATTCTGCAACAATTCATCAACATTCTCCAAGTTGTATTGAGAAGAATCAAATCTCCAGATCGAATCAAAGGCCTCAACAAATATATCTGAAGTATAAAGGATCATTAAACACTATTCAAATTGTCCAAGAATAAAAAGCTTCAGACCCGTCAAACAGAATGCAGAATGTTCAAAGACTTGAACATTTTTTAATCACAAAGTTTGGTCTTTGGTCAAAACTGACGCATGACAACAGAGCACTTTCCAACGGCTCTTTTGACTGTCATCCTTCCTAAAGCCTGTAAACGGAAGGAAAAGCTCAAGAAAAAAAATCAGAGCTTCAAGTACAAAGCAATACATGACATACATACTCTTACATACTTGAAAACTTCTCAATCACAAACAAAAGATTCAGTTCTGTTTTTCTTCTTCACATCAGAATCATTCTATTGAATTATTTCCTCAAGAATCTAATCTCAAACACGAGTTGAGCATAATCAGATTATGTCCAAAACCAGAGCTTCAAGTACTAAGCAATTCATTACTCACTTCAATCATACTTGAATTTCTCTCACTCACATACATTGAATAAGTTCTGATTTTTCTTATTCGATTCCTAGAATCATTCTCGTGTATTTCTCTGTCAAAGAATCAGAACTCAAACAAGTGTTGAGTCTTCTCAGATTCTGACAAAACACTTTAAATCATATCATTGTAAACTCAAGGCTATAGTGTGAAGTATAGTTTTGAGTAAGCTTGTAGGAAATCCATTTATGATTAAAAGGTGAACTGTAAAATCCTATCTAAAGAATGATAGGTGATTTGATTGAACTCCTTTCTGGTGGTAAGGATTTGTTTTTGTAACAGATCAACGTTGATCTGAAACTAGGTGCTGTAAAACTAAGAAGGTTCTTTGTTTTAAACACTTAGTGGAAAATCTCACCGTTGTGAGGACTGGACGTAGCCCGGGTTTGGTGAACCAGGATATATCTTTGTGTGATATCTCTTCCCTTATCTCTATTTACTTTCAGTCTTTTAATTATCAAGTTAAATAGATAAACTGAACTGTTGATTTTAACTAACTAAGAACGTTCTTTGTTTTTTGGTTAAAACCAAGAACGTTCTCCGTTTTCTGTTTTCACAACCAAGATCAATCTTGAGTGATTTTCTTATGTTTTTAACAGGAATTTTAAAAGGGCGAATTTACAATTCAAACCCCGTTTCTTGTAAATCGACATTGCTACTTCAAGATCATGGTTAAAATAGTACTTAGAAGTCAAACGTAATATAATTCATTGGTTTCGTCGAGTCAATTGTTGTAACATTCAACTTTATCCATAATGAAATTAGGGTAAACACTACGCCATATCACATTTATAAGTGAAGGTGGTCTTTCTTAGACTAATATTTAAAATTTGTTTGAAATTCTAACGAAGATTATGACACTTCTCATAACAGTTCTCTTAATTTTAATGACAAAGACAATGACTTGATTAGTTGATTCTTTCAAAATTCAACTCGTCAAACCGACAACAATTAAATCATCGTCTCAAATGAAAAGACAGTATAACTGTTAAATTATAGATTTGAAAAATGTCGTCGATCGTCATTAGAGTTTTGGATAATATTTTAAGCATGGACAACAATAAATCCCTGTCAAAAGATGCTCTCCACCTTGTAATTTATCTCAAATTAGTACTACAAATATTAGTATCTTTTAAAATAGTTCCTATTTTTTGGGAATCGGTATGCGAAGTTGTTAAGTGTCAGTTCATTTGTTAAATCTTATTGTTTGAGATTATTATAGCATAACACATTAATCGTATATGAAGTTCTTTTACGTTGATTCAACCTTAATATTGCTGGAGATTAATTTATTTGTCCATAAAATTCATGTCTTTTAAAGTCTATTTTTTTAGTAATTAATCCTATGTGACATATTAATCTCTAATATTATAAGTTAACAAAGAGACTATTTTGAATGAAAACTTATAATTTATGGATGTATTTACTAATTTATAAAAATAAGAGATTATTTTGATCTATGCTTATAATTTTGAGAACAAATTTGCCTTTTCACTAAAAAAAAATAATAATCACTTGGCTTTTAGTCTAAATAGCATTAAAAATAATATATTTTCTAGTAACAATTTTGTGGTGTATAATGATATTCAATTGGTTTGAGATAAACGTTGATAAAAGTAAAAAATAAAAATTACATATGTTTTTAGTTCCTGTATAATCTCATCTTTTTAACTTTAGTTTCGATAAAATAGAAATACAATTTTTTGTTCCTACAAAATTATTTTTAGTCTCAATTGAAATGAAACATGATTAATAGTCCTTCAAGGTTAAATTTTTTTAATGATTTTCTGCATAGGTTTTTAGAACATTATAAAAACTTCCTTCACAAAAATTTATAATTTTTTAACTTCAGATATATTAAATATAATGCTTTTAAATATAAAAATGTCAAGTTAAAAGTAAAGAAAATATGGATCCAACAATCAAATTTTGAGGTAATTTTTTATAGGAGAACTTTTATAATATTGTAATTATGTCCGTGAAAAAATCATTCAAAAATATATGTTGACATTCTAGTAGTGACTGAAATTGCATGTATAATAATTTTATATGAACTAAAAGTTGAATTTTTATTTCATAAGAATTAAAATTAAAATGTTAAAATTTTATAAAGACTAAAAATATATTTAATCCTATAAAAGTTCAAGTCCTGTTGAAAGAAAAACTATTATCATAATAATTAATATATTGACATTTGTTTATCTAAAGCAACTCTACTCTTTATCTATAAAATTATAACAGTAATTGACATATAGTTTCTTATTTTTAAAAGACTTAATTCTATATTTGATCTCTTAAATTTATTTTAGATTTCCTTTGATCCTTTATATTTTAAAAATTTCAAGTTTTTATTACGTTAGTTTAAGTTATAGGTTCTTTCTATTAAGTTTGTGACTTAATATCATGAAAATTAGTGACATATTTAACAGAAATCTAATGTAATAATTAATATATTGAGTTAATTTCATATTTCGTCTCTTCCATGTACTTTAGGTTTTATTTTGATCTCATTCGTTCTAAAACATTATAATTTATTGGTCCCCTATTAGGCTTCTAAATAAACGACGTAGGATCATAGTCTCTTGTGCAGAAGTAAACTTATATATATATATATATATATATATTACAATATGTGTGGAGTATCTCATCTGATTTTGCAAGAACATGTTAGCGTAGCTTCTGTGATTGGTTGGTCAACATTTGAGAAGTCTGAGTTTTTATTTGAAGTTTGATTTACTCGATTGACTTTATTATTCAATAATATTCTGTTCGCTGGTTTCTAAACAAAAAAAGAAAAAGGTCTACTTATTTTTTTTAGATATGTTTGGTTAGAGCTAGATAAAGGAGAGAAAATATTTTTAAATTTTTGGATTTGGTGCAATGTTTAAGAGGAGAGGGCAGGGGAGGGACTAATGAAAGTTGATTCAGTAAGAAGTTGGCACACACCTACAAAGTCGTTGGTTCAATTCTCCACAACTGATGTGAGGATTTCTTTTGTGAATGGTCTGTAAATACCTCAGTCAGCATAGTTGCAATAATTTGTATCTGTCCCCCTCTTCACCTCTAGAGTCTCTTTGTTTCTTGAGTTTTTGAGAATAGTTGCAATGTTTAGCAATTAAAATGATACTCTACACGATTTAGTTGCTTGTGTTCTGTGATTTTTTTGTACAAATCGGGAATTTCAAGGCTTCATTTGTTTGTGGAAAATTTGTCTTTGGAGGAGTTTTGATTATTACGATTTGGATTTTTTTTTATTGTGAAGTAGATTTTTTTTTTAGCCTGTTGCTACTTCTATTGTTGATTGATATAGTGGTATTTCTATTGTTGAATTATTTGCTGGTCGGTTCCTCTATTTATTGTGACTATTTGATATGATTGAAGAACTCCTCTTTGTTTGCTTCTTTGTAGCCCTTGTATTCACAACTTTAGTCATTTGATTGGAACTCTATATCTAGCTTCCTTTTTATCTTCTTCTCTATTTATTCATATTGTCAACAGATTGGTTAAGGAACTATACATGCTCAAAAACACAATATCGATTCTAGTTATTAGAAGCCTGACTTTGAAATTCAAAGTAGCATAACACTGCTGAGGAAACGATCTTCAAAAGCTTAATGGAGCTTAAAATCCATTCAGAGAAGCTTTGAGTTGGTATAGGGTTTGAAAGTTATTTTTTTTTCAAGAATAAGTTGGTTGGAGTTAACCTACATTACAACTTTTTGGAAGTAACTTCCAAGCTCTTATCTTGCCATATTTAGTCAACTTCATTCAAGTTATTAGGACTTTTGATTGGAGCCAATATGAAGGCGTTGTTCAACTTGGACAACAATTATGGATTTAATGCAGAAAAGATGGTTAGGAGGAAGAGTGACACTAATTTATTTGGTATTGAGTAGCTTTTCGTTGTACTATTTCTCATTTTATAAGGCACCGAGGAGATTTTTACCAAAATAGAAAAAAATTTCTTGTGGGAGAGTGAATTTGAAGGAAAAAAAAGTAAGTTGTATGAGTTAGGAAAAGGTACTGTGATCAAAGGAGGAGACGGGCTTATGTATAAAGAATTTGAAAAGTTTTATATATAATTAATTGGTTTAATTACAATTTTGTTCTTTCTATTTTTATCAATTCACGAAATTAATACTCTTATTTTAAAATTCGACAGTTTTGGTCCTTGATTCTAATGTTTGAACTAAAAAATGATGATGTTACATTTTAAATGACGTAACATACGATCTCGTGATATAGAATTATTTAGATACGTTAATTATTCACATGTCATTAATTAAATTATAAAAATAAATAATTTATTAAGCCGGAACTTAGGTTTTTATATGGTTTTATTGCAATTTTATGCGTGTTAATTGTTTTACAGCATTATATCATATTATATAATTTAAAATACGTTAAATCGTCATTGTTTAGTATCAAGGAAATTTGTTAGCATTTCCCTAATTTTAATTATCTAATGAGTTAAATCCTATAACAATAATATTTGAGATTGGAAGGAAAGATTTAATATCTTGAAGATGATGTAGTTCTTGTTGGAAATCTAAGAGAAAATAGGACTCATTGGTTTACTGTAAGCATTAATAATGTGTTAAGTGATGGAAAACAAAGTTCCTTATGGAACAAAAAATGGATCGGTCATAGAATATTAAAAGGAATTATCTTGTATTCCTTTACTCCACAAGGCATTTCAAATATTTTTATGAACCTGTTTTGGACGTTTATGCTCACCTTTGTTACGTACATATGCAAGCATAGAAGATAGACGTTTAGAGATTCGATGGTTAAAGCTAAATCTGTAATATGAAACAAATATTTTAGACTTAAAGGTATAATACACATCGATAACTTTGATACGCCACATTCCTGTGTCTTGAGATTTCAAAAATAGCTTCATCTTGTTTTTCCAGAAAGAAAAGTTTGTTCCATCAAAGTAAGGTGATGTGTTTGAAGAACCCCCTTCAACTATGTATTTGGCTTTTGACATTTCCTTCTAGATTTTTTTCTCTAACACTGTTTAGGTGTTTTAATCTTAGAGATCGTGCTCTGATGCCAATTGAAGTAGAAATGTTGCTTTACAAGGAACGAGATTTGAATTGTAAAGCTGTCTTTTAAAATTTTCCTGTTAACACTTAAAAAATAACTCAAGAATAATCTTGGTTAATAAGACCACAAATGGTGAACGTTCTTGTTTCTGGGAACAGAAATAGGAGAACGTTCTGGTTAGTTTTAAACTGCAAAATGATCTTAATAATAAAAGCAGAAAACGAAGAACGTTCTGGAAAATGGAGAACGTTCTGGTTTGTTTGAAATAAACAGAAAAATTAGTTTAAACTTAAATAAGTAAAGAGTTGAATTTAAATAGAGATAGGGAAGAGATAACACACAGAGATTTATCTTGGTTCACCCAACTTGGGCTACGTCCAGTTCTCACACCAGCGAGTTTTTCCACTAAGTGTTTTAAAACAAAGTACCTTCTTGGTTTTACAGCACCTAGCTCAGATCAATCCATATCTGTTACATTTTTTCAATCCTTTCCATCCAGAAAGAGATTCAATCAGATCACCTATCAACCCTTGATAGGACTTTACACCTCACCTTTCAACCTTAAAAGGATTTTTCTAAAAACGACTCATTCAAGCTATAAACAAGCCTTATAATCTTGAGTGTTGTATGATAATGATAGGTTTTAAAACAGAATCTGTTTTGACTCAACTCTTGTTTGAGTTTAGATTCTTTACAAATGGTTTCAGTAAACTAAACATAGTGAATTCGAAATAGAAGGTTACTGATTTCTTTGAGAAGCTTTCAAGTGTTAGTGTGAGTGATTGATGATTTTCTTGGCACTTGAATGTATTGGGTTTCTCTTGATCAGTGAGGTTCCTTTTATAGATATTCAGGAAGTCCTTGAAGGCTCAATATTACCGTTTGAGGAGGTTCCCTTGGTCAAGGGGCATAATAAAATAATCAGCTCTTATTTTAATCCTTTTGACTGAACTTTTCTGCTTTTTTGACTTATTGACTTTCTCATATTTATTTATTGTTTGCCATTTGATCTGTGCACATTATAGGTTTAGTTTGATCAAAATAATATGTGTCATAATGTGATGCTATACAGTAAATCAGAATCGTTCTTGGACTGATTCAGAACTTGGAAAATGTTCTGGTGAAGAAAGGCAAAAGTTGGAGAATGATCGTTTTCAGCTGTTTCATCTGTTTTGCTTTGCTCTAAATATTTTCTCCTTAGATCTTTTAGAGTGTTTTGTAAGACCCTTAAATTTAAAATTAAATTATGGATTTAATATTAAGTGTATTTTGGGAATATTTGTAAAATATTTAATATATGTATATTTATATATATATATATATTAAATAAATATTTATTTTGGAGGTTGAATTAGAATTATTGGATGAAGGATAAATTAATTTAATTACAAGTAATTAAATATCTGGCAGTTAATTAAGATGTTATCTGTTAATTACGACGAGAGTGGTTAAGTACTTGATGGTCAAACAATATTATAATATTAATGTGTTGGGTGAGGTGGCACATATATGCCTATATATATGTGTGAGGAGCAAGAACAAAGGCAGAAACAATTTCCTTCCTTCCTCACTGCATGCGCCACCTTCTTCTTTCTCCCCCATTATGTTTTAACAAAATAGCATCCTCAAAAGTCAAATTACTTGGAAATCCAAGCGCCGAACCAGAAATTGTCCAATACGAAAGTTGTTCCTATCGTCGTTACGGAGCTAGAGAACTAATTTTTGTACCGGCGACGCGAACGAGAGTTTCGCCGACTTTTGTTGCGATAACGTGAACGAGCGAAGAAAACGTAACAGAGGTAAGGGACACCTTCCACTTTCTAGATTGCATTTAGGGCTGTAAATACATGTTGTTGTGTGATTATATCTGATTTTTCTGGTCTGAAAATGAACTGTTGTGCATGTTGTTATAAAATGCGAAAAATGCATGTTGTTGTTTTTGATGATCTGTGTTGTTGCTGTTTTGGCTGATACATCAATGATGTTTTGGTCGGGTGTGGATACAGGAAAGTGTTTTGCATGTCATTTTGGGGATGATCAAAATGCATGTGTTAATGAAACTGTTGTGTTGTTAATATTCTGAGTTTTGGGGTTCAAAAGAAGTTGTGATTATGTTTTGGTGTTTGCGTTGGTTTTTCAAAGAAAAGAGTTTGAAAAGTGTTGAAGTTTTTTGGAAAATCTCACTGTTTTCGAAGGTGTATTCGAATACGGCACTGGTGTATTCGAATACATTCCTGCAAAATCTCTGTTTTACTTAAATTTTGAACTTGTATTCGAATACGGCTCTCTGTATTCGAATACAAATAAGTGATTTTTGCTTCTGACTTAGCATCTGTATTCGACTACAACCATGTCGTATACGAATACAAGATTGCAATTTTTTTCACTGTATTCGCATCTGTATTCGACTACGACCCTATTGTATTCGAATATAGATTTGTATTTTTGCCACTGACTTCGCATATGTATTCGATTATGACAACCTCGTATTCGAATACATAATGCTGATTTTTCACTGTTTTAGCTTCTGTATTCGAATACAGATTGTTTTTTTTTTCAAAAATTCCAATTTAAAACATTGGTTTATGAATTTAAAGAGTTGGGGAAACATTGGGAAGGCTTGTGATGAATTAAAATGGAATTTTTGAGATGGTTTGAGGTGGTGATGATGAGGTTCTTGAATTCTTTTTGTTGATGTGGTGATAATGAAATTGTTGAGATGATTTGAGATGGTTTTGAGGTGGTGATGGAGTGGCTGGATTTTCAGCTGGTATTTGCATATTGTTTTCAGTGAAGAGAAAACATCGCATGTCCATGCATTGCATAGTCGGGTGGTGACCGCGATGGGCCACAAAGTTGATGCGGTGACCGTGATAGGCCGCGAAGTTAAGTAGTAACCGTGATGGGCTACAGAATGGGCACGTGTTCGTGGTGGTCCATTCTATCCGTACGAGGATTTAACTTCTATATGTTTTGGCCTGTGAGAGGCTAACATACGTAAAACGTGCTGGTCTGTGAGCGACTGCACGTGTGCTAGTCTATGAGAGACTGCACTGGTGCTGGTCCGTGAGAGACTGCACCTTGGTATATGTTAAACGTGTTGCTCTGTGAGCGACTGCACGTGTGCTGGTCCGTGAGAGACTACACTTTTGTAATGTTTGGCCTATGAGAGGCTAACATGGGTAAATCGTGCGGGTCCGTGAAAGACCGCACGTGTGCTGGTCCGTGAGAGATTGCACCTTGGTAATTCCAAGAGTTGTGTACATTGGCATATACATATTGCATTGGGATGGTCGACCAGTGAGTCATAATTGGATATGATGTTGACGGGTGGAAATCGTTGTGTGCAAGTAACTTATTAACTATAAGTGTTGAATGAGTTGTTGTGTTTTGTTGAATGTGGTTGTACTTGCAACATGACTTATATGTTAAACTGTTTGTGTTTTCCAAAAATGTCAATATCATACATTTTAATAAGTGAGCATATTTATTCATTCTTGTTGTCATAAACAGTGGAACATGCCATGAATATACTTGTTATTGTTGAAATAATTGTTATGTGGTAATTGTTATTTTCAGTCGGTGACCCTTTACAATTATTGTGGAAACTAGGCTTTGCCCTCAAATGATACCAAAACCCGTCCCACCGACGGTTACACTAACGACGGAGACGTCGTTAGTTTTCCTTGATCTTCACGTACGGAGTAATCGTGGACAACGCAGAGGGACGAACAGCTGGGGTGAAGATGAGACTTGTAGAGGAGGCGGTGGAAATCACTTGCTACTATAGCTTTAGTGCATGATCAGTTTAGACTTGTTGTATAGGGCTTGAGCTCAGTGGATGTAATTATTTATTTTGGGATAATTGTATATTTTTCCGCACTCTGATAAATATTTTTGTGGGTAGAGGATTCAATTTTTGATGTATCTTTATTTTAGTATATTTTGAAGATCAATTTCCCAAAACTAATTTACTCGGTTAAAGTTATAATGTAATTATTTAATTACGTTCGTCATTTGAATCACGACATATTATTTTATGAAATAATTTAATTTTATTTTCTTTTAATTCTTTTGAATTAATTTGAAAATTCTCTTATTGATTTTGGTTGAAAAAAAAATACACTCGCGCTGTTTAAAAACTCGGGGTGTTACATGTTTCTTTTGCTATCTTTAAAGCTTCATATCTCATTATGATGTACTGGAAATCCGTTTAAAATAAGCATGATTTTTCCTTGTATAAAAATCAGGTTCAAACAGTCTTGATGAAGTGAACAGAGTCTTGGAGAACGTTCTTTGTTTTTCCAGAAAACGACCAGAACGTTCTTGGTTCTTGGCAGTCCATTTTTTAGCTTGGCTCTCTAAACTGATTCTTCTTAGTACCTATCTTGGATTAATACACTTAAATGCACATGTTAAATAACAATTAACTTAGAATCATAATTAGAGTATTTAATTAATCTTTGTTTGTTTTCATCAAAATACTTTAATTGAGATGTTGTCTTAACACCTTTTTTATATTAGTTGGTTACAATTTACAAGTAATTTAGAAAAGTAGTTACAACTAATTAACTGAAATAACAACCCAAAATAGATTGGTTTAACTATCATAACTTGATCTCCAAAGTCTTCTTAATTGAGTAACATTTTAACAATTCTCCACCTTGGTACCAAATGAGAAGCTTCAGCCCTTGTGATTCTTCATATCAGATCCTCTTAGTCCTTGATCTCAATTTCTGGATTTGATTTGCAACATATTCAAACGGTGTTTGAATTTTCTAAGTGTGACAGGTTTTGTAAACATGTCAGCATGATTATCTATGATGAAATGAAGTCTGATGTCTATATGCTTGGTTCTTTCATGATACATCTGATTTTTACTCAAATGAATAGCACTTTGGTTGTCACAATTTATGCAAACAAACTCTTGTTTGACTCCAAGTTATGTGATCAATCCTTTTAGCCAAATTCCTTCTTTCACTGCTTCAACAAGGGCAACATATTCTACTTCTGTTGTTGATAGTAACACTATGTGTTGAAGATTGGCTTTCCAACTGACTGTGTTGCTGAATATAGTGAACACATATCATGTAAGAGATCTTCTGTTATCTAAGTCCCCAGCAAAATCAGAGTCTACAAATCCTTGGACTGGTTTTGATGTTTCTGAACTTTTGCTGTATAACAAACGCAGGCTTTGAGTTCCTTCTAAGTGTTGGAACCAAGTTGGTTCTAAGTACTTAGGATTTTGATGCTTACAAATGTACTCAATGTAAACTTATTTTGTACTTTGAATTATTAAGTTAAATGCCCCAGAAACTGAAGGAAACAGAAGCAGAGATCAAAGGAAAATGAATTCTGGAATTTCGAGAAGATGTTCCAGGATGTCAAAACATCACCAGAGGATATGTTTGGTGGCCCAGAACAGAAGGAAGAAAAATCATAATGAAACATGGATCATACCATTGGAAAGCCTGCCAGAAGGAGAGTTGTTCCAGACAAACAGGAGTCAAATATCAATTTTATTCCAGAAGTTATTCTGACCAGAAGATGGCCTGGCAGTGAAAAATTACACAGTCCAGACTTGTTCCAGACTTGACCAGAAGGTATGTTTATGAGTCCAGAACAAAAGAATCAATTCAGATTTGTCCCAGATCATAAGATAGCATGTTTCAGGGCATGGAACTAAGTCCAGACCAAAAGAAATGAGTTTCAGAATCAATCCAAACCTGGTCCAAAATTAAAGGTAAAATGTCTAGACTGAAATGTTTTTGTTCAAGTTAATTTCAGTTTGTTCCAGACCAAAGTCCAGAATCTGTCCAGATCAGAGTAAAAATTTCCATATCAATGGTTCAGAAATAATTATTTGGTCCAGTGATGGTCTAGATCATAAAATCAGACCATGGCCCAGTGGTGGCCAAAATCATAGGGACAGACTGTGCAGTCCAGGAATGGCCGAAATCAGAGGATCATAGAATATCAAATAGGCTGGTCCAGATATGGACTATCGCATGAAGATCCAATGGTGTAGATTTGATCATGAGGATTAAAGAACCTGAGAAAAATGCTCAAAACAGAAGAGGAGCAAATCGAAATATACTGCAGAAGTAAAGCATCAGTGAAGTTCTAAAGTTCAACTATAAATAGAGACTTAATGCTGAAGAATAAAGTATCGAAAATCACAAAAGAGTCATACACTTCCAAAGCAACAAACACCCAAATTTTCATAGAAGTCAATTGTGAGTTTTAGCTTTCAAGAAGCAAGTACTCGTGTTATTTTCTTTCCACTGTGGCAAATCTAAGTTGTTGAAGTAGAGTCTACAATCTGAGGGAGTCAGTAGAGGTAGCAGGGTACTTGGCAATTAGATAGGGTTGTATCTAAGTTGTTGAAGTAGAGTCTACAAACTGAGGGAATCAGAAAGGGTAGCAAGGTACTTAGCAATTAGATTCATAGTGTTGTGATTTCTTCTACAATCTGGGGTTGTCAGATTGGCTGAAGACAAGGTTGTTTTCCTCAAGAAGTCTAGGATTGTTAGACTATTGAGAAGACTGACTTGGAGGGTCAATAGCAAGGTTGTAATTCAAGATTGAATTAGTGAAATCCTTCAAGGCGAAGGGAGTGGACATAGCCTCGTTAACGGTGAACCAGTATAAAATATGTGAGTTTTATTTTTATCCGCTGCTAACTCTGTTTTTAATTATACATTAAGTTTTGTTTTGAAAGTATAAAAACAGAAAAAGATTCAAATTAAGTCAAACACAATTCAACCCCCCTTCTCGTGTTTGCACCTTCACTAAGTACCTTAGAATCCATTTAACAGCTTGTCAATGGCTCATTCCTGGATTTCCCATAAACCTGTTTGTAACACTTACAGCATGAGAAATGTATGGCCTTGAGCAAACCATTGCATACATGATGCTCCCTATGGCACTGGCATATGGTATTTCATTTATGTCTTCTGTTTCCTGCTTTGTGTTTGGTGACTGAGCTGAAGAAATTTTGAAGTGGGCTGCAAGAGGAGAGCTAACAACCCTTGATTCACTCATATTGAATCGGTTTAGGACTTTTCCAAGATATCTTTCTTGGGAAATTATCAGTCTTCCTTGCGCTCAGATTTTGATGATTTCCATTCCTAGAATTCTCTTGGCTGGTCCCAAGTCCTTCATTTCAAATTCTTTCTTCAGCTGGCTCTTTAATTTTCCTATTTCTTTCATACTTTTGGATGTTATTAGCATATCATCCACATATAACAGCAAGTAAATGTATGTTTTAGAGGATACTTGTTTATAATACACACAACTATCAAAATTACTTCTTGCATAACTTTGACTAAGCATGAATGAATCAAACCTCAAATACCATTGTCTTGGTGATTGATTTAGCCCATAGCGTGATCTCTTAAGCAAGCAGACCCAATATTCCTTCCCTTGAGTCCTAAAGCCTTCTGGTTGTTGCATTAAGATTGTTTCATTCATATCACCATGGAGAAATGTTGTTTTGACATCCATCTGCTCTAACTCCATGTCAAAGTATGCTACCATGGCTAGAATTATTCTTATAAATGCATGCTTGACTACAGGAGATAAAATATTTCATTGTAGTCTACACCTTCCCTTTGAGTGAATCCCTTAGCTACTAGCCTTGCTTTGAACCTGGGTGGTTCAACTTCTGGATTTCCCTCCTTCCTCTTGAAGTTCCACTTATTTCCTACAATTCTGGAGTTGACAGGCTTAGGTGTGAGTTCCCAAGTGTTATTCTTCTCCAGTGAATTCAGCTCTTCAGTCATAGCTAATAGTCATTTGTCTTTGTCTTGACACTTGATAGCTTCATTGTAATTCCTGGGGTCTTCGTGTATGGTTTCTTCAGCAGTATGTAGAGCATAAATGGCAATGTCTGCATAACCATACCTTTGAGTGGGTTTTGATGTCCTTCGTTCTCTGTCCCTATTGAGGTTGTAGTCATCCATTTCCTATTATCTTGAATTGTCATGGTCTGGTTCAGCTGAAACAGTTATGTCCTGTTGAGTCTGCTGTTGTTCTGAAGTCAAGAACGTTCTTGGCTTTTGTTGTTCTGAAACGAAGAACGTTCTTGGTTTTTGTTGTTCTTTCTCCTTTTCTGTAACTTGCTCTACCTCAAGATCAAACATCTCAACTTCAATCTGATGTGAGCTTTTATTTGCAGCCTTGATCAAGAACTTATACAAATCATCTGAAGGTGCAAACACGAGAAGGGGGGTTGAATTGTGTTTGACTAACTTGAATATTTTTTCTGTTTTTGCAGTTTTAAAACAAACTTTATGTATGAATAAAACAGAGTTAGCAACGGATATAAAGTAAAATTAAAAACACAGAGTTTTATACTGGTTCACCGTTAACGAGGATACGTCAAGTCCCTTCACCTTGAACGATTTCACTAATTCAAACCTTGAATTACAACAGTTCCACTGACCCTCCAAGTCAGTCTTCTCAAACTGTCTAACAATCCTAGACTTTTGAGGAATGCAGCACCTTGACTTCTCAAGTCAAGTCTTCTCCTACCAATCTGACAACCCCAGATTGTAGAAGGAATTACAACGCCTTGATTCTAATTGTTAAGTAATCTGCTACCCCTTCTGACTCCCTCAGATTGTAGACTCTACTTCAATAACTTAGATCTAACATAAGGGAAAGAAAATAACACGAGTGCTTGCTTCTGGAAAGCTGGAACTCACAATTAACCTCACTGAAAACTTGAGTGTTTGCTTTGGAAGTGTATGACTCTTTTGTGATTTTCGATGCTAAGTATTCTGCCTTGAGCCTCCTTTTATAGATGCAAATTAGGGCCACTTCCAAGCTTAATTTCGAGCTGTATCTTGCTGGATTCTCTTGCAAAAATATCTTGACCAATCGGGCTTCACTTAAATAAAAAACATATCTTTTTTATGCTTCAGATTTTCTTTCAAAAATAACTGGCCAATCATATCTTTAGTTTCTTCCCGCCAACAGCTCCTGAACTTCCATACGACTTCACTTTATTTTTGTAACAAATCCTTTTAATACTTTGATAAAATTTAATTAAATATCCACCGTTAATCCTCATGATTAAATTTGGACCGTTTGATCTTCTGCGCTAGTCCACATCTGGACCATACTAAGTGATCTGCTGTGATGCTCTGATTTCGGCAGACCCTGGACCACACTTTCTGATCTTCTGATCTCGGCCAACACTGGGCCATGGTCTGATCTGCTGTGATCCTCTGATCTCGGCCAATGCTGGACCACACATTCTGACCTTCTGATTTCGGCCAACACTGGGCCATGGTCTGATCTTTGCTTCTTTCTGATCTGGGCCAGCAAAGATATCTTCTGGTGATGTTTTGACATCCTGGAGTATCATCTGGTACCTTCAGGATTCAATCTCTTGAACCCTTTGATTTTCTGCTTCTAATTACTTCAGCTTCTGGTGGCATTTACTTTAATAATTCAAGGTACAAAATAAGATTACATGGAGTGCTTTTGTAAACATCAAAATCCTAAGTACTTAGAACCAACTTGGTTCCAACAATCTCCCCATTTTTGATGATGACAAAACCTTAACTTTTTTTGCTAGTTTATAACTCGAAGACTTGAATTACTCCCCCTCAAACCAATCTATCCCCCTAAGTCTGACTTTTTCTTCTCCTTTTCAACTCCTTCTCTTTTCACTATTTCTTTTCTTCTTTTCTCCTCTCCTTTTCAACTCCTTCTTTATTCTCTCTTTCTTTTCTCCCTTCACATAGCCTCTCATTTTCAACTCCTTCTTTTTTCACTATTTCTTTTTCTCTCTTTATTTTTATCTCTCCCTGTTTCCTCTCCTTTTCAACTTCTTCTTTTTTTCAATCTTTCTTTTTCTCTCTCCCTGATTCTTCTCCTTTTCAACTCCTTCTCTTTTCATCTCTTTCTTTTTCGCTCCTCCTTTCTTTTTATCTCTCCTTTTCTACTTATTTCTCCTTTTTCTCTTTTTCTCCCCCTTTTTGTCATCAGCCAAAAAGAGGTCCTACTATTTTTGTAATTTTTTGTTTTTCTCTTTACAAATTACAGAAAGTAAAACAGAAAATAAAAGACAGAAAATGAAATTACAAGAAATTTAAAAACTCCTAAGATGACTACTTGAGCTAGTCAGATATGGAGGTAATGCTGAGATGCTTCTTGATGAACTCGAACCTATCTTCTGGTAATTCTTTGGTGAAGATATTAGCCCATTGATGATCAACGTTTAATCTCTCTTCATCTATGACTACTTTATATGCTTTTGCAAAATCAATAAACTCTTCAATTTTGTCTGCAAAATGTTGTTTAAGACATTTCCTTTCAAATTTTTTTTATCAATGTTGGGGAGTTTGAGGAGCACTTGAGTAGCAACGGACCAAATGTTCTTAGACCACAAGAGACTTTGACACCACATCTCAACCCAAAACCTTAAGGCATTGGGTTTATGGGTCACCTCTCTTATATATCTAACATTTCATTCATTCCTAGTCAATGTGGGACTATAACCACTCACACTTAAATTCCAACAATCTCCCCATCAAGTGTGAGTCACACACAACACTAGTCATGATCCACACTAGGATCCTCCACTCATGCTCCTCCATCAAGCCGAACCAGGCTCTGATATCACTTGTTGTTTAAAACTGGAGATCAATGAGTTTCTCAACCAAGAATGTTCTTGGTTTCCAAAGAAAAACGAATATTGATTGAAAAAACTAAAACGGAGATTGATCAGAAGTAAAATGGAGAACGTTATGCGTTTCTGTAAAATGGAGATTGACCAGAATTGAAACGGAGAACGTTCAACATTCTTGGTTCTAACTTTCTACAATTTAAAAAAAAACAGAATTAAAGCTTGCAATGCTAAAATGAACACACACAATTGTTAACCCAGTTCAAAGTTAAACTCGTACGTCTGGGGGACCGGATCCGACTTCGAGATATCACTAATATGAGATGAAATGATTACAATAGTTTTGCACTCTAATGCTTGAGTTTCTTGCCAAAACAGAACTCGTTTTTGCACTCTTGCTTTATCTCTATTTTTTTGATTGCTTCCCTTTTATATTAGTTGGTTACAATTGACAAGTAATTAGGAAAAGTAGTAACAACTAATTAACTAAAATAACAACCCAAAATAGATTGGTTTAACTATCACAACTTGATCTCCAAAGTCTTCTTAATTGAGTACCACTTTAACAATTCTCCACCTTGGTACCAAATGAGAAGCTTCAACCCTTGTGATTCTTCAAATCAGATCCACTTAGTCCTTGATCTAAATTTTTAGATTTGATTTGCAACATATCCAAACAGTGTTTGAATTTGCTAAGTGTGACAGATTTTGTAAACATTTCAGCATGATTATCACTTGTGTGAACATTTGCCATATTTATCTCATCTCTTTCAATGATATCTCTAATGAAATGAAATCTGATGTCTATATGTTTGTTTCTTTCATGATACATTTGATTTTTACTCAAAAGAATGGCAATTGGTTGTCACAATTTATGCAAATAGACTCTTGTTTGACTCCAAGTTATGTGATCAATCCTTTTAGCCAAATTTCTTCTTTCACTGCTTCAACAAGGGCAACATATTCTACTTCTGTTGTTGATAGTGCCACTATGTGTTGAAGATTGGTTTTCCAACTGAATGTGTTGTTGAACATAGTGAACAGATATCTTGTAAGAGATCTTCTGTTATCTAAGTCCCCAGCAAAATCAGAGTCTACAAATCCTTGGACTGTTTTGATGTTTTTGAACTTTTGTTGTATACCAAACACAAGCTTTGAGTTCCTTTTAAGTACCTTAGAATCCATTTAACAGCTTGCCAATGGCTGTATACAAAACTAAAGGTGCAAACACAAGAAGGGGAGGTTGAATTATGTTTGACTAACTTGAATACTTTTTCTATTTTTGCCGTTTTATAACAAAACCTGATGTATGAATCAAACAAAGTTAGCAGCGGATATAAAATAAAAATAAAACACATAATTTTATATTGGTTCACCGTTAACGAGGTTACGTCTAGTCCCTTCGCTTTGAAGGATTTCACTAATTCAAAACTTCGAATTACAACAGTACCACTGAACCTCCAAGTCAGTGTTCTCAAACAGTCTAACAATCCTAGACTTTTGAGGAATACGGCACTTTGACTTCTCAAGTCAAGTCTTCTCCTACCAACCTGACAACCCCAGATTGTAGAAGGAATTACAATGCCTTTAATCTAATTGCTAAGTAATCTACTACCCCTTCTGACTCCCTCAGATTGTAAACTCTACTTCAACAACTTAGATCTAACACAAGGGAAAAAAACACGAGTGCTTTCTTCTGGAAAGCTGGAACTCACAATTAACCTCACTGAAAACTCGAGTGTTTGCTTCTGGAAGTGTATGACTCTTTTGTGATTTTTCGATGTTGAGTCTTCAGTCTTAAGCCTCCTTTTATAGATGAAGAATTAGGGTTTCTTCCATGCTTAAGTTCGAGCTGTTTCTTGCCAGATACTCTTGCAAAAATACCTTGTCCAATCGGGTTTCACTTAAATAAAAAACATATCTTTTTAGCTCTAGATTTGCTTTCAAAAAAAAAATTGGCCAATCCTGTTCCTGATTAATTCTGAACCAAATCTTTCTTCCCGCCAACAACTTCTGAACTCCCATACGACTTCAATTTAATTTTGTATCAAATCCTTTTAATACTTTGACCAAATTCAATCAAATCTCCACTGATTATCATCTTGATTAAATTTGGACCCTTTGATCTTCTTCTCTCATCCACATCTGGACCATACAAACTGATTTGCTGTGATCCTCTGATCTCAACCAATCTTGGACCACACTTTCTGATCTTCTGACCTCGACCACTCTGGACCTGCAATCTGATCTGTTGTGATCCTCTAATCTCGGCCAATGCTGGACCACACGTTCTGATCTTCTGATCTCGGCCCACACTGTACCATATACTTAAATCTTGACCTTTGATATGAACCTTTTCCCTCTGATCTGGACCAATTCTAGACTGTGTCTGAATTGAACTGAAATTAATTCTGGACATAGGATATTTTAATCTTGACATTAACCTTCTGATCTGGATCAGTTCTGGACCAAATCCGGATATCATTTCTTCTGGTCTGGACTTAGTTTCATACTCTAAACCATGCTATCTTCTGGTCTGGGCCAAATCTGGATTAAATTTCTTGTTCTGGACCAATTATTTGAAGCTCTAATTAAGTCTAGATCAAGTCTGGACTGATTATCATTTCACAGACAAGCTATCTTCTGGTCAGAATAAATTCTGGACCAAGTCTGACTTATGATACCTTCTGGTCTGGAACAAGTCTCCCTCTAGGAGGCTTCCTTCTGGTCTACTCCAGGTCTCCTTCTGGATTCTGCTTCCTTCTTATCTGGGCCAGGAAAGATATCCTCTGATGGTATTAAGACATCCTGGTGTATCCTCTGGTGCTTTCAGGTTGCATCCTCTAGTACCTTCTGGATACATTATCTGGTGACTTCTGGAGGTTTATCCTCTGGTCTGATTTTATCTTCTGGTAACTCATCTTCTGCCTCTGGTGACTTCATCTTCTGTCTCTGATAACTTCATCTTCTAGTGACATTTAATATAATAATTCAAAGTACCAAATAAGATTACATGGAGTGCTTTTGTAAACATCAAAATCCTAAGTACTTAGAACCAACTTGGTTCCAACAATCTCCCCCTTTTTGATGATGACAAAACCTTAACTTATTTGCTAGCTTATAAATCGAAGTGCTTGGAATACTCCCCCTCAGACCAATCTCTCCCCCTAAGTCTAATAATGACTTTTTCTTCTCCGTTTCAACTCCTTATTAAATCACTCTTTCTTTTCTTCTCTTCTCCTCTCCTTTTCAACTCTTTCTCTTTTCATCTCTTTCTGATTTATTTTTCTCTCTCCCTGTTTCTTCTCATTTTCAACTCCTTCTCTTTTCACTCTTTCTTTTTCTCTCTTTATTTTTCTCTTTCCCTATTTCCTCTTCTTTTCACTCTTTCTTTTTCTCTCTTTATTTTTCTCTCTCCCTGTTTCTTCTCCTTTTCAACTCATTCTCTTTTCATCTCTTTCTTTTTCGCTCCTCCTTTCTTTTTATCTCTCCTTTTCTACTTATTTCTCCTTTCTCTCTCTCCGCCCCTTTTTGTCATCAGCCAAAAAGAGGTCATACTATTTTTGTATTTTTGTTTTTCTCTTTACAAAGTACATAAATTAAAAAAAATAAATAAAAGACATAAAGTAAAATTACAAGAAAATTAAAAACTCTTAAGATGACTACTTGAGCTAGTCAGATATGGAGATAATGTTGAGATTCTTCTTGATGAACTCGAACCTATCTTCAGGTAATTGTTTGGTGAAGATATCAGCCCATTGATGATCAGTGTCCACAAACTGGATGCTTAAAGTCCCTTTTTGAACATGGTCCCTAATGAAATGGTGTTTTATTTCAATGTGTTTGGCTCTAGAGTGTAAGATCGGGTTCTTGGTTAGGTTTATGGTTGAAGTGTTATCACAGAACAAAGGGATATTGGTTTCAAAGATGTTGTAATCTTCAAGTTGATGTTTCATCTATAGTAGCTGTGAACTGCATCCTGCTGCGGATATATACTCAGCTTCAGTTGTTGACATGGCAATTGTGCTTTGTCTTTTGCTTGACCATGAGGTCAAATTATCTCCTAAGAAAGTGCAGTTGCCACTTGTACTTTTCCTTTCCAACTTTTCTCTAACATAGTCGGAATCACAGAAAACCTCTTAGTTTGTAGGTTGGGGTTTTCTTGTATAACAAAGTAAGGTTGGTGGTTCCTTTAAGGCATCTCAAAATTCGTTTGACAACAATTAAATGGGATTCCCTAGGGTCAGCTTGAAAACGGGCACAGACACAAACACTAAACAAGATGTCAGGTCTAGAAGCAGTTAAATAAAGAAGGGATCCAATCATACCTCTGTATGTTTTCTGGTCTACCTTTTGGCTGTTTCATCTTTCTCAAGTGAGCAGGTTGGGTGCATGGGGGTGGCCATAGGCTTACAGTCATTCATCTTGAACTTTTTAAGAAGTTCTTTAGTGTATTTATATTGGTGAATGAGTATACCTGATTTACCTTGGAGAATCTGAATTCCCAAGAAGAACTTAAGTTCTCCCATCATGCTCATTTGGAACTCTTTCTGCATTAGGTCAGAAAACTCTTTGCACAAAGTGCCATTAGTGGATCCAAATATGATATCATCAACATAAACTTGAATAATCAAAATATCATTTTTAATGGATTTCCTAAATAGAGTATTATCAATCTGGCCTCTACCAAATTGATTCTTAAGCAGAAAGTTACTAAGTCTGTCATACAATGCCCTTGGTGCTTGTTTTAAACCATATAAAGATTTTTTAAGTTTAAAACCATGGTCTGGAAAATCAAGATTTTCAAATCCAGGGGGCTGTTTGACATAGACTTCCTCACTTATATAGCCATTTAAGAATGCAGTTTTAACATCCATTTGATACTGCATTATATCATGATTAGAAGCAAATGATAAAAGAATTCTAATTGCTTCTAACCTGGCCACTTGAGCAAAAGTCTCAGTGTAACCTATACCTTCTTGTTGACTGTATCCTTGAGCTACTAATCTGGCTTTGTTCCTTACCACTTCACCCTTTTCAATGAGTTTATTCCTGAACACCCACTTGGTTCCAATAATGTTTTTGTTTGGTCTGGGTACCAGATCCCAAACATCGTTCCTTTGGAATTTATTCAGCTCTTCTTGCATTGCAAGTATCCAACCTTCCTCTGCCAAAGCCTCATCAACATTGCTTAGTTCAATTGTTGAGAGTAAACCAAACAGACTGGTTTTTCTACTTGATGATCTGGTTTTTAAAAGTTCTACTGCACTGCCAATAATGAGAGATTCTGGATGTGAAGACTTGTACTTCCATCCATTCTTTCCCTCTGACTTGTCTTCAGAGTCAGCATGTTCTTCTTCATCTTGATCTTTCTCAGATTCTGCTGCTGGTCCAGCTTCTAGTTCTTGTGCCTCTGGTTCACCTGCAATTTCCTCATCTTGCTTTGACTTTTCAGAGTCAAGCTGTTTATCATCAAACTTAATGTGGATTGATTCTTCCACAGTGTTAGTTTCTTTGTTAAAAACTCTATAAGCTTTGATCTCTCAGAGTAGCCAATAAAGATACACTTTTGAGATATAGAATCAAACTTAGCTAGGTTATCTTTGGTGTTCAACATAAAACATATGCAACCAAATTGCTTAAAGTAGGAAATATTGGGTTTCTTACCTTTCCACAGTTCATAGGGAGTTTTGTTTAAGATGGACCTGATGTAGACTCTATTCTGAATGTAGCAGGCTGTGTTGACAGCTTCTGCCCAAAGGTAGGTGGCAACCTTCATATCATTCAGCATGGTTCTGACCATCTCATGTAGTGATCTGTTCTTCCTTTCTACCACTTCATTCTATTAAGGTGCTCTGGGGGATGAGAAGTTGTGAGAGATGTCATTCTCATCACAGAATTCTTCAAAATACTTGTTCTCGAATTCACCTCCATGATCGCTTCTGATGGTTATGATCTTAATACCCTGTTCATTCATAACTTGCTTACAAAAAGAAATAAATACTTTGTGAGATTCATTTTTGTTCTTTAAAAATTTTACCCAAGTCCACCTTGAGTAATCATCAACAATCACAAAACCATATTTCTTACCACTGAGGGAAGCTGTTTGAATAGGACCAAACAAATCTAAGTGAAGCAGTTCAAGTGGTTGAGAGGTAGAAACACATTTTTTAGTTTTAAAAGAGCTTTTAGTTTGTTTACCTCTTTGACATGCTTCACACAGAATCTCAGTTTTGGAACTTACCTTGGGAAGCCCTCTTACCAACTGGAGTTTGCTCAACTCGGATATAAGTCTAGGGTTTGCATGCCCTAGCCTCTTGTGCCAAATTCTGCTCACTTAGAGATAATAGGCATTTAACCTGTTGCTCAGCAAGACTGAACAGATCAATTTTATAAACATTATCCTTCCTAGTGCCAGTAAATAAAACCGACCCATCAAGTTGACTAACAGCTTTGCAAGTTTTTTGATTAAAAATAACATCATAGTTGCAATCACTTAATTGACTTATGCTCAGAAGATTATGTTTTAGCCCTTTAACTAACAGAACATTTTTAATAGAAAGGGAAGAAGAAGTGTTACCAACAGTTCCTATACCAATAATCTGACCTTTCTGGATTCCTCCAAAGGAAACTTTGCCTCCATTCTTCATAGTCAGATCCAGAAACATATATTTTTCTCCTGTCATGTGCTTGGAGCAGCCACTGTCAAGATACCAAGTTTTGTGTTGCTGATCAGACCTTTCCTTTTCTTTGTCAGAATCAGAGTCAGACTCAGACTCAGATTCAGACTTAGCTTATGTTCGAGCCATTAGAGCCAGTTCTTCTTCTGGCCTATTTGAGCAGTTTCCTTGATTCTGCTTTGGTTGATAAACCATGTTCCTCTAATGATTCTGGAACATGTTTTGATTTTGGTAATTTTGGTGA
This sequence comes from Cicer cuneatum, assembly GCA_037974295.1. NCBI lineage: Eukaryota > Viridiplantae > Streptophyta > Magnoliopsida > Fabales > Fabaceae > Cicer > Cicer cuneatum. The sequence goes on along the minus strand of JBBPBO010000001.1, from coordinate 64,919,937 downwards.
ATCCAGTGATTCTAATAACCTTGATGATGCTGGTGATTTGGGTGAATCTGGTGGTTCTGATGAATTTGGTAATTCTGGTGATTCTGGTAATTCCTGATCTGATTCTAGTTCTGGTTCCAGTGTTGATTCTGATTCTGGTTCCAGTACTGATTCTAATTCTGGTTCTAGAGTTGATTCTGATTCCAATTCATGTGCTTCTGATACTGATTCCAGTTTTGGTTCTGGTTCCAGTTTTTGTGCTTCAGGTACTGGTTCTAGTTTTGGTTCTGGTTCCAGTTTATGTGCTTCTTATACTGGTTCCAGTTCTGGATCTGGTTCCAGTTTCTATTCTGATTCTAGTTCTGGTTGCGTTGAACAGACCTTCTTCCATCAGACTCAGATTGCCTTTGCCTAGTTGTAGCAGGAACATAAACCTTCTTCTGCTTGTGCATTGCCAACATCCATTGTCCAGGCACCATTGTTGGTGTCTCCTTCTGGTTGCTCAGAACATCTGCAACATAGACAATTTGATCTTTTGGTACCCATAACTGATTGGGTCCAGGTTTGTTAGTCTTAACAGCTCTCTGATCTTGTTCAGATTTTACCATCGGACAAGATAGTTCAGAGTGACCTTTTTTAGCACAAACAATGCATAAAACATCAGAATGAACAACTTTACTTTCAGTAATCGTTTATGTAAAACCAAGGCCTCTCTTTCCAGTGTTACTATTTCCATAAATCATAGATGCATATTTACTTCTTTCCATTCCATTTGAAATAAAGTTTTGACAAAATTGTTCATGCATATCAGATTCACAAACAGTTTTGAAAGTGGAACAAACATTGCTTTTGAGAGTTTGGTTTCCATATTTGAGTCTTGCAACTTCAATTTTAAAATCCTTGTTTTCAGTTGCATACTCAGAATTTTGATTCTTTAAAACTTGGACTTCTTTGGTCATATTTTTCTTATCTTCCCTAAGAGTTTTCAGTTTTAAAGCCATCTTATTATTTGCATTTAAAAAATCTTTTAAAGTATCAATTAACTCAGATTTAGAGAGATCAGAAAATACCTTATCGTCTTCATCTTCTGAATTTGTTCCAGAGCCTGAACTGTATCCAGAACTTGAGTTGGTATGAGCCATCAGAGCCAGAATTGCTTCCTCTGATGTGCTTCCAGACTTGCCTGAATGACTGCTTCGATCATTCTTCCTTCTGCCTGTTTTCCTTCCTGAATTCTTGCCTTTTTGAAGTCCAGAGGCAGACTTGATGTGTGCCATCTTTGTTGTTTCTGCCTCTTCTTCATCAGACGATTCTTCCTCTGATTCTGATACATCCCAGGCTGCCATCAGACCTTTCTTTCTGAATCTAGAATTCTTCTTGTGCTGTTTGCCTTTTTCCAGATTTGGACATTCTGACTTGATATGTCCAGGTTCATTGCATCCATAACAAACGATACTCTTCTTGTCAGATTCTTCCTTTCCTTTGTTGTTATGTTTCTTCTTGAAGCTTCTTCTCTTCCTATTTTCCCATATCTTAACCATCTTTTTGGTTAAGTAAGCCATATCATCACAGTCACTATCATTATCCTCTAATTCTGATGATGCCCTTGCAGCTTTCTTCTGTTTCGACTTCGGGGCCAGATTCTTCTTCTTCTTTGGTTCATCTGCTTCTAGTTCTATTTCATGAGACCTGAGTGAGCTGATCAGATCTTCAAGTTTTAAGTTGTTCAGATATTTGGCTTGCTGAACTGCAGTAACCATTGGTCTCCACTTGGTTGGTAAGCTTCTTAGAATCTTCTTGACATGATCTGCTCTTGTGTAGCTTTTCTTCAAGACCTTCAGTCCAGATATCAGAGTCTGGAATCTACAGAACATTCCATCAATGTTTTCTTCATCTTCCATCTTGAACATCTCATAATGAACCAGTATGTTGGCCCTTGCTTCTTGAACTTGCTGGCTTCCTTCATAGGTCAGAACCAAACTGTCGAATATGCTCTTTGCTGTTTCTTTATCTGTGCATCTGTCAAATTCCTTGAATGTGATGGCACTGATCATGATGTTTCTGGATTGCGATGAAGTTTGTATAATCTGCTTTGGTCGGATTTCATATCATCCATGTCCAGTTCTTTAGTTGGATCTTCTGGATCAGTAAGTGCAATATATCCTTTGACTACCATCTTCCATAATTCAGGATCTTGAGATATGAAGAAACTTCTCATTCTGTCCTTCCAATACTCAAACCTTTCTCCATCAAACAGTGGTGGTCTGTTGATGTTGCCTCCCAGTTCATCTTTGGATTCTGCCATGTTGAACCCCTTGGACCTTTCCTCAAACACTGTTAAGTGCTCAGTCTTGAGACCGAGCTCTGATGCCAATTAAAGGTGCAAACATGAGAAGGGGGGTTGAATTGTGTTTGACTAACTTGAATACTTTTTCTGTTTTTGTAGTTTTAAAACAAACTTTATGTATGAATAAAACAGAGTTAGCAGCGGATATAAAGTAAAATTAAAAACACAGATTTTTATACTGGTTCATCGTTAACGAGGCTACGTCCAGTCCCTTCACCTTGAAGGATTTCACTAATTCAAACCTTGAATTACAACAGTTCCACTGACCCTCCAAGTCAGTCTTCTCAAAACTGTCTAACAATCTTAGACTTTTGAGGAATGCAGCACCTTGACTTCTCAAGTCAAGTCTTCTCCTACCAATCTAACAACCCCAGATTGTAGAAGGAATTACAACGCCTTGAATCTAATTGCTAAGTAATCTGCTACCCCTTCTGACTCCCTCGGATTGTAGACTCTACTTCAACAACTTAGATCTAACACAAGGGAAAGAAAATAACATGAGTGCTTGCTTCTGGAAAGCTGGAACTCAAAATTAACCTCACTGAAAACTTGAGTGTTTGCTTTGGAAGTGTATGACTCTTTTGTGATTTTCGATGCTAAGTATTCTGCCTTGAGCCTCTTTTTATAGATGCAGATTAGGGCCTCTTCCAAGCTTAATTTGGAGCTGTATCTTGCTGGATTCTCTTGCAAAAATATCTTAACCAATCGGGCTTCACTTAAATAAAAAACATCTCTTTTTTATGCTTCAGATTTTCTTTCAAAAATAACTGGCCAATCATGTCTTTAGTTTCTTCCCGCCAACAGCTCCTGAACTTCCATACGACTTCACTTTATTTTTGTAACAAATCCTTTTAATACTTTGATCAAATTTAATTAAATCTCCACCGTTAATCCTCATGATTAAATCTGGTCCGTTTGATCTTCTACGCTAGTCCACATCTGGACCATACTAAGTGATCTGTTGTGATCCTCTGATTTCGGCCAACCCTGGACCACACTTTCTGATCTTCTGATCTCAGCCAACACTGGGCCATGGTCTGATCTGTTGTGATCCTCTGATCTCGGCCAATGGTGGACCACACATTCTGACCTTCTGATTTCGGCCAACACTGGGCCATGGTCTGATCTTCTGATCTTTGCTTCCTTTTGATCTGGGCCAACAAAGATATCTTCTGGTGATGTTTTGACATCCTGGAGTATCTTCTGGTACCATCAGGATTCAATATCTGGAACCCTTTGATTTTCTGCTTCTGATTACTTCAGCTTCTGGTGGCATTTACTTCAATAATTCAAGGTACAAAATAAGATTACATGGAGTGCTTTTGTAAACATCAAAATCCTAAGTACTTAGAACCAACTTGGTTCCAACATCATCCTCGTTAAACTTCACATCTCTACTGATGATGCATTTCCTATTTTCAGGACATCATATTCTATAACCTTTTACACCACTTGGATATCCGACAAAGTACCTTTTCTTTGCTCTAAGAACTAACTTCCCTTCATTTACATGGTAATATCCAACACACCCAAATACCTTTATATGATTGTACTCTGCAGCATGTTTAGTCCACATTTCTTGAGGGTTTTTAGTTCAATTGCAGTTGAAGGACTCAAATTGATCAAATAACAATATGTATGGACAACTTCTCCCCAAAACTATGCAAGCATTCTTGCATTGGACAAAATGCACCTCATTCTTTCAAGCATGGTTCTATTCATGCTTTCAGCTAGTCCATTTTGTTGAGGTGTGTGTCTCACAGTTCTATGTCTGTTCACACCATGAGCTTTGCAAAAACTAGTGAATTCCTCACTACAAAATTCAAAACCATTGTATGTTCTTGGAGTTTTAATCCTTTTGTCAATCCTATTTTCAACCATAGACTTCCAATCTGTAAAGGTTTTAAATGCTTCATCTTTGCTTTTTAACATGTAGATCCATACTTTTTTACTAGGGCAATTTCAAGAGTTAAAAGGATCGGATGACAGGTCGGTTTCTAGTTCAGCCGATTCGGTCCAACTTTTAAAACATTGAAAAATATACACTTAATAATTTGATTTTTTTTTCCCAAATAATTTACCTCTTTTATAGAGGAAGACATTATTTGTTATAATTCCTTCACTGGGAAGAAAAATTAAGGTATAATTGGTTATATGTAATAATTAAATTTTGCTTAGGCAAAAAAATATTGTAACTCAATGAATCATAAGATAAATTTATTTATCATAAAAATAAGAAAGAAAAAAACTATGCACCGACAGTATAAACTACACCAACAGTATAAACTAATTTTATCAATGATTGCATAATTATATCATATGATTATAATTTCATTAAATCATTAATGATATAATTAATAATTTATATCAATTAACAATATAAAATTATTTATACTATCAACGTCTACCATGTACGTTTAATTAGAACATTCCTTAATTGATAAGGAAGGGCGGCTCCTTGGTGAAACTTCTTCTGGTTAGTTAAATTTTAAATTATTTTAATCCTTATTGTCAAACTTGGACAATAATCAAGTCAGGAATACCCTCGTTAAATTAAGACTTGATTACAATGAGATAGAGACAGCAAAATTATTAGAAGAATATAAAAATGAAAATGACAGTATAAGTACCAATGCACCAAAGCCTCTAAAACATAGCCTTGGCCTTGTACATGACACAACATTTGAATACAATTTTTTAGACACACAACTTAATAAATAAAATTAAATGACATAACTAAATTATTTTTCTTTTAATTTTTATTTATTTATGTATATATCTAAACATTTTAAGTTGAAATTATACACATGTAAGACTTGCTACATTGCCAAACTTTTTTTAGTTAAATAAAAATTTAGATTGAGGAAATCATACCCTATATAATATTGAGGAGAACCACAAATCTTAATGACGATTACCACGTAAAATTTTATACTTATACCCAAGTCAAAATTTCCATACAAAAATGAGCTAATGTAGCAAAATAATGAAACTTTAATTTGACAATAGTGTAATATAATTTTATTAGTGTAATATAATTTTATATACGACATTGGATATGGTTAGAATTTTATGTAAATTTTAAATTAAGTTCTTTTAAATGATGAATTATTTTTATAAATGATTAATCGGAATTAATGTTTAAAAGTTATTCAAAATTATAAGAAAGATCTACGTTACTTCTTGGAACAATTCTTTTTATCTTCATAACTGATACAATAACTCGATCTAAGTTAATTTGATAAAAATAAGAAAATCAATTGTGTACCTCAAAACTTAAATCGTCGAATTGAAATCAATGAGATCACTGTTTTAAGTGTAAATACCGCAAGATAGTTAAATTATATTTTCAAGAAGTGTCGTTGATTATTGTTAGAGTTTTGATAATTTTTTACATGGGTATATAGACCATCTATCATTAGAATTTGCCTCTTATAAATATGTATTTTTTGGGGAACAAAAATTATGGTAAGCAAAATACCAAAGCGCAAACCCCTCTCCTCTCCATCTAATTTTTGTTTCACCAAAACTATTTACTAATTACTTAGAATTGTAAAAATACTGTGAAACATTCTCGAGTTCAACCTTCTACACAATCTAATAGGAGAGTCGCCATTGAAAAAAGGAGATAGAGCAACAAAAAGATGCAACAAGAGGAGAATTATTATATTCAACCTGAGTTTGAGCAAGAGGAGGAACCGAATCCCGTGTTTGAGGATCAGCATGATCAGGAGGAGGAGAAGTAGGATTACATGCATCAGCATCAGCTACCCGACCAACCTCTATTTCCTGGACAATCTTTCCGTCCTTAAGGACTCATTGGTTTACTGTAAGCATTACTAATGTGTTTAGTGACGGAAAACAAAATTCCTTATGGAACAAAAAATGGATCGGTCATAGAATATTAAAAGGAATTATCTTGTATTCTTTAGTTATCCATTTACTCCACAAGGCATTTCAAATATTTTTATCAATCTGTTTTGGACGTTTATGCTCACCTTTGTTGCATACATAGAAGATAGCTGTTTAGAGAATCGATGGTTAAAGCTAAATTTGTAATATGAAACTGATATTTTAGACTTAAAGGTATAATACACATCGATAATTTTGAGTTTAGAGATATTCTTACAACGTTTTATACTTTTATTTGCATCTTTCAAAAGACAATAAAATATCTGATCTTTTTTATTTGAAAGTTTATTAGTGACGTTGTCTTAATTATCATTAAATAATCCAAAGAGCATATAAAAGAATATCATTTATCCCCTCAAAATGCCAAAGAGCATATAAAAGCATATCATTTATCCCCTCAAAATGTTGATAATTATAATATTTTACACTTAAGATGTTGCTTGAAGGACCAACATTATTCTCCACGCATATACTAGGCACTGTGAAAGCCTCTTTTTCACCATTACTAGTCAATGTGGGACTATAACCACTCACACTTAAATTTCAACAATCTCCCCATCAAGTGTGAGTCACCCACAACATTAGACATGATCCACACTAGGATCCTCCACTCATGCTCCTCCATCAAGCCGAACCAGGCTCTGATATCACTTGTTGTTTAAAACCGGAGATCAATGAGTTTCTCAGCCAAGAATGTTCTTGGTTTCCAAAGAAAAACGGATATTGATTGAAAAAACTAAAACGGAGATTGATCAGAAGTAAAATGGAGAACGTTATGCGTTTCTGTAAAACGAAGATTGATCAGAATTGAAACGGAGAACGTTCAACGTTCTTGGTTCTAACTTTCTACAATTTTAACAAAAAACAAAATTAAAGCTTGCAATGCTAAAATGAACACACACAATTGTTAACCCAGTTCAGAGTTAAACTCGTACGTCTGGGGGACCGGATCTGACTTCGAGATATCACTAATATGAGATGAAATGATTACAATAGTTTTGCACTCTAATGCTTGAGTTTCTTGCCAAAACAGAACTCGTTTTTGCACTCTTGCTTTATCTCTATTTTTCTGATTGCTTCCCTTTTTATATTAGTTGGTTACAATTGACAAGTAATTAAGAAAAGTAGTAACAACTAATTAACTAAAATAACAACCCAAAATAGATTGGTTTAACTATCATAACTTCATCTCCAAAGTCTTCTTAATTGAGTACCACTTTAACAATTCTCCACCTTGGTACCAAATGAGAAGCTTCAACCCTTGTGATTCTTCAAATTAGATCCTCTTAGTCCTTGATCTAAATTTTTGGATTTGATTTGCAACATATCCAAACAGTGTTTGAATTTGCTAAGTGTGACAGATTTTGTAAACATGTCAGCATGATTATCACTTGTGTGAACATTTGCCATATTTATCTCATCTCTTTCAATGATATCTCTAATGAAATGAAATCTAATATCTATATGTTTGGTTCTTTCATGATACATTTGATTTTTACTCAAATGAATAGCACTTTGGTTGTCACAATTTATGCAAATAGACTCTTGTTTGACTCCAAGTTATGTGATCAATCCTTTTAGCCAAATTTCTTCTTTCACTGCTTCAGCAAGGGCAACATATTCTACTTCTGTTGTTGATAGTGCCACTATGTGTTGAAGATTGGTTTTACAACTGAATGTGTTGTTGAAAATAGTAAACACATATCTTGTAAGAGATCTTCTTTTATCTAAGTCCCTAGCAAAATCAGAGTCTACAAATCCGTGGACTGGTTTCGATGTTTTTGAACTTTTGTTGTATACCAAACACAAGCTTTGAGTTCCTTTTAAGTACCTTAGAATCCATTTAACAGCTTGCCAATGGCTGTATACAAAACTAAAGGTGCAAACACGAGAAGGGGAGGTTGAATTGTGTTTGACTAACTTGAATACTTTTTCTATTTTTGCAGTTTTATAACAAAACATGATGTATGAATCAAACAGTGTTAGCAGCGGATATAAAATAAAAATAAAACACAGAATTTATACTGGTTCACCGTTAACGAGGCTACGTCTAGTCCGTTCACTTTGAAGGATTTCACTAATTCAAAACTTAGAATTACAACAATACCACTGACCCTCCAAGTCAGTCTTCTTAAACTGTCTAACAATCCTAGACTTTTGAGGAATACGGCACCTTCACTTCTCAAGTCAAGTCTTCTCCTACCAATCTGACAACCCCAGATTGTAGAAGGAATTACAACGCCGTGAATCTAATTGCTATGTAATCTGCTACCCCTTCTGACTCCCTCAGATTGTAGACTCTACTTCAACAACTTAGATCTAACACAAGGGAAAGAAAAACACGAGTGCTTGCTTCTGGAAAGCTGGAACTCACAATTAACCACACTGAAAACTATAGTGTTTGCTTCTAGAAGTGTATGACTCTTTTGTGATTTTTCGATGTTAAGTCTTCAGTCTTGAGCCTCCTTTTATAGATGAAGAATTAGGGTTTCTTCCATGCTTAAGTTCGAGCTGTTTCTTGCCAGATACTCTTGCAAAAATACCTTGTCCAATCGGGTTTCACTTAAATAAAAAACATATCTTTTTAGCTCCAAATTTGCTTTAAAAAGAAACTTTCGCCAATCCTGTTCCTCATTAATTCTGAACCAAATCTTTCTTCCCGCCAATAGCTTCTGAACTCCCATACGACTTCAATTTGTTTTTGTATCAAATCCTTTTAATACTTTGATCAAATTTAATCAAATCTCCACTAATTATCGTCAGGATTAAATTTGGACCCTTTGATCTTCTGCTCTCGTCCACATCTGGACCATACAAACTGATCTGCTGTGATCCTCTGATTTCGGCCAATCTTGGACCACACTTTCTGATCTTCTGATATCGACCACTCTGGACTTGCAATCTGATCAGTTTTGATCCTCTAATCTCGGCCAATGCTGGACCACACGTTCTGATCTTCTGATCTCAGCCAACACTGGGCCATATACTTAAATCTTGACCATTGATCTGAACCTTTTCCCTCTGATCTGGACCAATTCTGAACTGGGTCTGAATTGAACTGAAATTAATTATGGACATAGGATATTTTAATCTGGACATTTACCTTCTGATCTAGATCAGTTCTGCACCTAATCTGGATATCGTTTCTTCTGGTCTGGACTTAGTTTCATACTCTGAACCATGCTATCTTCTAGTCTTGGCCAAATCTGGATTAAATCTCTTGTTCTAGACCAATTAACTGAAGCTGTAATTAAGTCTGGATCAAGTCTGGACTGATTGTCATTTCACAGACAAGCTATCTTCAGGTCAGAATAAATTCTGGACCAAGTCTGACTTATGATACCTTCTGGTCTGGAACAAGTCTCCCTCTGGGAGGCTTCCTTCTAGTCTAGTCCAGGTCTCCTTCTGGACTCTGTTTCCTTCTTATCTGGGCCAGGAAAAATATCCTCTGATGGTATTTTGACAGCCTGGTGTATCCTCTGGTGCTTTCAGGTTGCATCCTCTAGTACCTTCTAGATACATTATCTGGTGACTTCTGGAGGTTTATCCTCTGGTCTAATTTTATCTTCTAGTAACTCATCTTCTGCCTCTGGTGACTTCATCTTCTGCCTCTGATAACTTTATCTTCTTGTGGCATTTAAAATATTAATTCAAAGTACAAAATAAGATTACATGGAGTGCTTTTGTAAACATCAAAATCCTAATTACTTAGAACCAACTTGGTTCCAACAATCTCCCCTTTTTTTATGATGAAAAAACCTTAACTTATTTTGTTAGCTTATAACTCGAAGTGCTTGGAATACTCCCCCTCAGACCAATCTCTCTCCCTAAGTCTAATAATGACTTTTTCTTCTCCTTTTCAACTCCTTCTTAAATCACTCTTTCTTTTCTTCTCTTATCCTCTCCTTTTCAACTCTTTCTCTTTTCATCTCTTTCTGATTTATTTTTCTCTCTCCCTGTTTCTTCTCCTTTTCAACTCCTTCTCTTTTCATCTCTTTCTTTTTCGCTCCTCCTTTCTTTTTATCTCTCCTTTTCTACTTATTTCTCCTTTCTCTCTCTCTCCCCCTTTCTGTCATCAGCCAAAAAGAGGTCATACTATTTTTGTATTTTTGTTTTTCTCTTTACAAAGTACGGAAATTAAAAACAAAAAAATAAAAGACATAAAGTAAAATTACAAGAAAATTAAAAACTCCTAAGATGACTACTTGAGCTAGTCAGATATGGAGATAATGTTGAGATTCTTCTTGATGAACTCGAACCTATCTTCAGGTAATGCTTTGGTGAAGATATCAGCCCATTGATGATCATTGTCCACAAACTGGATGCTTAAAGTCCCTTTTTGAACATGGTCCCTAATGAAATGGTGTTTTATTTCAATGTGTTTGGCTCTGGAGTGTAAGATCGGGTTCTTGGTTAGGTTTATGGTTGAAGTGTTATCACAGAACAAAGGGATATTGGTTTCAAAGATGTTGTAATCTTCAAGTTGATGTTTCATCCAGATTAACTGTGAGTTGCATCCTGCTGCTAATATATACTCAGCTTCAGCTGTTGACATGGCAATGGTGCTTTGTCTTTTGCTTGACCAAGAGATCAAATTATCACCTAGGAATGTGCAGTTGCCACTTGTACTTTTCCTTTCCAGCTTGTCTTCAGCATAGTCGGAATCACAAAAACCTCTTAGTTTGTAGGTGGGGGTTTTCTTGTATAACAAGGTAAGGTTTGTGGTTCCTTTAAGGTATCTCAAAATTCTTTTAACAACAGTTAAATGGGATTCCCTAGGGTCAGCTTGAAAACGGGCACAGACACAAACACTAAACAAAATGTCAGGTCTAGAAGCAGTTAAGTAAAGAAGGGATCCAATCATACCTCTGTATGTTTTCTGGTCTACCTTTTGGCTGGTTTCATCTTTTTCAAGAGAGCAGGTTGGGTGCATCGGGGTGGCCATAGGCTTACAGTCACTCATCTTGAACTTTTTAAGAAGTTCTTTAGTGTATTTAGATTGGTGAATGAGCATACCTTATTTACCTTGGTGAATCTAAATTCCCACGAAGAACTTAAGTTCTCCCATCATGCTCATTTGGAACTCTTTCAGCATTAGGTCAGAAAACTCCTTGCACAAAGTGCCATTAGTAGATCCAAAGATGATATCATCAACATAAACTTGAATAATCAAAATATCATTTTTAATGGATTTCCTAAATAGAGTATTATCAATCTGGCCTCTACCAAATTGATTCTTAAGCAGAAAGTTACTAAGTCTGTCATACCATGCCCTTGGTGCTTGTTTTAAACCATATAAAGATTTTTTAAGTTTAAAAACATGGTTTGGAAAATCAGAATTTTCATAACCCGGGGGCTGTTTGACATAGACTTCCTCACTTATATAGCCATTTAAGAATGCACTTTTAACATCCATTTGATACAGAATTATATCATGATTAATAGCAAATGATAAAAGAATTCTAATTGCTTCTAACCTGGCCACTAGAGCAAAAGCCTCAGTGTAATCAATACCTTCCTGTTGACTGTATCCTTGAGCTACAACTCTAGCTTTGTTCCTTACCACTTCACCTTTTTCATTGAGTTTATTCCTAAACACCCACTTGGTTCCAATAATGTTTTTGTTTGGTCTGGATACCAGATCCCAAACATCATTCCTTTGAAATTTGTTCAGCTCTTCTTGCATTGCAAGTATCCAACCTTCCCTTGCCAAAGCTTCATCAACAATACTTGGTTCACTTGTTGAGAGTAAACCAAACAGACTGGTTTCTCTACTTGATGATCTGGTCTTCAATAGATCTGCTGCACTGCCAATAATGAGAGTTTCTGGATGTGAAGACTTGTACTTCCATCCATTCTTACCCTCTGACTTGTCTTCAGAGTCAGCATGTTCTTCTTCCTTGCTTTCATCTTTATCTTTCTCAGGTTCTGGTAAACCAGCTTCGGTTTCCTCTGATTCTAATAAACTAGCTTCGGTTTCCTCAAGTTTTGGTAAACCAACATCAGTTTCCTCTAGTTCTGGTTAACCTGCATCAGCTTCATCTTGCTTTGACTTTTAGGTCAAGCTATTTGTCATATAACATAATACAAATCAAATAATTTAAAAATGAACTCAATACAGCCAAACCATTAATTCTGCTTCTGGTGCTTTCTGCTTGTGTTTGAAACCACTGGAATGTTGTTTCTGCTGCAGTGTTCAATTCGTGTGAATCACCTGGTTCTTTAAATCTTTGAGAAACTGCAAAATGCTTATCTAGCTTTGATTTTTAAGATCAAGCTTCTTGTTATCACAGTAAACATAAATATCAAACAATAATAGTATTTACAGCAAGATGTAACCTCTATGTCAGCGGTTTCAGTTTTACTCTGAAAATCTTCTTGCTTCTGATTTTCAGATTCCAAATCTGTATGTTCTGTGATTAAATGATTTGGATGAAGGGTTTTGAATTCCCTTCCAGGTTTGTAGTCTTGATGAATTTCACTGGAGTGTTTGAAGAACTCTCCTGATTATGATTCTTCTCTTTCTGCTTCGGCTGATACACCATGTTCCTCTAGTGATTCTGGAACTTATGGTGATTCTGGTAATTCTGCTTCTTCTGGTAATACTGAAGCTGATGTGTGTGATTCTGTTGTTTGTGGCTGAACCTCTAATTTTGATACTTATACTGGTTCTGGTTCTGGTACTGATTCTAATTCTGGTTCTAGTGTTGGTTCTGGTTCCAGTTCCTGTGCCTCTGATACTGGTTCCAGCTCCTGTTCTGATTTTGGTTCCAGCATTGGTTCTGGTTCCAGTTCCTGTACCTCTGATATTTGTTCCAGTTCTGATTCTGGTTCCAGTTCCTGTTCTGATTCGTGTGATATGTGTGATTTCTTTGATATTTCCTGTTCTTCCTATGATTCTGGTTCTGGTTCTGATAGGTATTTTGTTGACCAGTTCTTCTTCTACCAGAGTCAGTTGGCTTCTGTTTGATAGATGTTGGAACGTAAACCTTCTTCTGCTTGTGTATTTCCAACATCCATTGTCCAGGCACCATTGTTGGTGTCTCCTTCTGGTTGCTCAGAATATCTGCAACATAGACAATTTGATCTTTTGGTACCCATAACTGATTGGGTCCAGGTTTGTTAGTTTTAACAACTCTCTGATCTTCTTCAAATTTTACCATTGGACAAGATAATTCAGAGTGACCTTTCTTAGCAGAAATTATGCATAAAACATCAGAATGCACAGTTTTAGTTTCAGCAATAGTTTCTGTAAAACCAAGACCTCTCTTTCCAATGTTACTTTTTCCATAAATCATAGATGCATATTTACTTCTTTCCATAAATCATAGATGCATAAATCAGGATTAAAGAATCTGAGAAAAACGTTCAAAACAAAATTGGAGAAAAAGGCTCAAAACAGAATCTGAGCAAAAGGCTCAAAACAGAATCTGAGCAAATTACTCTAGAATATTCTCAAAACAGATTAATCTAAATATACTGCAGAAGTAAAGCATCAGTGAAGTTCTAAAGTTCAACTATAAATATAGACTTAATGCTGAAGAATAAAGTATTGAAAAACACAAGAACTCAAGCTTCAATTCAAAGATATCTGAGAGTTCAAAAGAGAGAAACACAAATGAACAAGAGCAATATTTTCTAAGTGTTTTCAAGAGAGAAATACAGTGCAACAAACAGCTTTCCAGAAGCAACGTTGCAAAGTTCTAAACCTTTATTATAGTGGTGTAGATTCCTTCTTCAATCTGGGGTTGTCAGATTGGTAGGAGAAGACTTAGCTGGTTTAGTTAAGGTGTTGTTGTTCCTCAAAAGTCTGGGTTGTCAGGCTGTTTGAGAAGACTTGGCAGGTATAGTCAAGGTGTTGTTTTTCCTCAAAAGTCTGGGGTTGTCAGGCTGTTTGGGAAGACTGACTTGAAGGGTCAGTGGTGTTGTAATTCAAATGAGTTTGAATTAGTAAAAGGCCTTCTGGAGGAAGGGACTGGACGTAGCCTAGTTAACGGTGAACCAGTATAAATTGCTGTGTTATTATGTTATTATTATCCGCTGCTGAATCTGATTAATTATTTATCGAATAATTCAAATCAATATTTAATAAAACAGCAAAAGAAATTAAGTTTGACAAACACAATTCAACCCCCCCTTCTCGTGTTTGCACCTTCAATTGGCATCAGAGCTCGGTCTCAAGGCTGAGCACTTTACAGTGTTTGAGGAAAGATCCAAGGGATCAACATGTCCGGATTCAATGAAGAAGCTACTGGAGGAAACATCAACAGACCACCTCTGTTTGATGGAGAACGATTTGAATACTGGAAGGACAGGCTGAGAAGTTTTTTTATTTCACAAGATCCTGAACTTTGGGACTTGGTGGAAGATGGTTATACTGCTCCAGAAGATGCTGATGGTATTAAAATTTCCAGAAGAGATATGGATGCTGATCAGAAGAAGATGTTCAAGTTGCATCACAAATCCAGAACGTTCATGATCAATGCAATCACGTTCAAAGAGTTCGATAAATGCACTAACAGAGAAACAGCAAAGAGCATATATGATAGTCTGATTCTGACTTACGAAGGCAGTAAGCAAGTCCAAGAAGCAAAGGCTAACATTCTAGTCAAGAAGTACGAGTTATTCAAGATGGAAGAAGATGAAGACATTGAAACTATGTTTTCCAGATTCCAGACTCTAGTATCAGGATTAAGGGTACTAGAAAAGAGCTACACTACTGCTGATCATGTAAGGAAAATACTTAGAAGTCTGACAATCAAGTGGAGACCAAAGATTACTGCTATTCAAGAAGCTAAAGATCTGAATACTCTAAAGCTGGAAGAATTAATCAGCTCCCTCAGATCACATGAAATTGAATTAGAAGAAGATGAACCCAAGAAGAAGAACAAAAATCTAGCCCTGAAATCCAAGCAGAAGAAGGCTTTGAAAGCAACATCAGAAAATAGTGATTCAGACGATCAAAGTCTGAACTCAAAGGAACAAGAAATTGCTTTCTTATCCAGGAAGTTCAGAAAGATGTGGCATAACAGAAGGAATAAATTTCCCCAGAGATATTCCAATCAGTCTAACAAAAGAAGTGATGATACACATGACAAGAAAGGTATCATCTGCTATGGATGCAATGAATCTGGACATATCAAGTCAGAATGTCCAAATATGGAGAAAGGGAAGCACCAGAGGAAAGATTTCAGAACTAAGAAGAAAAACATGATGGCTACATGGAATGATTCTGATGAATCTTCTGAAGATGAACAAGCAGATTTGGCTATGATGGCTCACACCAACTCTGGATCCAACACAGAATCTGATTCTGGAAGAGAATCAGAAGATGATGAAACTGAGGTATATTCTGAATTCACTCGATCTGATTTGATTATTGTTCTGAATGATTTTTTAAACTGTAATTACAAATTATCTTTAAAACTAAAAACTCTTAAGAAAGAAAATACAAATCTAACAGAAGAAGTTAATGTTTTAAAAAATCAGATTGCAGAATTTAAAACAGAAAGTGTCATTCTTGAAACTGATATTGCAGAATTGAAAACAAAGAATGTATGCTTGAAAAACAGTTTTGTTGAACTTAAAGATGAAAGTTTAAATCTGAAAAATAATCATAATCCAACAGCAATTGAAAATACCACAAGTAATTCTGATATGCATGAACAAGTTCTTCAAGAATTTCTTGATAGTGGTATGGAAAGAAGCAAATATGCTTCTACGATTTATGGAGTCAGTAGGAACGGAAATAGAGGTATAGGATTTGAAGAAACAATAATTAAACCTAAACCTATGTTTAAACCTGTTCCCTCTGATATAGTGTGTACTGTTTGTTACAAGAAAGGTCATTCCAAAGTGTCTTGTCGTATGCTAAATACAAGGGAAAACAAGAAACTTTTCAAGACTAACAAACCTGGACCCAACCAGATTTGGGTACCAAAAGATAAAATTGTCTATGTTGCAGATGTTCTAAGCAACCAAATTGAAACACCAGTCATGGTGCCTGGTCAATGGATGCTTGCAATATATGAAGGGAAAAAGGTTTATGTTCCAGCATATACCAAGCAGAAGCAAAGTAACTCTGGTAGAAGAAGAACTGGTCAACACAATACCTATCAGAACCAGAACCAGAATTATCAGAGGAACAGGAACTGGAACCAAAACCAGAACTGGAACCAGTACCAGAAGCACAGAAACTGGAACCAGTATCAGAGGTACAGGAACTGGAACCAGAACCAACACTGGAACCAGAACCAGAACTGGAGGCACAAAAACTGGAACCAGAATCAGAATCAATACCAGAACCAGAACCTGAACAGGTATCAATATCAAAGGTTGAGGTATGATCATCAGAACTACTTTAATTATCAAAATAAGTATGATTATCAGAATCACCATAAGTTCCAGAATCACCAGAGGAATATGGTGTATGAGCCAAAATAGAAATTAAAGAATCAGAATCAAGAGAGTTCTTCAAACACTCCAGTGAGATTCATCAAGACTACCAACCTGGAAGGGAATTCAAATTCCCTCATCCAAACCATGTAATCTCAGAACATATAGATTAGGAATCTGAAAATCAGAAGCAAGAGGATTTTCAGAGTAAAACTGAGGCTTCATCTTGCTGTAAATACTTTTATTTGATATTTATGTTTAGTGTGATAACAAGAAGCTTGATCTTAAAAATCAAAGCTAGATACGTATTCTGCAGGTTGTCAAACTGTCAGAGGAACCAAGTGATTCACGTGATGTGAACACTTCAACAGAAACAATATTTCAGTGGTTTCAAAAACAAGCAGAAACCACCAGAAGCAGAATTAATGTGCAAGTTCACCAGAACCAAAGGGAGCAGAAGCACAAGAAACAGAAGTATCTGGAAAGAACCAGAAGCTGATTTATCAGAATCAGAAGCTGTTACAAAACCAGAAGCTGATGCGAACCAAGCAATGTTGATGAAGTTTTGGCAGAGGAAGGTTGGATACCTGCTATATAGGAAGAGCTAAATGAATTTAAGAGGAATGATGTGTGGGATCTAGTTCCAAGACCAGAGAAAACATTGTGGGAACCAAGTGGGTCTTCAGAAATAAGCTAAATGAAAAGGGTGGAGTAGTCAGAAACAAGGCAAGGCTTGTGGCACAAGGTTACAGCCAACAAGAGGGCATTGATTACACTGAGACATTTGCTCCAGTGGCCAGAATTTTCTGAATTAATGCAGCATGAATTTCAAATGAGTATGATGGGAGAACTTAAGTTCTTTCTAGGAATACAAATTCAACAAAGTTCAGAAGGTATTTACATTCACCAAACTAAATATACAAAGGAACTTCTCAAGAAGTTTAAGATGAGTGATTGCAAACCTATGGCTACACCAATGCATCCTACTTGTTCACTTGATAAAGATGAATCAGGAACAAAAGTTGACCCGAAAATCTACAGAGGAATGATAGGATCATTACTCTACCTTACTGCTTCTAGACCTGATATCATATTTAGTGTGTGTGTATGTGCTCGATTTCAATCTGATCCTAGAGAATCTCATCTAACTGCTGTTAAAAGAATCCTTGGATACCTAAAAGGCACTACCAACCTCACCTTGTTTTACAAGAAAACTCCTACATACAAACTGAGTGGATACTGTGATTCTGACTATGCTGGAGATAAACTTGAAAGAAAAAGCACCAGTGGCTATTGTACCTTTTTAGGAGACAATTTAATTTCGTGGTCCAGTAAGAGGCAACACAGTATTGCCATGTCAACAGCAGAGGCTGAATACATTTCAGCAGCTGGCTGCAGCTCTCAACTACTCTGGATGAAGCATCAACTTGAAGACTACAAAATATTAGAATCCAACATACCCATCTATTGTGATAACACCTCTGCAATTTGCCTAACCAAAAATCCTATCCTACATTCTAGAGCCAAACACATAGAAATCAAACACCACTTCACCAGAGATTATGTTCAGAAAGGAGTACTCAACATTCAGTTTGTGAACACTGATCATCAATGGGCTGATATCTTCACCAAGGCATTACCAGAAGATAGGTTCGAGTTCATTAAGAAGCATCTCAGCATGACCTCCATATCTGACTAGCTCAAGTAGTCATCTTAGGAGTTTTTAAAATTTCTTGCAATTTTATTTTATTCAGTTTTTACTTTCTGTAATTTGTAAAGAGAAAAAAAAATACAAAAATAGTATGACCACTTTTTGGCTGATGACAAAAAGGGGGAGAAAGAGAGAGAGAGAGAGAGAGAAAGAAAGGAGAAATAAGTAGAAAAGGAGAGATAAAAAGAAAGAATAAGAGAAAAAGAAAGAGAGAAAACAGAAGGAGTTGAAAAGGAGAGGAAACAGGGAGAGAGAAAAACAAAGAAAGAAAAAGAAATAGTGAAAACAGAAGGAGTTGAAAAGGAGAGGAATCAGGGAGAGAGAAAAAGAAAGAGTGAAAAGGAGAGGAGAAGAGAAGAAAAGAAAGAGAGAACAAAGAAGGAGTTGAAAAGGAGAGTATCAGACTTAGGGGGAGAGATTGGTCTGAGGGAGAGTAATTCAAAGTTTTCGAATCATAAGTTAGCAAAATAAGTTAAGGTTTTGTCATCATCAAAAAAGGGGAGATTGTTGGAACCAAGTTGGTTCTAAGTACTTAGGATTTTGATGCTTACAAATGGACTCAATGTAAACTTATTTTGTACTTTGAATTGTTAAGTTAAATGCCCCAGAAACTGAAGGAAACAGAAGCAGAGATCAAAGGAAAATGAATTCTGGAATTTCCAGAAGATGTTCCAGGATGTCAAAACATCACCAGAGGATATGTTTGGTGGCCCAGAACAGAAGGAATAAAAATCATAATGAAACATGGAATATACCATTGGAAAGCCTTCCAGAAGGAGAGTTGTTCCAGACAAACAGAAGTCGAATATCAATTTTATTCCAGAAGTTATTCTGACCAGAAGATGGCCTGGCAGTGAAAAATTACACAGTCCAGACTTGTTCCAGACTTGACCAGAAGGTATGTTTATGAGTCCAGAACAAGAGGATCAATCCAGATTTGGCCAAGACCTTAAGATACCATGATTCAGGACATGAAACTAAGTCCAGACCAAAAGAAATGAGTTCCAGAATCAATCCAGACCTGGTCCAAAATTAAAGGTAAAATGTCCAGACTGAAATATTTTTTGTTCAAGTTAATTTCAATTTGTTCCAAACCAAAGTGCAGAATCTGTCCAGATCAGAGTAAAAACTTCCAGATCAATGGTTCAGAAATAATTATTTGGTCCAGTGATGGTCCAGATCAGAAAATCAGACCATGGCCCAGTGGTGGCCGAAATCAGAGGGATAGACTGTGCAGTCCAGAAAAGGCCGAAATCAGAGGATTACAGCATATCAATTCGGCTGGTCCAGTTGTGGAATATCACATGAAGATCCAAAGGTGCAGATTTGATCATGAGGATTAAAGAATCTGAGAAAAACGTTCAAAACAGAATTGGAGAAAAAGGCTCAATACAGAATCTGAGCAAAAGGCTCAAAACAGAATCTGAGCAAATTACTCTAGAATATTCTCAAAACAGATTAATCTAAATATACTGCAGAAGTAAAGCATCAGTGAAGTTCTAAAGTTCAACTATAAATAGAGACTTAATGCTGAAGAATAACGTATTGAAAAACACAAGAACTCAAGCTTCAATTCAAAGATATCTGAGAGTTCAAAAGAGAGAAACACAAATGAACAAGAGCAATATTTTCTAAGTGTTTTCAAGAGAGAAATACAGTGCAACAAACAGCTTTCCAGAAGCAACGTTGCAAAGTTCTAAACCTTTATTATAGTGGTGTAGATTCCTTCTTCAATCTGGGGTTGTCAGATTGGTAGGAGAAGACTTAGCTGGTTTAGTTAAGGTGTTGTTGTTCCTCAAAAGTCTGGGTTGTCAGGCTGTTTGAGAAGACTTGGCAGGTATAGTCAAGGTGTTGTTTTTCCTCAAAAGTCTGGGGTTGTCAGGCTGTTTGGGAAGACTGACTTGAAGGGTCAGTGGTGTTGTAATTCAAAGGAGTTTGAATTAGTAAAAGGCCTTCTGGAGGAAGGGACTGGACGTAGCCTAGTTAACGGTGAACCAGTATAAATTGTTGTGTTATTATGTTATTATTATCCGCTGTTGAATCTGATTAATTATTTATCGAATAATTCAAATCAATATTTAATAAAACAGCAAAAGAAATTAAGTTTGACAAACACAATTCAACCCCCCCTTCTCGTGTTTGCACCTTCACTTCAGTCCAGATATCATAGTCTGGAATTTACAGAACATTCCATCAATGTCTTCATCATCTTCCATCTTGAACATCTCGTACTGTTTGACCAGAATGTTAACCCTTGCTTCTTGAACCTGCTAGCTTCCTTCATAGGTCAAAACCAAACTGTCAAATATGTTCTTTGTTGTTTCTTTATCTGTGCATCTGTCCAATTCCTTGAATGTGATGACATTGATCATGATGGTTCTGGCTTTGTGATGCAATTTGTATGCTTTGCTCTGGTCTAGTTTCATGTCTTCCATGTCCAGTTCTTTAGTTAGATCTCTTGGAAAAGTAGGTGCAGTGTATTCTTTGACTACCAGCTTCCATAATTCAGGATCTTGAGATATGAAGAAACTTCTCATTTTGTCCTTCCAATACTCAAACCTGTCTCCATCAAACAGTGGTGGTCTCTTGATGTTGCCCCCTTAATCAACTTTGGATTTTTCCATGTTGAACCCCTTGGACCTTTCCTCAAACACTAGTTAAGTACTCAGCCTTAAGACCGAGCTTTGATGCCATTTGAAGGCTCAAACACGAGAAGGGGGGTTGAATTGTGTTTGACTAACTTGAATACTTTTTTGTTTTTGCAGTTTTATAACAAAACCTGATGTATGAATCAAACAGAGTTAGCAGCGGATATAAAATAAAAATAAAACACATAATTTTATACTGGTTCACCGTTAACAAGGCTACGTCCAGTCCCTTCACTTTGAAGGATTTCACTAATTCAAAACCTTGAATTACAACAGTACCACCGACCCTCCAAGTCAGTCTTCTCAGACAGTCTAACAATCCTAGACTTTTGAGGAATACAGCACCTTGACTTCTCAAGTCAAGTCTTCTCCTACCAATCTGACAACCCCAGATTGTAGAAGGAATTACAACGCCTTGAATCTAATTGCTATGTAATCTGCTACCCCTTTTGACTCCCTCAGATTGTAGATTCTACTTCAACAACTTAGATCTAACACAAGGGAAAGAAAAACACGAGTGCTTGCTTCTGGAAAGCTGGAACTCACAATTAACCTCATTGAAAACTCGAGTGTTTGCTTATGGAAGTGTATGACTCTTTTGTAATTTTTCGATGTTGAGTCTTCAGTCTTGAGCCTCCTATTATAGATGAAGAATTAGGGTTTCTTCCATGCTTAAGTTCGAGTTGTATCTTGCCAGATACTCTTGCAAAAATACCTTGTCCAATCGGGTTTCACTTAAATAAAAAACATATATTTTTAGCTCCAAATTTTCTTTCAAAAAAAACTTTGGCCAATCCTATTCCTGATTAATTATGAACCAAATCTTTCTTCCCGCCAATAGCTTCTAAACTCCCATACGACTTCAATTTATTTTTGTATCAAATCATTTTAATACTTTGATCAAATTTAATCAAATCTCCACTGATTATCATCATGATTAAATCTGGACCCTTTGATCTTCTGCTATCGTCCACATCTGGACCATACAAACTGATCTGTTGTGATCCTCTGATCTCGGCCAATCCTGGACCACACTTTCTGATCTCGACCACTCTGGACCTGCAATCTGATCTGTTGTGATCCTCTAATCTAGGCCAATGCTGGACCACACGTTCTAATCTTCTGATCTCGGCCAACACTGGGCCATATACTTAAATCTTGACCATTGATCTGAACCTTTTCCCTCTGATCTGGACCAATTCTGGACTGGGTCTGAATTGAACTGAAATTAATTCTGGACATAGGATATTTTAATCTGGACATTTACCTTCTGATCTGGATCAGTTATGGACCAAATCTGGATATCATTTCTTCTAGTCTGGACTTAGTTTCATACTTTTAACCATGCTATCTTCTAGTCTTGGCCAAATCTAGATTAAATCTCTTGTTCTGGACCAATTAACTGAAGCTCTGATTAAGTGTGGATCAAGTCTGGACTGATTGTCATTTCACTGCCAAGCTATCTTCTGGTCAGAATAAATTATGGACCAAGTCTGACTTATGATACCTTCTAGTTTGGAACAAGTCTCCCCTGGCAGGATTCCTTCTGGTCTAGTCCAGGTCTCCTTCTGGACTCTGCTTCCTTCTGATCTGGGCCAGGAAAGATATCCTCTGATGGTATTTTGACATCCTGGTGTATCCTCTGGTGCTTTCAGGTTGCATCATCTGGTACCTTCTAGATGCATTATTTGGTGACTTCTGGAGGTTTATCCTCTGGTCTGATTTTATCTTCTGGTGACTTCATCTTCTGCCTCTGATAACTTCATCTTCTGGTGGCATTTAATATAATAATTCAAAGTACAAAATAAGATTACATGGAGTGCTTTTGTAAACATCAAAATCCTAAATACTTAGAACCAACTTGGTTCCAACACCATCTGCTCTAACTCGATGTCAAAGTGTGCTACCATGACTAGAATTATTCTTTTAAATGCATGTTTGACTACAGGAGAGAAGATATTTCATTGTAGTCTACACCTTCCCTTTAAGTGAATCCCTTAGCTACTAGCCTTGCTTTGAACCTGGGTGGTTCAACTTCTGGAATTCCCTCCTTCCTCTTAAAGATCCACTTATTGCCTACAATTCTGGAGTTGACAGGCTTATGTGTGAGTTCCCAAGTGTTATTCTTCTCCAGTGAATTCAGATCTTCGGTCATAGCTAATAGCCATTTGTCTTTGTCTTGACACCTAATAGCTTCATTGTAATTCCTGGGGTCTTTGTGTATGGTTTCTTCATAAGCATGTAGAGCATAAATGGCCATGTCTGCATAACCATACCTTTGAGTGGGTTTTGATGTCCTTCGTTCTCTGTCCCTAATAAGGTTGTAGTCATCAATTTCCTGTTATATTAAATTGTCATGGTCTGGTTCAGCTAAAACAGTTATGTCCTATTGAGTCTGTTGTTGTTCTAAAGTTAAGAACGTTCTTGGCTTCTGTTGTTATGAAACGAAGAACGTTCTTGGTTTTTGTTGTTCTTTCACCTTTTCTTTAACTTGCTCCACCTCAAGATCAAACTCCTCAACTTCAATCTAATGTGAGCTTTTATTTGCAGCCTTGATCAAGAACTTATACAGATCATCCTCATTAAACTTCCCATCTCTACTGATGATGCATTTCCTATTTTCAAGACACCATATTCTATAACCTTTTACACCACTTGGATATCCGACAAAGTACCTTTTCTTTGCTCTAGGAACTAACTTCCCTTCATTTACATGGTAATATCCAGCACACCCAAATACCTTTAGATGATTGTACTTTGCAGCATGTCCAATCTACATTTCTTGAGGGGTTTTTAGTTCAATTGCAGTTGAAAGACTCAAATTGATCAAATAACAATATGTAGGGACAACTTCTCCCCAAACTTGTGCAAGCACTCTTGCATTGGACAAAATGCATCTCATTATTCATCCTTTCAGCTAGTCCATTTTGTTGAGGTGTGTGTCTCACAGTCCTATGTCTGTTCACACCATGAGCTTTGCAAAAACTAGTGAATTCCTCACTATAAAATTCAAAATCATTGTTTGTTCTTAGAGTTTTAATCCTTTTGTCAATCCTATTTTCAACCATAGACTTCCAATCTGTAAAGGTTTTAAATGTTTCATATTTGCTTTTTAACATGTAGATCCATACTTTTTTACTAGGGCATTTTCAGAAGTCGAAATGATCGGTTGACAGGTCGATTTCTAGTTCAGTCGATTGAACCAGCCGATTCGGCCTACCTTTTAAAACATTGAAAAATATACACTTAATAATTTGATTTTTTTTTCCCAAATAATTTACCTCTTTTATAGAGGAAGGCGTTATTTGTTATAATTCCTTCACTGGGAAGAAAAATTAAGGTATAATTGGTTATATGTAATAATTAAATTTTGCTTAGGCAAAAAAATATTGTAACTCAATGAATCATAACATAAATTTATTTATCATAAAAATAAGAAAGAAAAAAACTATGCACCGACAGTATAAACTACACCTACAGTATAAACTAATTTTATCAATGATTGCATAATTATATCATATGATTATAATTTCATTAAATCATTAATGATATAATTAATAATTTATATCAATTAACAATATAAAATTATTTATACTATCAACGTCTACCATGTACATTTAATTAGAACATTCCTTAATTGATAAGGAAGGGCGGCTCCTTGGTGAAACTTCTTCTGGTTAGTTAAATTTTAAATTATTTTAATCCTTAGTGTCAAACTTGGACAATAATCAAGTCAGGAATACCCTCGTTAAATTAAGACTTGATTACAATGAGATAGAGACAGCAAACTTATTAGAAGAATATGAAAATGAAAATGACAGTATAAGTACCAATGCACCAAAGCCTCTAAAACATAGCCTTGGCCTTGTACATGACACAACATTTGAATACAATTTTTTACACACACATAATTAAATAAATAAAATTAAATGACATAACTAAATTATTTTTCTTTTAATTTTTATTTATTTATGTATATATCTAAACATTTTAAGTTGAAATAATACACATGTAAGACTTGCTACATTGCCAAACTTTTTTTAGTTAAATAAAAATTTAGATTGAGGAAATCATACCCTATATAATATTGAGGAGAACCACAAATCTTAATGACGATTACCACGTATAATTTTATACTTATACCTAAGTCAAAATTTCCATACAAAAATGAGCTAATGTAGCAAAATAATGAAACTTTAATTTGACAATAGTGTAATATAATTTTATATACGACATTGGACATCGTTAGAATTTTATGTAAATTTTAAATTAAGTTCTTTTAAATGATGAATTATTTTTATAAATGATTAATCGTAGATTAATGTTTAAAAGTTGTTCAAAATTATAAGAAAGAACTACGTTATTTTTTGGAACAATTCTTTTTATCTTCATAACTGATACAATAACTCGATCTAAGTTAATTTAATAAAAATAAGAAAATCAATTGTGTACCTCAAAACTTAAATCGTGGAATTGAAATCAATGAGATCACTATTTTAAGTGTAAATACCACAAGATAGTTAAATTATATTTTCAAGAAGTGTCGTTGATTATTGTTAGAGTTTTGATAATTTTTTACATGAATATATAGAACATCTATCATTAGAATTTGCCTCCTATAAATATGTATTTTTTGGGGAACAAAAATTATGGTAAGCAAAATACCAATGCGCAAACCCCTCTCCTCTCCCACTATTTTTGTTTCACCAAAACTATTTACTAATTACTTAGAATTGTAAAAATGGGCTATTCGGCTCATTTAAGGTTGACTACAGATTTTATCGAACTGGGTTAAAAAGTCTCGTTTAAAAATGGGTTTGAAATTTAATTTGTATATTAAGTATTATATTTTTACTATCTGGCTAGTCCGTCTTTAAACGTGTGACGGACTTTTTGACTAGTCAGTCATTTCATTTTTTTTTATTTTGTATATCACGTATTATATTTTTACTATTTTTTTAAATTATTTAAAATTTAATATTTCTATTTTTAAAAATATAACATAAAAGTAGGCAATATTTTACGTAATTTTTTGGTTTGCTGTAATCCAAAATTCGATTGAACTAGTCTATCACAAGTGAGTTTTTTTAATGTTAGACTACAAAAATCTTATTAGATTTGAGAAAATTGAATTTTGTACCTCCACAATTTGATCGGTTCTCCTCCATTTCTAATTTTATCATTTAAATTACTAAACTACCTTTAAATGAATAGTAAAATTTAAAACAAATTCGAATATCTTCCTCATACCTCATATTCTCAAATTTTTGAAAAGTTAATTTTTTTTTATTTGAATTTCTCTAAAATTTCGTTTTGAAGTTTTCGGGAATTTTTTTCAATCGGAAATTTAAAATATTCGGTAGTTGTTTTCAGCTGAAAATTTCATTTTCGAAATTTCCGATATTGAATATAACTACCAAAAATTTTAAATTTCCAGTTAAAATTAACTCCCATAAATTTAATTTTCAAAATTTTCGATATTAAAATATAGCTACCAGAAATTTCATTTCTGGTCAGTTTTTGTTTTCATTATCAAAATTTTTTTTATATTTTTTTCATTTA
This sequence comes from Cicer cuneatum, assembly GCA_037974295.1. Taxonomy (NCBI): domain Eukaryota; kingdom Viridiplantae; phylum Streptophyta; class Magnoliopsida; order Fabales; family Fabaceae; genus Cicer; species Cicer cuneatum. Next base: position 64,893,383 of record JBBPBO010000001.1, on the reverse strand, counting down.
ATTTTTTTTCAGTGAGAACCAGGGGAGCGAAAAATACTGTGTAACATTCTCGAGTTCAACCTTCTACACAATCTAATAGGAGAGTCTCCATTGAAAAAGGAGATAGAGGAACAAAAAGATGCAACAAGATGAGGATTATTATATTCAACCTGAGTTTGAGCAAGAGGAGGAACCGGATCCCGTGTTTGAGGATTAGCATGATTAGGAGGAGGAGGAGCAGTAGGATTACATGCATCAGCATCAGCTACCCGACCAACCTCTATTTCCTGGACAATCTTTCCGTCCTTAAGGACTAGGAGCATCATGTTGCAACTAGAGTGTCGATGAGACACGTTAGTAAATAATTTATTTTATTACATAGTATAGTATAGCATAGTATGTAACGTTTAATATTTTTATAGTATAGTTTATTACATGACCGACAATTAACCTATGCAACCAGACACATGGCCCTAATTAGGGAAGGCCTCAAAAACTTTTATGCTAGAATATTGCACTGTGATTTTAGATTGTTGTGATTTATTGATTTTGGGAACATAATTTGTTTAAAATAGTTCATTTACTGATTCACTGATGTTAGGAACTTGTTAGGGTTTAATTTGATGTATTGCCAAGGGTCAAATGATAAAATGTCTCAAAGACTAATTGACAAAGAGAAGAAAATTTGGAAAAAAAAAATTTATAAGAATTATTTCAATAGTGAAATTCCTTTTGAAATGTTATTTAAATTTTGGGTTTTATAATCTATAATCGGTGTATGTTATGAGTAGAATTGTTTTTACGAGTAGAACCGTGGTTGTTGTGTTATCATATTTGTACATCTTTTCTCGTTATATGAATTAACCTAACCAAATAGCATGCATCGTATAAAATTGTTTAGTATATATATATATATATATATATATATATAGTAAACTAACTAATTGTATAATTTATTGTGTGTTTATTTTAATTAAACAGGATAGACGTGCCTTGAAAGTTGTTTCAAATGGCAAAAAATAAGATAAATTCATTGATATCATATATGTATTACTTACTCACATAGATAAATGGATTACTACATATGGGTTATGTCCTCTGCAACGATGTATTTTGCATATGATCAATAGTAATCTGATTTTGCTGAGAGATGGCATGCGAAGACTAGTTCATTTTACCTGTCATTTGCTGAAATGACTATTACTTTTGACAATGTTAGGGGTCTTTTGGGCATACCATGTTATGAAATTTTTTTCACACTTCCCGCTAATGTGAATGATGATTTGGCCATTGTTGCTGTCGTTGAGTTATTGGGAGTTGATGAGGATGAAACTATGAATGAAACTAGGGTCAACAGAAGTGCTTCATATAGTTTTGAGTGGTTGAAAGTTGTATTTTTTAAAAACTTCATAAAGGACGGTTCGATTGTGCAGGGAGGACATACCTACTTCATTTGGTTGAAAGTTGCTTTTTCAAGACCTTGATAGTTTTGGTAAATGGGCATGAGGACCAATTGCTCTTGTTATTTTATATGACTATCTTATAGATGGTACCATGCCTCCAACGAAGCAGATTGAAGGATATTTATCTTTATTTCAGGTACTTTTATATTATTTTTTTATACTTATTACATTGTTATTTGATAAGATGCTTATTTAATTATTTGTACATTTTAATTATTTACATACATGGATTTATGAACATTTTCCTGGCATCTATAAGAATAGTATGAGTAAGCCTATATCTTCACTGCCACAGATGTTTCAATGGACTCCTAAACAAATATTTGGGGATTGGCATACTACCGAGCGAAGTTGGATGCTTTAGGACCTACTGATGTTATCTGGACGCCAAATTACGATGAGGACGCCACAATAGGATTTCAGTCTATGTCGATGTTTGCAGGGTACATTGGTTGGTTCTCCACAATGGTACCATATTTACAAGAGAGGTGTCTACGACAATTTGGGTATACTCAACATATCCCTCCTACATCGTCGGTGCTCGTTGTACGTGATGTTGATGTTGAATGAAGTATGTACAGGAACTATTTCGATCCCTTTGCACTAGATTGCATCCAACCTCATATTCACACGAGGTTGATGGATACATCCAGTGGTACTATAGGATATCTCATCCTCGAATGATCCCTTACGTTGTTGCAGAACCTCCATTTTTTACATTTCTGGTGGTGCTGGTCCTGATCCTAGTCATGATGAATGGTATACACAGTGTTAGATAATGGGTGGTCTTATACAGCAAAGCTTAGACTTACAGATGCTAGATCCTGAAGATGAGATGAATGTCTTCTTAGAAAGAGTCTTACACATATTTAGATGAGGGGATTATCATTAGTACTATAGTTGTATTTTGATTGTATTATTATTCAAACTTTGTTTTGTCTTATTATTCATACTTTATTTATTTTTACTGCTTTATTGCTTTAGACTTATTTTGCTAAAAGTTGAAATGATTTTCGTTCGAGCATTTTAGAAATTCAAATAACTATAGAAAAATGATTTCATCTTTTGTATACTATGTGAATGAATTTTGTTACAAAAAAGGATGTGCAGTGCACAGGAAACAAACTAACTAATTGAAAACTACATATATATCTCACATAGCAAAAGACATACAGTCTAAGATATGAAATAAAACTTTAAATCAAAAGTGTCAATCATCTGCCAAAGACATACAATCTAATGTATGTTCTAAATCTAATGAGCCCCAATGTTGTAGACGTCATGCATAAGCTATAGTCCATGATGTAGACTCATCAATGTGATGATCCTTCCAATGTCATGCAAGTGGAGGCAACAAACATCCTGATTTCAATTTAACTTGAACCTAGTGACTTTCATTAACAAAACCAATGCTGATAATACGATCACTTGACAAGTCTCCATTGTGTGCACCCCTTAATCGGGAAAAAGTCAAAGAAAAAGTTTTTTCCAATGTCACCAGAACGGGATTATATTTTGTTGCTATCGCGTAACTGATATGTGGAATGCTCATCCACTTCTCATTGGGTTGGTTTCCCAAATTAGTTAAAAACAAAAAGTTTGTCACTTCTTGCAAATCTTGAATAATGCAGCATATAAATCAAATTTAGACTTAATCTCTGCATATAACTGTCGACATATAATACTATAATATTTTTCACTATGACAAAGTAAAGCAGTAATAACACGATATCCACAGTTTTCGTTTGCTTTAACATTAACTATGTCTTCAACATATGGATGAATTAGATAAGGAAACTCGTCCAAATATTTTCTAACTTCACTCATCATAGGTTGTTGTAAGGCTTATTTGGGTGCTTGCCGAGTGGCTTGTTTGGCTGCTTGATGAGAGACTTATTTGGATGTTTTTTGGGAGGCTTGTTTGGGTGATTGCTGAGAGGCTTGTTTGGGTGTTTGTTGGAGGCTTGTTAGGATGCTTTCATGAGAGACTTGAGTAGTTGCATTATTAGAATAAAACGCATTCACATGCTCAATAATTGAAGGGTCGCGATATATGTCAAATCCCTTCAGCTTCGTACCTTTTTTCCTCTTCACACCACCCTTTGTTTTGATCTTATCTGGTGGTGCACACATTAATGTTGTCTCTAGATATGTTATTTCATGCAACTTGTTCTTCAATGCTATCCTTCCAGCAACATTAAGTGTTTCCATGTTTTCCAAATTATATTCATCTCTGATGTAATTTCCAACTCTGAATCATTTCTAACTTCTGAACCACTATTCATGGTTAATTTTCTCCAATGTATATGAACAACATCCAATGGGATTGGAACACCTTTCACCTTGTACTGTGCCAACTCACACGCACAAGGTAATCTATGAGAGTTTCAAAGTATACAACGACACGCGGCTTTGTCGTTATCGACATAGCTGACTCTCTTGTATTCATCAACAATATCAGTTAAAGCTTTCCTGGATACAGCCCAAGTCAAATTCTCATAGAATGTATTGTTGTGTATATGCTCTTTGTGGCCCTTACTTGTCTCAAATGACTTTTTTATCTTAATAATTTGCAACTTCAACATCTCATTCATACCATCCCATGCCTTACAGAAATCTCTTTTACTGTGACCAATGAGTAGACTCAACCCTAATATTCAAACATAAAAAAGGTTTGGTATTATTTCAATAAAAAATATATCAAACATGCATGCTTAATCCTAAACATGTATAAATATAAAACAAAATACAAAGTCATTAAAACGTGCATGTTTAATCCTAAACATGTATAAATATAAAACAAAATGCAAAGTTTTAATGACATACCTATTAGGCGTAGTATTTCCTATATGCAACACTTGATTGGTCCATGTTTCAACAAATATTTCCTTATGAGGAGTCAACCATGTGTTTCTGACGTAGTCATAGAAAATAATATTATTGACACAAGTTTGCTCAAATCTTTGCAAAAGTTCCTCGTACCCCTTCTCTTCATAATAATAAACAATTTTCCTTCACAAATCTAGAATAGGTTCATGTATATCTTTCTTCAATATATATTGTTTGCATTTGGCTTCAATATTTTTGTTGATATGAAGTTAACAAAGTAAATTTGTTGAAGATGGAAATACAACTTCAATTGCATTCATCAAAACAAGTTCTCTATCAGTCACGATCACCTGAGAAAATGAGGTATTTGAAACAAACTACTCTTTTAACTTCTCCAATGCCCAACAAAAGTTTTCTTGACGCTCACAGTCTATGTAAGAAAATGCAACGTTGAATGTCAACTCAATTGAAGTTAACCAACAATTTCAAACAATGGTAACCTATACTTGTTGGTTTTTCATGTACTATCTATGATCAATACAAGAGGAAACATGTTCAACAATGTTATGGAGTCTGGGTGCATCCAAAACATGTCCCTCACAACGTTGGAGTCTTCATAGGTCCTACTCCAACAAACATACTTCTCAACTTCAAGTAACTTCAACAAATGTTGCATATCAGTTCTGGGTCCTTTCAAATTTTTCTTGTATGTGGTTCGTCGCTTATAAATTTGAGAGATATTAGTCATGTTCTCCTTATCTCAATCTCTCAAAGATGACAAGATGTGTCTCGATGCAGCATGATACTTTGTCAGCTCGTCAACATGTTTTTTATCTTCTTCTTTTAAACGTCCCTCAAATGCATTATTCTCAAAAATAGCCACTAACTCATGGTTGTGAAGTCCACACATTAAATTAATAATCACTCCCTCATCATTCTTCAATGGTTTCGATCTAAGTTTAAACAGACAACCACACATTTTAGTTGAAGTTCATTTGTTACTTTTATTTGACTTATATTTTCCACCTCTATCACAACGGAGAATTAATTTTGACTTTCTTCATCTATTTCCGGTCTCTATGTCAGAGCGAGTAATGATAACAACTACTCAATTTTGTCAGCTAACCTCTCTTGACCATGATATGACAGCTTCCCACAACTAAAAAATTTGATCAGTTGTGAATTTTTCAGTCAAATATATATAATGGTGTTTTTTACATACCTACAAAAAATTAAAAAAATCCCAAAAACAAAAAAGAAATGACGTGAAATTTCAAACCTTGAAATTTTCAGTAGAATAAAATTAACTATCAGAAATTTCAAAATTTAATTTTTCGAAAAATTATTAACTATCGAAAATTTTTGTTGGCGAAATTTCCGAAACACAAATTAACACCACTAAATTTAAGTACCAAAAATTTTGACGAGAAATATAATTTTGGAACAATTTTTTTACTTTAAAATAAAGGAAAATAAAATAAACAAAATTGGGTTTTCTTATATACAGAGAGCTACAAGTCAAATTATGGGGTACCAAATCCAATTTTTTAGATTTGAAATTTTTCGACGGGTCTATATGGACTAACATTATGCTATTATGGAATACACACGGGGGCTTATAATAAAAAGAGCAGTGCAAAAAGCAAAATAGCCAAAGCCCAAACCCTTCTCCTCACATTCCCACTGGCTACTGCCTTCGCCATCCAGTTTTGCGGAGACAGGTTTTGGGTTCTGCATCTGCTCTTCTCTCACTCTAATCATAAATTTCATTTCATTGTTACTACGCTTTTCACTTGTTATTACGATTTCGTAACTTGATTTCATTTCCAGTACCAAAATCACTCTATCAGTCAATAGATCCATTTCTTCCACCCTATGGCAACTTTGTTCCACAAATGTCGAGAGGTAATACTTTTTCCCAAAATATGTATAATTTAATTTTTGTTTTTGTTCTTAACTATCATGTTTGACTTTGGTATTCCCAAATTTGGCTGAGTTTAGTAAAAGTCTAATTAATGAATGTTCCTCTGCCAGTGATTGAATTTGGATATTTGTCGCTTAAGCTCAATCACTTGTATAATTTAGGCTCTGATTAGATAAACAACTTAATCAAGCGTTTATAGCTTAAACACTTATCATATAAGTTATTTGTATAATAAAAGATAAAATAAAGTCAAATTGTTTTTTATGTAAGTTATAAGCTGTTATCCTAAGCTATGATGAAGAGTTTATGGACATAAGTTGAAAACATGTTGGAGACATCTCCAAAGTTGTTTCTAGAAACTCTCTCAAATGGTCTCATAAGTGCTTATATGAGTAGATAAGCTTAAATAAGTCAATCCAAACCAGTGTTATTAAATGGTGGCCATGGCAGAATGGAGTTGTGGATTTCCAGACAACTGCCATAGCATATTAATTTGTGAAGGAATGTCCACCATGGCAGTGCCATAGCCCGCAATGGTAGGTTTTTGACCTTCTGCCATCGACAACAATGATCCAAACACGCCTTTAATGTTTCTTTATGAAAATGAAACAAAACAAAAGATGGAGAGAAAAATGGACCGATGAGAAAGTTTAATTGCTATATCTCGTATCACAAGATTGTATAACTATGGTGTAGTTTGTATATTAGCTTATAGCACAGAGGAGTATGCTTCTCCATTGAAAGAGCATAGTGTTCATTCCATTGTTTTATATGGATTTTGGAAATATCAATGTTCTGAAAGGAGAGACTCTATAGCTTTTGGTTTTTTGTGATATACTCTTGCAAGAATCTTAGAGTTTTGTGCTGTGCTAAAGTTCATTTCAAATGTATTAATGTTGCTCTGAATTTGTTTTCAGGCTGTGAAAACCCTTGCAAAACGCCCTTCTTTGACTAAGGAACCGAGACAGTTGCAATTTGAAGCTGACATTAACCACTTGTTCCTTTATTCGAGGTTAGTGGTTTTCTGTTGTTTACATTATCATTTAAGCAGAGGTTGGGATTGTTTTGTCAAATTTGAAGTTTAATATGCTAGATCTTTGGTGTTAATATTACATAGATGACTTGTTTTTTGTTAATTTGATGCTTTTTATGTTCATGATATTTGGATGCCAATTGTTTCAAATTTTGTGTATAATGTGATGCTTTCCCTTTGTAACATCTCCAATTATTTTACTCATGCCAAGACTTAAATATCCAGCTATAATCGATTGGGGAAGAGTGCGGATGAATCAGATGCTGAAAAGATAATTGAAAAAGCCAGTAAAACCTCTTTTGCCGATCAAGTGGTGCAAATTCAGGAAAATGTTCATTCACAAATTAAGACGTTTTGTGCATTCATGGATGAAATTCTTCTTCCAAATGAAGAGATTGTGAATGATCCTCTTGGATTATCTCAACAAGCAAGCGTTTTGCCTCGCCGAAGTGGGCTTAGTTTGGCTGTGGGTAGAAGTGATTCATCTCCTGATAATTCTGGTGAGTTTTCCACCCTGTGCTTGATTTTTACTGACATATGGCATATTGGACCCTTCAAAAAGTGACATATACTCATACTTCTATATCTTTTCATAATTAAAATATCCTCGTCGATGGTGTGATTCATGTTTTAAGCACCTTCATAACCACGGTAGAACCAACTCATTGACTTTCTCTTTATTTGGATTAGACATTGTCTTCTAGATTCTTGGATCAAAAGTCCATATATAATTTCCTTTATAAATGAGCATATGCAATTTGACATGTCAGCTTGTTTTAAACACGATATATATTATTTATAGTAGCTTAGTCATTTTTGTCTGGTTCTCGTCTTTTAGATTCACGAGGGTAAATAAAATATCCTATTCTAGTAGTAGTAACACTTTTCCTTTGTTGCATATAAAAAAACACTTCTCCTTTGCTTATTTTTCTATTTAAAGTTTCACATTATTAGGAAATTCCCTCCTTTTTGCCTGTTCACTGTAGTAGCCATTGTCATTGATATGCTTTTGGAGCAGCTGGCCCTCAGACAAGACCATTAAGCCAAGCCGAAGTTTCTCAGAAATTAAAAGATCATCTTGGCTACACACTCAACATTAAACCATCTCAAATATCTCACAAGGATGCCGGCCAGGGTCTTTTTCTAGATGGTGCAGTGGATGTTGGTTCTGTGGTGGCCTTTTATCCTGGTGTTGTCTACTCACCGGCATACTATCAATATATTCCAGGGTATCCTAAGGTTGCTGCACAGAACCCTTATTTGATTACAAGATATGACGGGAATGTAATCAATGCACAACCTTGGGGTTCTGGTGGGGACAAGAGAGAACTGTGGAATGGTAGAAACATTGTAGAAGTCAAGGCTGATACGAAAGTAGCCGAAACAGGTTCAGACAGGATCTGGAAAGTGCTGAGTAAGCCTTTGGAAGGAAACCGAGGAAACACCGGTGAAGTAATCGAGCGAAGAAATCCGTTAGCCTTAGCTCATTTTGCCAATCATCCTTCAAAAGGGGTGCTACCAAATGTCATGATTTGTCCTTATGACTTTCCATTGACTGAAAACAACATTAGAGTTTACATCCCAAATATTTTGTTTGGAAATGATGAAGTTAAAATGAGGAGATTGGGCAGCTTCTGGTTCAAATCTGGAGTGTCAAAGAATAGTGGATCCAACGTTCCAACGCTGAAATCTCTTGTTTTAATATCTACTAGGGCCATTCAAGACGAAGAACTTCTCCTCAACTACAGGCTGAGCAACACGAAGCGGAGACCGGAATGGTATTCTCCTGTGGATGAAGAAGAGGATAGGAGAAGATGGAGCTAGTCAATGCATCATTGACTATAGAATTCAATTGTTGCTTTGTTTCATAGAAAGCTGATTTGCAATCCTTATTTCGGAATTATTTCTCTTACATAGTAAGATTTTGGTCCTTTTTTAGAGATTCAAAATCCAAGTCAAGGGGTTGTGCTGGAATCCCAAGTTCAATTAGACTGAATAATGATGAATAACAATGAAGGCTGTGTGTGAGATTATGTTAACATGTATGGGATCAATTGTATTTTTTCTATATATTAAATTTAGTAGCAGTAACTCGTGCAACACAGGTCTAGAAAGAAGTGGTGCAGAATTTTGAGGAATGGCTCGAAATTGAGGTATAAAATTTTGACACATGGCACTAGGTTTTGTGGATAGAGTATATAAAATATTATACTCTGGTCTGAAATATAAGCAAAAAAGTATATGAAAAATTGATGTATTTGGTTTTAATTTTAAATTAAATACATCAACCTTTTAGATAAGTTTTTTGCTTATATTTCATTTCGAAGGAAGTAGATAGATAGATAGTGTATAACTTTAAAAAGAGATCAATGATGTGTATATAGTATATTTAGCTCAATAACGTGGCTACCAAGCCTAGATAGACTTGAGCCTGATTTGTTGTAACTTGGGTCTTATTGGATTTGTTGTAATGTTGAATAAAAGCTCAATATACTATAACATAGAGTTGACCAAGTCAAAAAGTTATATAACCACTTTCCGCAGTTGAGAAATATATTTAGCTAAGGGGATTATTGTCACTAGTGCATGTTGGCCGATATATAATCGTATAGACTAAGCACATGACTAAACACGTAGTTTCACAAGACAATAATGTCTTTTTGTTAATGTTCTTGTTGTAGCATCGTAATTTTGATAAGTGGATTTATCTTTGTGGTCCCACCGACTAGTTGTGTACTTAGTTGATAAGATGATAGTCTTATGACAATGATCTTATTTTTTATGAGGTGACTATGTTGAGAAAGAGACTCTATTTCTCAACTACAAATTCTCGGACAACTCTAGGTAGCGTTTAGTGTAGAAGGTTAAATTATTATCTAAGGTTGCATAAAAAATAAAGGAAAGCGATAAAGATAAGTAAAGATTTGTTTGATTGGTTGTGTTTTAAATATAATTTTTACTATGAATATTTATACACTTAGACTAACTAGGAAACATATGCTAGCCTTATTTGCCATGTTCTTAACTCACCAATTTACATATTATATCATATAAGATCATGACTAACGACACTATTATAGATAACTACCTTGTTTGTTGAGTTAAAACCCAAAACTGCAATTTTGATTAAATTATTAATTTTCATATCATCTAATCGCGTCCTCCATAACCCTATCTTTAAGGAAATATGTCTTCATGCATAGTTTAATCGTAGTCAACTAATATCTTGCTCGTGCAGCAGTGATGAGAGAAAAAATCTACTTTTACGGCTCATTGTTCGTTGACCAACCATCAACTACTCATGCTTTTCACATCTCCATTCTTAAGGGAATAGCTGATTATCCATTAGACTACACTAACCATATTCAAAGAGGTATTCTCTATTCTTTAGACCATATTCAAAGAGACATTCTCTAAATTTGAGATACTATAATTGTCCACACAAAGTCTCCTAAACTAGTAGTGGATCATCTATATATTATAAAAAATGTGATACTATAAATTTAGAGTTGTCCACTTTAAATCACTAAATTTACGAATGGACACAACTTTCTGTTGGAGAGTTCGGGGTTACGGGAGAAACAACGAATCAAATGTTGTAGAGTTATAAGAGACTTTGACACTACATTTTCATCAAAAACTCTAAAGCATTTGATATATAATCACTTATCTTATATATCTAACATTTAATCCATGTGCAATCAATGTCATACTAACTACTCAAACTTAAATCAAATAATCTCCCTCTCATGTTTGAGTCTCCGACGTCCTATATTTGCTTTGGTGCTATCACCAATAGAGCACACCACCTACTACACTATCAAAAAGACTTTTGGAAAAAAAAAAATTCAATATACCAGGATCCACTCCACTCCTCCACCAAGCCGAACCAGATTTTTATAACACTTATTGAGAAGTTTGAGAGATGGAAACAACAACAGACAAAATGGTGCACAAATACGAGATTTTTATACCACATTTTCATCAAAAATCTTAAAACATTAAATACGAGTCAGTGATGAAAATATTAACATTGTACACTTTTAAAAATGAAAGTGATAGTTTATGGAGATAAAAAAAGTGTATTGTCCATGAGTTTTGTCCACTAAAAAATAATCATGTCAAATTATCATTGACCAATCACATGTTACTATAAATAGGAAAAATTCTAATAACATGATGGCTGGTATTTTTATGCATAAAAATGGGGTCTTCTAACATGAACTTCAATAAAAAGTTAAAAGGTGGAACCTTCCTATTTTTTTATACAACACCACATCCTCACCCTATTATTTTGGTAAAATTCATTTTTTTGGGTCCATATTAGAAGAACCTAAAAATGGATATTTTACTTTAGGTGATTCTTTTTCTGCCCAAATACAGTTAGAAAGTACATTTTGCATTAAACACAACTTTCTTGAATCAAGTAATTGTGATTAAATAGTTAAAGAGTTTCAGTTAAAAAATATTTTTTTTAGTAGAACTCGAGTTCGAATTTTGATTGAAACAATTATCACACTTTACTTATATCTATGTCCAACTCTTGATTATTAGGACCCATTTCCCCTAAAACCATAGAGTTAAAAGAAAAAACAACTTTCTTTCTCTAAATATGGACTTATAGACAAAAACAACTTTTTTAATTCTAATTAATCAGTGATTTTGAAATAGTCATTAAAAAAATGAAATTATGATTAACAAATCAAGTAATTATAATGGGATATATTCAGTAAATATTTTTATTTTATTTTTAGTCTTTGTCCATTTGTTTTAATCTCTGTAAAATCGATTTTTATTGAAATTCATCAATGCAATTCCTTGAATCGTTAATATTTGAAGGACTAAAATCAAATAGTACAGACCAAAAACAAATAAAAAAAATATTAGCATGGACCACAATCAAACAAAAAATTTCACTCAAAGAACAAGAGATAGAATAAGTATACACAAGTCTCATTGTAGACAACCGAAAGCATATCACAATTCATATGTAGAATGAATATCTCTAGTTGCAACTCTTCCTTGCACAATCCTCCAAAGTAAAACCAGCACTTTCGACGGAACATCGGTGCGCCTTAATTGCTTTAGCAACTTGATGAATAAAGGATTGTCCAATTGTTGTGCTTTGATCAACAATATATGCTTATAACAAGACCGAACATCAAAATCATCTACAACGTTAGGGACCCAAATCCAAGTATCTTTCAACTCACGTTTAGGAACAATGTGGAGTAGACAACCTTCCATTTCAATCAACAACTCTAAACATATTTTGATAGTGTAAATAGTTGTATAGATTTTATTTAGTCCATTAATTAAGTCCATTATGCATAGTATAGTCTATTTAAATAATTTGGTGATTTGTACTCTTTTTTACTCTCTTGAAATGATATTTAGAAATTATTCTCAATTCTATATAGTATCACGAGCTCCCAATTTGGAGGGTCTTGTTTTTTGCATAAACTCTAACTATGATCACAGTTACAATTTCTTTTTTCTCGTTTTCGTTGCGGTGGTTTGCTCTTTTATTTCCTTTATTGCAGCATTTGTTATCCTGAATTCAATTGTTACCACCATTAACACATGTTTCAACATCTCTCGCCACTGTTAGTATTAGATATTTTAGTTGGTTAATTAATTACACTGACTAATTAGTTATTTTACATTAGTTGATCATTTATCTAATTGATTGTATAAGATTATGTAACCCTTATCTAATTTACATAATCTCAATTATCAATATCATTTTTCAATTTACTTTTCTCCATTTATATTTTATACCAATGACTTAAATCAAGAATCATTATATGGTATCAAAGAGTAATTATTTCGCTATATTCTTTCCATTTCAATATTTTCTTGAGAAACTTTTTAATATTGAAGCATTTTTTTTCTCCTCGATTACCATTTTTTATCAACACTTTAGTGGTTCATTTACAATTCAACATTCGTTCTCTCAAAACACAAATAAAAATGACAAAATTAGGTAACCAAGACTCTAATTCATTGACTAAAGTTGGTGAGTTTCCAAGAAATTGTTATAAGTGCATATATCCTAATTCTACAATCACGAAAACGGTTGAGGTGATACAATTTGTCAGTATGTGAAGCACAAGCATCCACCTACTAATCCAAATATGCAAAGAATCATCAAGTGAATCTTCAATCTATAAATCAAAATCTAGTAGAAACAAATACTAAAAACATGAGATTGAACAATGCAAGATTATTAATTGAATTCTATGATCAAGATTTGTAATGTTTTTCAAGAACACCAAAAGTTTGGTAATGTATTTATTCTTTCTTTATAATTAGCCTAATTGACATTTTAGCGTGAATTGGCATTCTACAACTCCATCCTTCTACAAAATTCATTATTTATTTTAGCCTTAATTGGCATTCTACAAAATTCATTTTTTCTTTAGCCTTAATTGACATTTTAGCTTATGTCCATAAACAAATGAAAGGTTAAGAAAAATTCATTATTTTTAGCTTCATTGGTATTTCAATTTCTATCCAAAACAAAAAAAGAATTATATATTGGATGGTTAAACATAATTTCATTATTTCTAGTCTTAATAGACATTTCATATTCTATCCATATTAGCTTCTATTCATATTAGCTTCGCTGATGAATTTTCGACGTTTCAAATTATTTTAGCCGATGTCTTTTCGACATTACAAATTTCTTTTAGCCAATGTCTTTTCTGGCATTTCTTTCTTGAGATTTTTCAATCTCGAAGTGTATTAACATGTTCTAACTTGAGGGAATATTAAATACCTTAATTGGTTAGTCAGTAAAATTGTTTAGTTAATTATACTACTTAATTAATTATTTTACACTAGTTAGTTGTTTATCTAGTTAACTATATAAGTTTATTTAATCCTCAAAGTAATTCACATTCTATTAATTATCAATATTATTAAATTTATTTTTCTCTATTTCTCTCTCATCAATGTTTAAATGAAGCTGGTTTTTTGTAAGGATGATTAAGGCTCAATCGAGTCTACTCAATCCAGTCACCCACTAATTATACACATACGCCAAATCCATTATTGTTGGGCGTGAGGAAATATATTGAGAAAAATTCAATCTTACATGGATAAGAGCTAGAGCTTCATAATAGTTTATAAAAGTCAGTTTAGTAAAAATGAATTAAGTCCAATATAAATCCTAAAAAATCAATAATAATTATAGTTAGTGTATGTTCACCATCATACACTCATCGTATTGCACGACCGTAACCAGCCAGAAACCGAAGGAGCTGCACAAAATATTCCTTTTATTTGTGATTTGTAGTTTAAAGTTGTGATGATATTTAGATTTTTTTTTCTCTCTCTTTAACAACAATTTGAGGTTCTGAGGAAATTTGGCACAAAATGACGTATTTTCTCTCTTTTGATCATTTATTTGTCCAATTTATTATTCAATAACTACCAATAAGAGGTCAGTGTTTGGACACTCAAAAGAAGCCTGCGGGGCTAACTTACTATGTCGTAAAAGATTCATTGAATTTGTGGTTCCATGACAAAAGCTAACCTATTGAAATCTCTCTTGTCCTCTTTCATTTTCCATGGGAGAAAAACATAGTTGTGTTGAACTAACAACAATCAATTCTCCACAAATATATTGTATGGACATAGCATCTTCCAATTATTTTCTGATAAGATAGTATACTTCGTCTCATAACATTTACGATAAATAAAACTTTTTTTTAAGTTCAACACATGTTATCTCAGTGATAAATAAATCTCGTTTGAGATACTATTAGACGCTAAATGCGAATATTTTTTTCAATTGAAATTCAAATTGTGGTTCACAATATTATAAGTATGGTAGTAGAGTATATTTTGCCTCTCTCACTCTCGCCAGAGACTTATCCGGAAAAAAAAATGCTAATATCTTCATTTTTTGATGGGTTTGGATATTGGCTTCTTATCCCGGACTCCAATGGGGTCAGGTTGCCTCACCATGCTCTCATCATTATAATAAATTAAAAAGTTATATTTATTTTTTAATATAATTAAAATAATAAAATAATAATAATTATATAATAATAAAATATTAAAATTATATATTTTTATAAAAATGAGATTAAAATTTATAATATATAAAAAAAATATAAAATAAAATAAATAAATAGATGTATATAAAAATTTAAAAATAGTAGAAATAATTTTACAAGCAATGCAAGTTCGAGGAGGTACCAACACCTCAACCCAATTTTTGCCTCTCAATTTGAATTTCAAGGAAAATCGGTTCCCGCATCTGATCAAAGTAGATTTTCTCTAAAAGTTGGGACATATTTAGGACTACTTGCGAGTATGGATTGTGAAAAATTAGATTTCATACCCCCACACGTTGAACCCTGTCTCCACAATTCTTGAAAAATCTAATTTTACCCCTATCATTTTCATCTCTTTTCATTGAAAACTTTTTAGCCTATTTTTTATCCCACACAAATACGAAATTTTCAATATGGAATTTTATTTTTCAAAAAATTGGTTTAGAAAATAACATATCGAAAATTTGAAATTTCTAGTATGTAAAATTTTTTCTTTTACATACTGAAAATTTTTAAATCAAAATTTTTTGCATCTAAAACAAATTGAGAAAAAAACAATTTCATACCAAAAATTTTGTTTTTCAAAAAACATTAAAATAGACCGATTTTGTTTAAAATTTTGAGTTTTGTATGAGAAATATTTTCTCAATATTTTTTAGATATCAAAAATTTCTTTCTTGAAATTTTTGTATCCAAATTTTTTGTCAATTTATTTTACATACCGAAAATTTCGAGTTTTCAAAATTTTCAGTATGAAAAATATTTTCTCAATTTTTTTTATATACCGAATATTTCGATATGCAAAATTTTTTCTCAAATATTTTTTATACCGAAAATTTCAAAAAAAAGAAATTTTAAATATCTAAAACAATTGAGAAAACATCTAAAACAATTTTAAATATCTAAAAAAATTGAAAAAATATTTTTCATATCGAAAATCAAAATTTTTTATATGTAAAGAAAATTAAGAAAAAATTTTACATTCCACAAATTTCAATAACAAAGTTTCCAATGTACAAAAAAAATTGAGAGAGATTTCTCATAAAAAATTTCAAAAAATTAAAATTTTTGGTAAGTAAAAAAACTAAACAAATTTTACACGTTAGAAATTTCCAAAACTCAAAATTTCTGTTATGTAAACAAAAATTGAAAAATAATTTTTCAAAAACGAAATTTTTGATACGTAGAAAAACTTAGATGTTGGGTACAAAAAATAGACTGATTTTATTTAAAATTTGTATATTTTCTGCAAAGGTATTTCTAAAAGTTCATACAAAAAATGGTAAAATATAAAGATATAACATCCAATTCTTCGAATTGTGTTGTCATTCCTACATACTAGCCTTTTCTGCTAAACCAATTCCTCCCTTGGTCAATCAAACTTTTTAAATCAATGAATTTGGACTGAAAATTTTATGAAATAATTAAGTATTAGGAGTGTACAAAGAACGGGTTAAATTGAGTTTAATGTATCATTTACCCGGTCTCAATATTTGATCGGGCCAATTTTTAGGCTTTAATCCGTCCTTTAACCCTACCACTCGATTAATTACGGGTTCAAAAAAGACAGGACGAAATAATAATAATAATAATAATAATAATAATAATAATAATAATAATAATAATAATAATAATAATAATAATAATAATAATAATAATAATAATAATAATAATAATAAATGAATACAAAGTCGCACACAGGAGAAAGGATATAAGGAAGAGGAAATTTTTTCAAACTCTAAATTAAGTTAGTGCAATATAATCAATAATAAGGTAAAACAAAAAAAAAACCTTATTCTTAATGTATTTTAGGACGGGACAGGTAACCCGGAAGGTGACCCGAACCCGGTTCTTTTTATACCTTCCATGTCCTGTTTTTTCTTTTGTTCTTGTGTTTTTTTGGATCAGGTCAAACTCAACCCGTCGCTTATGGGTCAGGTCGAATTCGTGGGACGAATCGGGTCTTATACACCCCTACTAAGTATAATCGTTTATACTTCGTATTTACTTAATAAAATAAATATTGCCACTTAATTGAAAAAGTAAAATAATGGGATGTGTGTGAACAAATTTATATTCTTTACAAAAAAGTGGGAAACATATTTATATTTTTATAAATAGTCAAACTAAATCACAACATTCCATACCGGAAAATTTCAGAAAAAACTACACAACCTTCCCATAATAAAAGCCATTTTAAAAAAGCAAATTATCTTAATATAAAGATACTGATTTATAACTAATTAATATCCAATATTTAATAAAGATATCTTTGCATAATTGGTACAAATCTTTCATTTGTTAATTTTCTTAATCTAAAGATGCTGATCCATTTAAGGGAGGAAATTTCCCCACCCTCCAACATGACTTCGGATGTACATATTTAAAAAGAGAAAACATAAATTGTGTTGATCGAAAGTACATTTTCATATATATTATGTAGTCTCAAACAACATCTAACACTCCGAGTTTAAAACACAGCGCGAGTGTATTTTTTTTTAAAACGAATACATAAATAAAAAGGTTTTCAGAATTAATTCCAATGGAATTAAAATCAATTCAAATTAAATATCATTCGACATCGTAATCTAAAATAGTAAGGTAATTAAACAACAACATCACGATTAATCGAATGAGATATTTTTGGGAAATTAATCTTTATAATATACTAAAATAAAGATACATCAAAACTGGATTCTCAATCCATCAAAATATTTATCAGAGTGCGGAAGAGTTTTACAATAATTCCCAAAATAAATATTTACAACCATTGAGCTCAAAAACCCTATACATAAGTCTAAACTAATCATACACTAAGCTACAATAGCTCGGTTTCCACCGTATCATCCACAAGTCTTATATTCACCCAGCTGCCCACCCCTTTGCGTAGCCCACAAAGTAATGATCAAGGGAAATTAACGACGTTCCCTGTCGTTAGTGTGACTATCAGGGGTACGGGTTTGAATCTCATATGAGGGCAAAGCCCAATTTTCCACAATAATTGTAAAAGGTCACCAACCGAAATTAACAATTACCACATAACATTTATATCAGCAATCACAAACATATTCATGGCATATCATATAACAATGATGATAAATAAGGATGCTCAATTTTGAAATACATGACATTCGTACTTTTCAAAACAGCAACCAAATAAATATGAAAATTATGTTGTAAGCACAAATATCAAATCAGCAGTCACACCAATTCATCAGAAATTCCAGAATCTATAAAGTACTTACACACACAATTTTCAAACATCACATACCCAAAACGTGACCCACCGGTCAATCACCCAATGCAATATGTATATGCTCATATATACATTTTTTTGGAATTACCAAGGTGCAGTCGCTCAACATACCAGCACAATTTAACGGCCCTCAATACCAGGGTGCAATCGCTCAACAGATCAGGACCAGTGCAGACGCTCAACAGTCCAGCACTCGTGCAGTCGCTCAACAGACCAGCACGTTTGACATAAACCAAGGTACAATCGCTCAATAGATCAGTACCTAGTGCAGTCGCTCAACAGAGCAACACTCGTGCAATCGCTCAACAGATCAGCACGTGGCTGCGCATTTCAGGGTACAGACGCTCAACAGTCCAGTACCAGTGCAGTCGCTCAACAGACCAGCACTTATATACCAAGGTACAATCGCTCAACAGATCAGTACCTAGTGCAGACGCTCAACAGTCCAGCACTCGTGCAATCGCTCAACAGATCAGCACGTGGTTGCGCATTTACTCTGTGGCCCATCGCGGGTACCACTTGACTATGCAATGCATGAATATGCAGTGTTTCACTTCTCTGGAAACAGTATGCAAAATCAGGAAATTCATGCCTTTCAATCATATTTAAAATAACTCAGCACAGTCAAAATTATCATCATCACAAACATGACCAAACAGCCAAGTAATCATCAACATTTGAAATGTTTTCCCAACCTCTTGAAAATTTCAAACACAGTGTTAAAAACTGAATTTTCTGGAATTTACGAATCTGTATTCGAATACAGCTTCTCTGTATTCGAATACATAAGCCAAAAACAGAACCAGAATGATCAGCCTCAGAACATCAGAAACCGAACCAGAATGAGGATCATCAGAAGCAAAACAGAATGATTCACACCAGAATCATCAGAAGCAGAAACAACAGAATGATTCATACCAGAATCATCAGAAGCAGAAATAACAGAATGATTCATACCAGAATCATCAGAAGCAGAAACAACAGCATGATTCATACCAGAATCATCAGAAACTACACAGAATGATTCATCCAGAATCATCAGAAACAACACAGAATGATTCATCCAGAATCATCAGAAACAACACATAATGATTCATCCACAATCATCAGAAACAACACATAATGATGTTGGAACCAAGTTGGTTCTAAATAATCTGGATTTTGATGTGTACAAATACACTTGATGGAATCTTATTTTGAACTTGAATTACTACAGTAAAAACCATCAGAAGATGCATGTATCAGAGGATACATTCTGAATTTACAGAAGATGCATTTCTGGAATTATCAGAAGATAAACCAGAATGTCCAAAACCGACCAGAAGATAACTTTGGAGGCTTATATCAAACAGAAACAAAATCAAAAGAACATCTGGAAAACACCAGAGGGAAGCCTGCCATAATATGAATTGCTCCAAACAAGAATGATTCAAATATCAGAAGCAATCAAGAAGTTATACTGATCAGAACATAGCCAGGCAGTGTAATTTCAACACAGTCCAGACTTGTCCAGAAGTGACCAGAAGATATCTTTGATGGACTATATCAGAGGGAATAAATATCAGAAGATTATTTGGACCATACTAATGTGAAGCCTGCCATGTGTAGAGTTGTTCCAGGCCATAAGTTGTCAAAAGCAAGAAGTAATCCAAAAGATAATTTGACCAGAACATGGCATGACAGTCGAATTTTGAATAACCCAGACTTTACCTAGACTTCATCCAGAATTGATCAGAAGAAACACAGAATGATTCATGCCAGAATCACCAGAAGCAGAAAACATGATGATTATCAGAATCATCAGAAGCAGGAAACATGATGATTATCAGGATCATCAGAAGCAGAAAACATGATGATTATCAGGATCATCAGAAGCAGGAAACATGATGATTATCAGAATCATCAGAAGCAAAACAGAATCAGAATCAGAAAACAGAACCAGAATCACAATGATTAATACCAGAATCAGAAAACAGAACCAAAATCAGAATGATTAACATCAGAATCAGAAAACAGAAATCCTTCCTCTGTATTCGACTACAGGGACTCGTAGTCGAATACAAGTTTGAAAACTTGAATAAAATAGAAGTTTGACAGGTTGTATTCGAATACACTCATGTTGTATTCGAATACACATTCGAAAACAGTAAAATTTTCCTAAGACTTCAACACATTTCAAACTGTTTTCTTTTGAAAAACCAACCTAACACCAGAATCATAATTACCCCTCTTTAGAAACCTTAAAACTCAGAACATTTTCATTAAACAACAACAACAGATTTTTTAGAAATAACACTTCCACCATTTTAAATCCCTTTTCTTTTGAAACCATCATCAACACCAGATTATTTAACAAAACACAGCAAAAACACAGAATCACTAAAACCAGAAAGTCAACCACAAAACAGTCCCACACAAACTAACTCAAGCATTTGGATCATCTCCAATACAACACCAACCAAGTCATCATTCAAACACAACAGAATGATTTCTTACTCAACACAACAAACAATACATCATCAACAAAGCAACACAATAAGTTCCTTCACTGAAAACAGCAGGAACATCAAAACAGTTTGATTTCCAAAACATAACACAATGTTTTTCACAACATAACCCAATAATCATTCATCACACATGCATTTACAGCCCTAAATGCAAATCTAGAAAGTTGGAAGGTGCCCTTACCTTAGTTACGTTCACTTAACTCGTACGCTTCTGCGACAAAAGTCGACGATACTCCCGTTTCGCGTTCGCCGCTACGAAAGTTAGTTCTTTAGCTCCGTAACGATCAGAGGAATGACTTTCGTACTCGAAACTTTCTGATTCGACACTCAGATTTTCAAGAAAATGGCCTTTGAGTAAACTGTTTTTCTTCACCAATACTTAGAAATATCAAAAGAAGAAGAAAACAATAAAGCAGAACTGGCGCCGTAGAGGAAAGAAGAAAGAGTTTCTCACTTAAATATCCACATAAATGCTGACTGACACAGCAGAGGAAAAGGAGGAATTGTTTCTTTCCTCACAAATATCTATGCCACCTCACCCAACTCTTATATTAAAATAACTTTTGATCCTCCAGCACTTAACCCGTCTCGTCGAAATTAGCAGAGAATATCTTAATTAACGGCCCGATAATTTAATTACTCGAAATTAAATTAATTCATCCATTATCCAATAATTTTAATTCCACCTCCAAAACAAATACATATATATATATATATATATATATATATATATTTACACAAAACATATATATATATATATATATATATATATATATATTGAATATTTTATAAATATTCCCAAATACACTTAAAATTAAATCTGAATTTAATTTTAAAATTAAGGGTCTTACACAACACTTCTGAAAACACATGTGATGTTTTTGAAATGTGGGGCTGAAAAATAAGTAGCCCCTCCATTTAGACATCTGTATTTTGGACTAAAATTTTGGGCCATTATTATTTTTCAAGGTACAATGCTCCACAACCTTCTTCATGTTTGTATGTATATCAAGTAAATAACATAGTAGCTCATATTGAGAATGTGATTTCTTACCTACTACAACCTGGTAGCTTCATTAATCGCTCAGCTGATTTTTATCCTAAAATTGGCAGCAGCCTATGATTCTGGGATTCAGCATGTCGCAGGTGTCCGAGACAACTCAAACATGTTTCCCTGTATCAGCATTTTCCAAAAACATTACATCCCGCAAGGAGTGCACCTGAAACAAACATCAAATAGAATTTTCAATTGCTTATAGCCATAATAAAGGAGAAAGTTGCAAGCAAAGCAAGTATTACATTTCAAATCCAAAGAAGTTTGGTTTAATATTCCACATCTAAGTTTCCAGAATAAACTGATCAAACAATTAATTAATCATGTATTGTAAGCTTAAACTTAATGTTAAGCTTGTAAAGTTTTAATACATCATCTGCTCTGATTCATACTTCTTCATGTACCTTCTTCTTACATGTATCTATCCTATCGTTGCTAGTAACCTTTTAAGCTTTAATTATGTACATCTTTTTCTCTTTACAGTTATGACTACAAGTTCTATTATTGCTATTTTAATTATATACCATGTAGATGCTGCTGCAACCAAAAGCTGTTAACAACTTCCAATGCTAGAGATCTACAATATGTTGTTTCAAGTTGAAACAACTAATGTGTTGACCTACCTCATGTGATCAAACTGTAGAACAATAATCAATATGGTAACCATTGGAAATCCCTACCTAATAAGGATATTTTGAGTCCCCGAAGGATTTGCACAGTAGTTTGGGTTGGAACACCGAATAAGTATTATAATGAAGGTTCAGGGTTCCATCTCTGCTACTAATATTTTCCCTTTCCCTTAACAAATTAACCAATAAAATTTGTCTATAAAAAAAATAAGGCTTTGTTTCAGGATCACTTTCATTTGTTTCTTTCTATCCTTTAAGCTTTGTTTCTGAAAGAGATGTTATCTCATTGATCACAAAGTAGAGAATGAGGAATACATGCTCTGAAAATTCGGAATAATGAAGACAATATCTTATGGACATTCTCGGTTTCTTTGTAGCCTCACATTATCTTTATAGGTTCTCACTGAAATGACAATAATATTAAATATTATATATCTTATATAATCTAAAATATTTTAAATAATGGTTAGCATCTCACAATGCATAATTGCTAACACTTCCGTTTTTTCCATTGCCTCTCGTAATGTGAAATTGAGTCCCGAAATTTCTCCGCATCTAAGAATATGTTAGTAGCATGATCACTGGCGGTATTACCTGAACCTACTCTTACATTGCAACATGATTTCTTTAGACTTGAAGAACTCCCAAGTCCAGAGCTGCAAGGCTGGACCTCACACTAACCCTGTTTTATTCAAAAGAAGAAAAAGGGTAAGTCATAAGATATATATAAAGAAAAGGGAGAACTGCGATTTAAGAACTCCATGCCAAAACATTTCCATATTAGCTATTAAGTCACATTCTTCTAAAATTAATGAATGTTCCTTAATTCATATATGCCTACACAAATTGACATATACTGACAATGTATTTTTCTGAGCGCAATGAATGATATTGTCCGTCCTGTATATAGCTATATTTCACAATACTGAGCACAATGAATACCGTTATCTATTTGAATATCAAGCTATCCCTCAAATACATCAGGCTAGTTGCTCAACCTTTTCCTTTGTTATTTTCAGTAATCCTATGGAATTGCAGATGGGAAATGTCCTTTACATGAACATTTCAACTATAGAGTAGATATTGTGACTTCATGAGTAATTTTTATTCCACTCATAGAAGACAGAAATTGCAAGATGGTGGATTATTCCAAGAAAAAAAATAAGGAAAGAGAACTTCTAACTTATTTCATTTCAAATGTCTCTTTGATAGTAACAACATTACTTCTAACTATGCAGTCCAAAGAGAATCGTCATGTCTTTACAGAGAAATCCTAAAGAAATTATCAAAATCTCTAATTTGTGCACAAACACCAACATGAAACTAACAAGCAACATCTGCTAGATCATAGTCAAATCTGCAAGAATCTTAGCCCACCAAACATGATTGCGGAGCAGGAAAAAACTAGATCATAGGACTTCAGTACTGTGTAAGTCCTATAGTCCTTTGTTTCGTAAGTAGTGTTGTCGATGGCGGAAGGCCAAAAATCCACCATGTAAACACACCACTGCAGCCTGTGGCACCGCCATGGCGAACATTCCTTCATTAATTGCATATGGAGGTTGTCCAAAAATCCGGCATGCCATGGCGGAATGGCAGCGTCATGGCCGCCATTTAACAACACTTTTCTTAAGCATGGTAACTAAGCAAAGATAGGTTGTAAAAAACTGAAAATTTCAAGATGCGTACAATCTAGCGCACACCATATGAAAGGAATATAGTAAACAGTTGGCAGACAATTTTTTTTTATATTGGAGAAGGAAAAATTATTATTAATAACAGTGGCACTAATGGCCATTTTACAAATGTCTCATATGAGATTTGAACTCTGTCCCTTGAGGTTAGGGTGTCGAGCTCTTACCACTAAGCTGACACCTCGGGGTACAGTTGGCAGACAATTAAGATGAAAGAAGCAGCAGAAAAACCACAATCAACAAATATCCTTCATGAAACAACAAAAAGAACAGGAGAGAAGAATGAATAATAATAATAATAATAATAATAATAATAATAATAATAATAATAATAATAATAAATAATAATAAATAAAAAATAAAAAATACCAACACCTAGAAAAATGTAATGTAAGCCCCAATTCTATTACAAACCCCCAACTAATTACATAACCCTCTTCCAGTCTCCCATTTGAGGAAGGAATGTTTCTCAATCCTCTTAGTCTCAATTCTCACACAAGTTTTTTGCAACTCAACAAAGAGAAAGATGACAGAAGCTCTTATAATTAACAATATATGCATTTTAGTGATTCCAAACATACGAAGCCAAAAGCAGAATGGCATACACACTTACGAAATGCGATGGCCATGACAAGATTGTGTTGTATCTTCAATTTTCGGTTTGTAATCACTAATCATCCCACTTAGCAACAAACCTTGCTTTCCATAAACTGATTCAATAGCAAAACCATTTCATCTAACAAAGCACATTTTGGGCAACCAGACTGAGTATATGAGTCTGCTGGTGAAGCCTTTGAATTCTGAACTCTTTGCTTGCTCCTACATCATATTATATCACATAAATCAATCAAAAAGTGGCAAACAATTTCACTTGAAATTATTCTGCAAAAACATAAATTCTTAGATTCAGTACTATAACTATTAAATGAATGTTCAAATACATAATCTCACAAGTTTCTTTTTTATTTTCTAATGTAACAAACAGTACAGTGTATACTATATTAATCTCACAATCAAAATAGTACTTCGTAAACAAAGAATGGAAATTTGACAAGCCAGTTATTCTTTCAGTTTTTTAAATGTTCATGATCACCTGAACAGAAAGATAGAGGACATGAGCTACTCTCAAGTAAATTAAATAACAGTTTACATGTTAATGAGTTTTTTTGGGCAGAGAAAGTGACCAAAGTACACTTAAAAACAACGATTTCGGTCAGTAAAAATTAAATGTGCAATCTGTTATTTATGTACCAGCGGTAGTAAACATTGCCACAATTCAACTCCACTGCATAATCCAAGGTATAACCATCAAGGATTTATACTATTAAATTTCCACATCAACCAATAAATCATCTTCTGGTATGTCCCCAGCCTTCTTCATTTTTGTATGTAGATCAAGAAGTAAATACCCTAGCATCTCAGATTGAGAATGTGATTTATCACCGACTACAAATACTTGCACGGTATTTCCGACTTCAATCCAACTACAACCTGGCTGCTTCTTTAACCCCATGTCCTTCATTTTCATCCTAACATTGGCAGCTTCTTTCCATTTCCCAACAGAGGCATACATATTTGATAGCAATGAATAGGTGGCTGCATTTTGCGGTTCAATTTTCAATATTTTATCGGCTACGAGCTTTCCAATATCAGCATTCCCATGCACATTACATCCAGCTAGGAGTGCACCCCAAGTAGTCAATGATGCCTCTTTCCCAAGTCCTTCAATGACATTGAAAGCTTCTTTCAGCCTTCCTGCACGACCGCAAAGATCAATCAGACATGCATAGTGATCTTCTCTTACTTGTATATATCTGTTTTCCAAAAGCTCGTCAAAGTATTTAAGCCCCTCCTCGACTAAACCGGCATGACTACAAGCTGTGAGAAGTCCAACAAAGGTGACATCGTTGGCTTGGAAACCTAATTCTACCATCTTATTATATAGGCTAATTGCTTCCGTGCCGGATCCATGGTGTGCATAGGCGGCAATCATACCATTCCAAGATATCAAATCCATTTGCCTGGATAACCCATCATCAAACATCTTCCTAGCAGCTTGCAACTCCCCACATTTTGAATACATATTTATCAGTGCTGATACCACATGTGTGTTCTCCTGAAAAACTGTTTTACTAATCATTTGATGAATTTGTTGTCCTTCGATGAGCCCTGCCAAGTCACTACAAGCACCTAAAACGGTCACGAAAGTTCCAGTGGTTGGTTTTAACCCATCATTAGCTTGCATTTTGTTAAATGTTTTCAATGCTTCTTCACTTAGACCATGTTGTACATACCCTGTCATCATAGAAGTCCAAGTAATGACATTCTTTTGTGGCATTTCATCAAATAACTTCTCTGCGCTATTCAAGTCCCCATTCTGAATGAAACCCGTGATCATTGTATTCCATGAAGGCATGTCCCTCTCCGGCATTCTTTCAAACAACTTTAAAGCCTCATCCAACCTTCCATTCTGCGCATAACCCGTGATCATTGCATTCCAAGAAACCACATTACGAACCGGCATCCTATCAAAAAGTTTCCGAGCATCATCAATTCTCCCATTTTTCGACAAACCCGCAACCATGGTAGTCCATGAAACCACATCCCTTTCCCGCATCTTACTAAAAATTCCCTGTGCATCCTCAATCCTCCCAGAATGCGCCAAGGCCGTTATAATTGTATTCCAAGAAACCACATTCCTCTCCGGCATTCTCCTAAACAAATTCAAAGCCTCTTGAGTTCGGCCATTTCGCGCATACCCATCAATCATGGTATTCCAAGATACAACATTCCTAACCGGCATCTCATAAAACAACCTCTCTGCTTCCTCAATTCGATTAAACTTGATGTACCCACTAACCATAGCAGTCCAAACGATGACATTTTTCTCGGCATCTGATCTATCAAAAAGCTTCCTAGCTTCCTTAATCATGCCACACTTGATATACCCACTTATCATTGTAGTCCACAAACAAATATCACGTTCAGACATTTCATCAAACACCCTGCGTGCTTCATCAATTTTGCCTTGTTTGCAAAGACTTGAGATGAAGAAATTGCAGCGTTTCATTTCCAAACTAATGCTGACAGTGGATGCTAACCTGATACTGAGATTGTTTAGAAATTGGCAGCCATGTATGATATAGTTTGGGTTTGTGTTGAGCTTAGGAATATTCATCACAATGAAAGATATATGATTATATAGCTTCTTCATATTTAAAATTTCAATGATGATTGATGCATATTGTAAGAATTGTGAAATGGATTTGTAAGTCTAAACTACAAAGTGATGCTGGCAGTTTCGTTAACTCTTTGGGTTTCGACAGACACACAAATAGCGTATTGTAGGCTCGTAACAGTATCATGGGATGAGATATACAATGTTACGTTTATTGGATCTTTGTGGGTAGATAGCGCAAAAAAAGATGAATTTTGTTCATAATAAAGTTTAATTAATTTTTCATCTCTATAAATATACCACATTTTATTTTGAGTGTCTATAAAAAAAAATTTAAATAATAGTTCATCAAATGTTTTCTATTTAAAATTTTGATTTTTACTTTTAAGTCAACTTGTGTGTATTTTTTGAATTTTTGATAATTTTTTGCATGCATGTTTATATTATTATTAGAATCTCTCGCACAAAAATTTAAAATTTTTTAATAAGAGATCCATTAAATATATTTTTTTTAAGATTTTAGTGGTGGCCTATTGTGTCATTGATGATGTTATTTAGAAGTAATGGTTCTTGATTCTCATAAAGATTTTATGTCATTGTCCCTGATCTTGAAGAATTATTCTAATAGACATTTATGTTATTATCTTGTCAATCGTATTAATGAGGTACTTGTAAAGTTAGATCACTTTAAGTTATCTCGCATCCACTGTGAAGTCAATCAAGTAGCATATACTTTTGTTAAATTTGGTCTCTCTTTCTCTCCGACCAATCGTATATTTGATGTAATTCTTGATTTTTCCTCAATCGTTGTATTGGTCAATAGGAGTTTGGTTGGCTTTTCTACGAACTTTAATTTTGTTTCTTTTATTTCTTGGGGCTCAATCCCTTCCTTTTCACCAAAATATAATGACCCTCGTCGTCTTTATAGATAAGACAGTAATTTAATTGTATCGATTCAATACAAAATGCATATTTGTTTTCCTTAATTTTTATTGAACCGTCATTAAATTCACTATCTCAATTATGAAAATGAAAATGATTAATAACATTTATTTTTAAGATATATATGGTTATTAGAGTTTTAAACATTTTTAAGTATGGTACATTTTGTTCATGATCCACATTAAAACTTGACATAATAATAAGGATTAAATATGTTTTAGGGGCGGATGCCACCCTAGTAGACGGTGCTTCAACTTCACCTAAAATTATAATGACCATTGACCATAATTTTCAGTTTTCGAAGTGTAAGTTAATGATTATTGTTTTCCCAACTAAAATGATGACTCAATTAATGTTTTTTTGATAAAAAAAAAAAGAAAAATATATGTGTTCAGTAAAATTCAACTCGTCAAACAGACATTAATTATGTCATCATTTTAGCCAAAAAGATGAAGAGAGTCGTTAACTTATAACATACACTTTCGAGGAGTGTCGTTGAGTTTTGAGTAACTTTTAAATATTGTTAGGCAGTGCACCACTACAAGAATTACCTTAATTTGTGGCGGCCAAAGGCCTCCCCCAAAGGGGGGAAAATGGTCACAAAGGCCAAATTTTTGGCGGCATCAAATAAGTCAATCACAATACTTTGTGGGGCCAAAACAACCACAATAACTAGTTTTTTGATTATCATTTGTAAGGATTTAAGTCGTCACAAATTTGTGACGGGAAAGACAACCACAATGTTCTGGTGGTAAAGACCACCACAAAGGAGCCAATTTGTTATGAAAGAAAAAACATAATTTGTGGCCGTTTAGGCCGCCACAAACTCTTATGTTAGACAAAATAAAATCTCATTTGTGGCCATTTTGACCACCACAAATAAGTAACTTTATTAAAAATATAATTTTAAAAAATACAATTAATATTAAAAAAATATAATATAGATATGCCCTCTATATATATTCATATCCATACATATATAAATAAAGAAATATATATATATATATATATATATATATATATATATATATATATAAAATTGCATCAAACATTTCATATAATTAATTAATTGTCGACGTCATCGTCATCGTCATTTGATGAGTGAATTAAGTCATTGTCTTCATAATCCTTTAATTCTTCTATTTTTAGTTCATCAACTTCTTCCTCGGTGTTTGACTCATGACAAAGTTTACTAATAGTCTCATCTCCAATCACATGATTCACATTTGACATTTCATTCATCTAATATGCAACTTCTTCGTCTTGATCTATTTCATCTTCTTTGATTCCATTCTTAGTTTTGTTTTGATTGCAACACACCAACCTTGTTTGTTTCTGATTGTCGATGGATAAGGAACATAATACACTTGTCTTACATTATGGACTATGGCAAATGAATCAAACAGTGGATATTTTTTTTCTCAAACGAATGTCTAGAGTGATGGTCATCAAATTGACCTTACTTTCTCTACTTGATGGATCAAACCACCTACAACAAAACAATACCATCGCTTTCATATAGTTTAGGAACATGTAGCCAATTTCATAAATGTATTCAATTATGCACTAGAAGTCTTCCATTGCACCACTATCAGATACATTCTTCATACACACTCCACAATTTATTGTTTCTTTTCCTTGAGTACAAGATTCAATATGAAATTTGTATGCATTGATATAATAGGTGTATCATTCTTTGAAACTTCTACTCGGGCCCATAGTTATGTGCCTCAAGTGGATGTTGATGGGAGTTAGTTCTTGGAGATGTACTTATTGTTTAAACCATGATGAAAATTTTGAATGCGTATCTACAAAAGGTTGTCATGAAGTTAACAATGTCCTAATTGATGACCATATGTATTTTGTTTATTAAAATAAAAATACTATGCATTGTCAATATTAATTTAAATAAACTAATTAAAGATCGACATGGATATAAAATGTACTCAATGCATGGTTTGAACCTCCTATACAAGGATGGGCTGAATTCCCATCCTCCTGCGCTCAAACAAAAAAAAGACAGTTGGATGGCATTTCTGTAATTAAGATTTTTGGCCTTGGACTTTTGATTAAGTCCCCAACGGTCTTGAAGTACCTTAACACATGGATAGAGTATCTTAAAACTCTATAAAAGGAAGGGAGCTCTTCATCATTTAACACACAACTACATAGCATACAAAGAGAAAGTCTAAAAGCTATCAAGAGAATTCTCATCATCTCTTTATACTTTCTATAATCTTACACTAGATCTTTCAAATATCTTTTTAGAAAGAGTTAGTAAAGAGGAATATCACAAACTTCATTATATCATCTTGTAATTTCCAAGTGAGTTACACTTGGGAATAGTTGAAATTTGAGAGAAGAGATTGTAAGCTTAGTGAGCCTCTAGAACACACAAAATTGTAATTGACCTCTGTGTGAGGTTGATCGTTTTGATTCTTAGTGAAATCTCACAAGTGTGTGAGGACTGGACGTAGCCTTCATTGGGTGAACCAGTATAAAGTTGTGAGTGTCATTCTCTATTCTCTCTCTATCTTTTAGCAATCTGCTCATACTCAAAGTTTTAAATTTCCAACCTCTCGAAGAGGATACTATTTTAAACACTTAAAAATTATTAAAACTGCAAATATCTCTATTCAACCCCCTTTCTAGTGATATTCTAGCTACTTCAGTTCCGATGTCAATTTGAGTGGTGGTCCTAGAGTTTCTGCATTGCCCTTCATAAATGCAGCTTTATCGCTTCATGCGTGATCAGTAGGTAATAACCTACAAAGCTAGTCAAACCACGATGCCTTCCCATCAAATTTTAATGTAAATGCTTTTGTGACATCCGTGCAAATAGGACAAGCCAATTTACCTTGTCTCCCTCATCCTTACAACATCCCATAAGCGGGGAAATCATTCATGGTCCACATCAAAGCAATTTTCATCATAAAATTTAGTTTTCGAGCAATATCATATGTCAAAACACCACTCCACAACCTCTTCAAATCGTTAATCAAAGGATGCAAATAAATATAAATATCAGTTGTAGGATTAGAAGGACCTGATATCACAACAACCAAGAACGTGTAAGGTTTAGACATACATATATCAGGAGGAAGATTGTATGGAGTAATAATAACATACCAACAAGAATAAGGAGTGGATGATGCTTGTATATACAGTGTAGATCCATTTGAGGAAAATCCAAGTCTTACATTGTGTGGATTAGACGCAAAATCAAGATGCATTTGATCAAAGTATTTCCATGTTTGACCATCAAACGGATGTCGCAACTCACTTGAATTTCTTATATTCTCATAATGCTGTTGAGACAAAATCTCTCTCAAATGGTTTTAATGATAAGAAATTATTTAAGTCCCCAACGGTCATAAAGTTTTTTAACACATGAATAGAGTATCACAAAACTCTATAAAAGGATGGGAGCTCTTCATCATTCAACACATAACAACAAAGCATACAAAGAGCATTTATAAGAGCTATCAAGAGCAAACCCATCCTTTTTTAATACTTTCTCTAGTTTTACACTATATCTTTGAAATATCCTTTTAGAAAGTGTTAGTAAAGAGAAAAATCATAAAACTCATCATATCATCTTGTACTTTCCAAGTGAGTTACACTTGGGAATAGTTGAGGTATGTAAGAAAATATTGTATGCTTGGTGAGGCTAAAAAACACACGAAGTGTAACTAACCTCTGTGGGAGGTTGATAGTCTTGATTCATAGTGAAATCTCACAAGTGTGTGAGGACTGGACGTAGCCTTCATTGGGTGAACCAATATAAAGTTGTGTGTGCCATCCTCTATACTCTCACTCTCTCTCTTTTTATTTATTCAACTCATATTTAAAGTTTTAAATTGGCATCAGAGCCTGGTTCTCTAGAAAAATACACCTAACAGTATAAGAGAAAAAGAAAAAAAGAAAAATGTCAAAAGCTAAGTATATCCCTGAAGAAGGATCATCCAACAGACCTCCCTATTTTGATGGCACAAATTACTACCATTGGAAAGGAAAGATGAGATTGTTTCTCATATCGCGAGATAACAACATATGGTCTGTGGTTGAAAATGGGAATCACGTCATCAGAATCAACAACACAGATTCATCCTCTGACGAAAAACCTCAATCACAATGAACATCTGATGAAAATGCTAAGGTACTCCTAAACTCTAAAGCTCAGAGTTGAAGAATGCCAAAGCGCTAAGGAACTATGGGACACTCTAAAGATCTATTATGAAGGATCAAGTCACGTAAAAGAAGCTAGGATCGACATGGGAGTAAAATAATTTGAACTGTCGAAATGATGGATGAAGACACGATTGATGAAATGTTCTCAAGGCTAACAATCATTCTAAACATCTTAAGGTCCCTTGGAAAGAAATACTCCGTTCAAGAGAGGATAAGGAAAATTCTAAGGAGTTTACCAAAAGAATGGAGACCCATGGTGACTGCCATCACAGAAGCAAGAAACTTGGCCCCCATGAAATTAGAGGATCTAGTTGGGACTCTTAGAGCTCATGAACCATTGTTGCTTGTAGATAAATCAAGCAAAAAAGGGAAAATGATTGCTCTATAATCTAGTCAAAAAGAAAGTTCATCATCCAAGAGGACTGAAGATGTCATAAAAAGGGAAAACTCGGATTATCCTCTATCTGAGGAAGAGGATGAACTCACTCTGATTTCTAGAAGAATTTAGAGGATGATAAATCAGATAGGACAAGACAAAGAGATCTCCTCAAAAAGAAAAAACTGACAAAAGTCAGATAACGTGTTTTGGATGCAACAAAATGGGACACTACAAAACTGAGTGTCCTCTAAACAAAAGAAACACAAGAAAATTTCCCTACAAAAATAAATCTATGATGGCTACTTGGGATGACAGCGACGAATCATCCTCCGAGCAGGAAAAGGAAGAAGAGGCTAACATCTGTCTAATGGAAAACTCAAATACTGAAGAGGTAACCATTACAGAACTATGTCCTTGTGAAAAATTAGAAATAGAATTTGACAGTCTTCTAAATGACTCAAACACTCTATCTCATAAATGTGGTTTTCTTAAAAATCAACTTTATGAAATAAAGAAACTAAATATGGAACTTCAAGCTATGAATGAGAAATATGAAAAAATCATTCTAGACTTGCAGCAATCTCATAGAAAAATGTCTGAGCAACAAAAAATTCTGAACAAAAAGAATGTCAAAATTCATCCTCCAGAAGAGGATACTGAAAAGAAAAACTTGAAAATAAAAGTTGAAGAGCTAAAGAATGACATTACCAACTTTGTAAAATCCACTGAAACTTTTCAAAAAATAATGAGATCTCAATTTGGAATCTTTGACAAAGCTGGTATTGGATTTAAAAGTTCTCAAAAGCAAAAATTATTTGAAAACTTTTTCCTACTTGAACAACAAGAGGATAGGCCGAAGTGCACTTTTTGCAACAAAAAATGGACATACTATCAAAATTTGTCATGCTAAGAAAAAGGTTGAAAATAACAAAATGAGATGTTCATTTTGTGGTAAGCATAGGCACCATGGCTCCATGTGTTATCATAAAAAGAAAATCCTTACAAGAGGACAAACTAACCAACAAGGACCCAATTCTATATGGGTACCTAAGTCACTTCTAAACTCTAACATAGGCACATCCTCTGATCAACAAAAGAAAGCCATGGTTCTTGGGCAGTGGTTGCTCAAGGCATGTGACAAGGGATAAGCATTGTTTCATTTCTTTGGAAACAAAAGATAGAGGATCAATCACCTTTGGAAATAATGATAAAGCTCAAATAAAAGGAACATGTATTATTGGTAAAAGCAATTCTGCCAAAATTGAAAATGTTCAGTATGTAGATGGTTTAAAACATAAATTGCTAAGTATTAGCCAACTGTGTGATAGTGGGTTTCAAGTAATCTTTAAACCCACTCTATGCGAGGTCAAACATTCATCCTCGGGTAGAGTTTTCTTCTCCGATATTATTAAAAAGAATTTATATGTTTTATATTTGGATGATTTTCCTAATGAATCTTGTTTTATTTATATTGAAAAAGATAAATGGATATGGCACAAACGGGCTGGTCATACAAGCTTGAACACTATTTCTAAATTGTCAAAATTAGAATTAGTTAAAGGTCTTTCAAAAATAAATTTTGAGAAAAACAAAGTATGTGAAGCTTGTGCCAACGGAAAACAAGTTCAAAGTAGTTTTCACTCAAAAAATATTGTTTCAACAAATCATCTTCTTGAACTCCTTCATATTGACCTTTTTGGTCTTATTAAAACTCCAAGTCTTTGTGGAAAAAGATATGGATTTGTAATAATTGATGACTTTTCACGATTTACATGAGTTTTATTTTTAAAACATAAAAATGAAGCCTTTGAGGCATTTCAATATTTTTGTAAAAAGATTCAAAATGAAAAGGGAATAAAAATTATTTCTATGAGAAGTGATCACGGGGGTGAATTTGAAAATGAGTCTTTCAAAATCTTTTGTGATGAAAATGGAATTTCTCATAATTTTTTCTGTCTAACAACTCCTCAACAAAATGGAGTTGTTGAAAGGAAAAATAGAACTCTACAAGAAATGGCTAGAACTATTTTAAATGAAGCCAACATTGGAAAATACTTTTGGGATGAAGCTATCAACACAACCTGTTATGTTTCAAATCGTGTATCCATTAGAGAAATTTTAAACAAAACTCCATATGAGCTAGGGAAAGACAGAAAACCAAATATTTCTTACTTTCATATATTTGGATGTTATTGCTACATCTTAAATAATAACGAAAATTTGGGAAAGTTTGATCCAAAATATGACAAAGGTATCTTTTTAGGATACTCCACATCGTCAAAAGGTTATAGAATATAAAGTGTGGGATCTTGTACCCCATCCTCAGGACAAATCCATCATTGGAACTAAATGGATATTTAGAAATAAACTGAATGAGGATGGAGAGGTCATTAGAAACAAAGCAAGACTAGTGGCACAAGGTTAAACAAGAGGGAATAGATTATGATGAAACATTCACTCTGGTTGCTAGACTTGAAGCAATTAGAATCCTCCTAGCATATGCCACTCATAAAGGAATCAAACTATTCTAAATGGATGTCAAAAGTGCCTTTTTGAATGGTTTCTTAAATGAGGAGGTTTATGTTCACTAACCTCCTGGCTTTGTGAACGAAAAGAAGCATAATCATGTGTTCAAAATCTTAAAAGCTCTTTACAGATTAAATCAAGCTCCTCGAGCTTGGTACAAGAGATTGAGCTCTTTTCTGAAAGAGAATGGCTTTTCAAGAGAACATATCGATACCACACTCTTCAAGAAAACCCTTAAAGTGGATCTGTTAATTGTACAAATTTATATAGACGGTATAATCTTTGGGTCCACAAATGAAAGGATGTGTGAAGATTTCTCTAACCTCATGCAAAGCGAGTTTGAAATGAGCATGATGGGTGAGCTGAAATTCTTTCTCGGTTTACAAATTAAACAATTGGAAACTGGCATCTTCATTTCTCAAGAGAAATACACCAAAGATCTCCTAAAGAATTACAACATGGATTCTGCAGAAACTATGGGCACTCCTATGCATCCATCCTCCATGTTACACAAAGATGATGAAGGAACTTCAATATCTGAAAATAAGTACAGAGGGATGATTGGGTCCTTGCTATACTTAAAAATTAGTAGACCTAACATGGAAAAGCACAAGTGGAACTTGCCAATTTCTTGGTGAATCTCTCATAAGTTGATCATGCAAAAAACAAAGTACCATTGCATTATCAACTACAGAGGCATAATATGTATCAGCTGCACAATGTTGCTCACAAATACTCTGGGTAAGAAATCAACTAGAGGACTAATATCTAAGGTATGCAAAAATTCCCATCCTCTGTGATAATACAAGTGCTATAAACCTTTCAAAAAATCCCATACAACATTCTTGATCCAAGCATATTGAAATCAAACATCATTTCATAAGAGATCGTGTTCAAAAGGGAGATATTGAGCTAATTTTTATTGAAACTGAAAAACAATTAGCAGATATTTTTACTAAACCTCTTCAGGAGGACAGGTTCAAAAATATTTTGGAGAACCTCTCCATCATAAGTCTTTCCAAAATATTTTAAAAATTCATTTTCTTTTGTTAATTTTTTTTCCTTTCCAAAATTGTTTTAACACTCGCTTTTCTTTTAAAACATCTTTTGGCCTAAAATTTCATTTCTTGAGGATCATATCTAAAATTAGAAATGTCCTCCACTAAACCAATAGGATGAGAAAACTCTAATGATGTTTGGTCATTCTCATATTTCTGTTTAGTCAAATCTGCCTTGGGTCAAATTTAGTCTTTCTATGAGATGACATGTGATTGTTGAAAATAGCCTCAACAATCAGTAGATCAAAAAACACCGAGAAGAGGATCATTCCATTTTGGTGAAATAAGCCCAAAGTCAAAATTTCCAAAAAGCCTGCGCACGCTTCTCCTCGCTGATGGTCAGTTTTCCAGCGTAACCTCTTTGGCTTCCGTCAAGCATTTAATGCGCTGACGGCTCTAGGTGTCCGTTACAGCCACTCGCGTGCACCTAGTCTGCCTACTCCATCATCACCTCGTGTCCATTCTAACGGTTACAACCTTTTCAATTATCTCTTCCTCTTCTTCTAAACTCCTTAATCATAGTCCTCAAATCTTCATCTCATTCGTTTTCCATAAACTTTAATCAAACTCCTTCTCAAATTTTTACTCAAATATCTCGAACAAAACTCACTGTGTAAGACCCTTAAATTTAAAATTTAATTATGGATTTAAGATTAAGTGTATTTTGAGGAATAATTGTAAAATATTTAATATATGTATATTTTGTGTAAATATATATATAAATATTTATTTTGGAGGTTGAATTAAATTAGTGGATGAAGGATAAATTTATTTAATTACAAGTAATTAAATTATCGGGCAGTTAATTAAGGGATTATCTGCTAATTGCGACAATACTGGTTAAGTGATGGAGGGTCAAGTAATATTATATTATGAATGTGGGATGAGGTGGCACATATATGTGCCTATATATATGAGGGAGTGGCAAGAACAAAGGCAGAAAACAAACACAATTCTCCTCCCTTACTGCATGAAATAGTAACCTTCTTCTTCCTCTTCCCATTCTGTTTCACGTTATAGAAAAAAGAAAAAAGAGAGTTGCTCAAAAGTGAGATTAATTGAAAATCCAAGCACCAAACCACCAAGTACCAAGAACAAAAGTTGTTCCTCTCCTCATTACGGAGCTAGAGAACTAACTTTGGTGGCGGCAAACAGAAACTTCGCCAATTTTTGTCGCGAAAACGTGAATGGGAGCAGAAACGTAACAGAGGTAAGGGGCACCTTCCACTTTCTAGTTTGCATTTTAGGGCTGTAAATGCATATTTGATGTGTGATCATATTTGAGTTTCTGTTTTGAAAAACGAAACTGTTATGCATGTTGTCTTAAAATGCGAAAAATGCATTCTGTTGGTGTTTTAATAATCTGTGATGTTTGCTGTTCTGGTTGTTATCTCATTGCTGTTTTGGTTGTTATCTGATTCTGTTTTTCTGTTGTGTTGTTAAAAATCTGTTATTGATCATGTTGAGGGTGATTTTTAAAGGAGAATGATTTAACTAGGTGAAGGTGTTTTCTGGAAAATCTGTTGTTGATGAAAAACATTTTGAGTTTTGTTGTTTCCAAAGAATGGTGATTTTATTTTGGTGTTGTGTTGGTTTTTCAAAGAAAAAAATTTGAAAATGTGTTGAAATTTTCTATGAAATTTCACTGAATTCGAAGGTGTATTCGAATACGGCATGAGTGTATTCGAATACAGCCTGCAAAACTTCAGTTTTATTCAAATTTTTGAACTTGTATTCGAATACGAGCCTCTGTATTCGAATACAGATAAGGGATTTTTGCTTCTGACTTAGCCTCTGTATTCGGCTACGACCATGTCGTATTCGAATACAGGACTGCAATTTTTGCCACTGTATTCGCATCTGTATTCGACTACGACAGCCTCGTATTCGAATACAGAATGCTGATTTTTCACTGTTTTTGCCTCTGTATTCGAATACAAGGGAGCTGTATTCGAATACAGCTTGTTTTTTTTCAAAAATTTTAGTTTTAAACAATGGTTTATGAACTTAAAGAGTTGGGAAAATATTGGGAAGGTTTGTAATGAATTAAAATGGTGTTTTTGATATGGTTTGAGGTGGTGATGATGAGGTTCTGGAGTTCTTTATTGATGCTGTGAAAAATGTTGAGTTTACACTGTTGTAGCTTCTGTATTCGAATACAAGGAAGCTGTATTCGAATACAGAGTGTTGATTCTGCACTGTTTTAACTTCTGTATTCGAATACAAGGAAGCTGTATTTGAATACAGATTCGTTTTTCCAAAAATCTCAGTTTTAAACATTGTTTTATGAACTTTAAGAGTTGGGGAAACATTGGGAAGACTTGTGATAAATAAAAATGGAGTTTTTGAGATAGTGTGAAGTGGTAATGATGAGGTGCTTGAATGTTTTTATTGAGGTGATGATAATGAAATTATTTGGGTTGAGATGGTTTTGGGGAAATGATGGAAAGGCAGAATTTTGCTGATGTTTGCATATTGTTTTCAGTGAAGAGAAAACATCGCATGTTCATGCATTGCATAGTCAGGTGGTAACCGCGATGGGCCACAGAGTAATGCGTAAAACATGCTGGTCTGTTGAGCGACTGCACGAGTGCTGGTCTGTTGAGCGACTGCACTGGTACTGGTCTGTGAGCGACTGTACCTTGATATGCGCAAAACGTGCTAGTTTGTTGAGCGACTGCACGAGTGCTGGTCTGTTGAGCGACTGCACTGGTACTGGTATGTGAGAGACTGTACCTTGGTATATGTGAAACGTGCTGGTCTGTTAAGCGACTGCACGAGTGCTGGTCTGTTGAGCGACTGCACTGGTGCTGATTTGTGAGAGATTGCACCATGGTCATGTTGGCCATTAAAGTGTAACATATGAAAATTGTGCTGGTCTGTGAGCGACCGCACGTGTGCTGGTCTGTGAGCGACTGCACCTTGGTAATTCCAAGAAGTTGAGTACATGAGCATATACATTTTGCATCGGGGTGGTTGACCGGTGGGTTATGATGTGGATATATGTTGATGATTGGAAATTGATGTGTGTAAGTATCTTATAAAATCTGAATTTCTGATGAATGGTTGTGATTGCTGAGTGGATGGTTGTACTTACAACATGTTTTCCATATTAATTGGTTGCTGTTTGAAAAGGCATACATGTCATGAAATTTCAAAATGAGCACCCTTATTTATCATCATTGTTATATGATATGCCATGGATATATTTGTTATTGTTGATATAAATGCTATGTGTTATTTGTTAATTTCGGTCGGTGACCCTTTACTATTATTGTGGAAAATTGGGCTTTGCCCTCAGATGATACCCAAACCCGTCCCACCGACAGTTACACTAATGACGGAAACGTCGTTAGTTTCCCCTGATCTTCACGTACGGAGTATTCGTGGACAACGTAGAGGGACAGACGACTGGGGTGAAGACGAGACTTGTGGAGGAGGCGGTGGAAATAACTTGTTACTGTAGCTTAGTGCATGATCAGAATAGACTTTTTGTATAGGGCCTAGTGTTGAGGGCTGTATTCACTTATTTTGGGATTATTGTGTATTTTCTTTCTGCAACTCTGATAATATTTTAGATTGGGATAATTGTATATTTTCCGCACTCTGATAAATATTTTGGTGGGTCCAGGATACAGTTTTGATGTATCTTCATTTTGGTATATTTTGAAAATCAATTTCCCAAAATTTTCTTACGTTGTTATAATCATGGCGTAATTAATTAATTACTTTTATGTCGTTTGGATTACGACAAATTATTTTAATAAATGACTTAATTTTATTTTAATTCCTTTGAATTAAGTTCCGGAAATTCATTTATTTATTTCGGTTGAAAAAAAAAACATTCGCGCTGTGTTTTAAACTCGGGGTATTACACTCTGCTAAATGTAAATTCTTATACAAAGCTCCAGAAGAATTTCATGAAGACTACTCAAGCAACGAACACAATAGCCACGAAGAGGATGAATCTGAGGAAATTCTTCAACCTGAACCTATGAATGTCATTCATCCTCGCTCCCCTACACGCTGCTACCATTCCAGCCATCACACCGACTCCTCCTCAACTCAAAACCAAAAAATCCTCCTCATCTAAATCATCCTCCTCAACCCCTATTAGAAGGTCCTCCAGAATCATGTCTGGGGTCGTATCTTCAATGAAACCGCTCCCACAAGACAACACTTTCTACGTGGTTGACTCTGATGACTTGGAGCAGATGTTATCTGCTGACTCAATCCCTAAACCACACTCCGACAAAACCTCCTCCAAAGCCACCTCTCCTAAAAATTCTCAACCTCCAAAAACAACATCCACCAAAAAACCCCGTACAACTTTCACCAAACCCTCACCTAAAAAATCACATTCCTCTTCCTCAAAGAATCCTTCCAATGCCTCACTATTTGAATCTCCAACATTGGGGAAAAACTACATTTCAAAATGGCAAGATAAATCTGTAGTCAAAGGAAAAATCATTGACCTTGAGGATTTAAAAAGGGGGGATTCGATGTGGAAGACTTTTTTGATCAACTTGGCTGGACCTCATTTTTGCGTGTCAATGAACCCCAATACCTGTGCCTTGTTAGGGCGTTTTACGCTGCTGCAAATAGATCCAAAGGTGATACTGGTTTCAGTATTGTCCTCAAAGGAGTGCATATGCAAATCAACCGCAGTTCCTTATGCCAAATCTTAGATATTAGTGATAAAGGACCTCACTGCTTCTCTGAAACTTAGTATTCATCATGCAATGTCACACGAGGTTCTGTCCTCAAGAACACACTGATTAATCCTCTAAAACCTCAAGTGACTTCTAACCTCTTCCCTATGTGTCGCATCCTACACAATTTTTGTGTGCATTTCATTATGCCACGAGGTGGAAGCTTTGAGAAAGTCACCGAGCTCGATCTTCTGCATATCCATCATCTCATGTCCGGCTCACCTCTTCATTTGGGCAACATTATTTTTTGCTTCATGTTGAACGCTGCAATTTGGGGTCGTTCAGCTCCATAGGGGATGATTCTGA
Organism: Cicer cuneatum; assembly: GCA_037974295.1. Classification (NCBI taxonomy): domain Eukaryota; kingdom Viridiplantae; phylum Streptophyta; class Magnoliopsida; order Fabales; family Fabaceae; genus Cicer; species Cicer cuneatum. Next base: position 64,851,657 of record JBBPBO010000001.1, on the reverse strand, counting down.
CCAAAGTCTTCAAAAATTTTAAGCTTCCTCTGGATGATGAACCATTTATTTACTTTAACAACACATTTTCAATGCAAAATATAAAGCAGATGAAACTTCAACCCCTGACCAATCCCAATAAAAAATTTCCACCACAACTGCTTCTGCCCCCACAAAGTCATCATTTGCACCGCCACCAGCTTCAACGAAGAAGAAGAAGCTACAAAAAGCTTCAACAAAAATTTCACCACCACAAGCTACAACAGTGCAGCCTCTTTTAGAGGACACTACCTCACACCCCATCCAGGAACCATTCAATCCTGGTGATTGCACTCCCACTCCACCTCGTGACTTTGATGATACATTTCTGTCATAATCTCCAACACTCACTATCATTCCTTCCTCTCATGAAGCAGCTCCTCCAATTGAGGATGCCATAGAGGACATTCCTCCCTAACTTATGGATGATGGTGAAGAGCTGTATTATTCTAACCAAGAATCCCTCCTGTTGAGCCTGTTGAAACTTCACATAATTTAGAGGAAACCTTTATGACGCCTCCATATCCTCCTTTAAGTCCATCACATCCGCCCCAAGTATGTTTGAACAATGTTATTCCTTCTCAAGCATTTGTCCTTCCTCCTCGTACAAATGCTCATTTTCAATCTGCTCCATTTATTGGTGAATCCTCCCGACCTCTGCTTAAGGTTACTGGTCAGTTTAGCTCAATTGATTAATTTTTGGCCAAGACCAGTGAGCAATCGTCCAAGGACAAAGCTGATAGTTCACATAACAAAAGTGCGAGTGTCAACAATGTACCAAAGGACAAACGCTCCGGCACGAGGACGAATGAAAGATGAAGCCAAAGAGAGATCCGACTTTTAAAGAAGATTAGAAAGGATAAAAAAAAAGTTGTTTGTTAACTTCACACACTTTCAACACTCAATGGCTCAGTTTGGCCTTATCCTCGAATGGGTAACAAAACAATTGGTTCCTACCATTGCGCTTGGAAACCATCCTCCCATGCTGTCGGCCCACTCTCCTCCTACTGATGTTCCACGTCCATCAACATCCTCATCCTCAGATATTTTTGTTGTTGACTCAATTCAAGGGGAGAAAGATTATGAAGTCTTTGGTTGCATTTTTTTAGAAAAATATTGTTTAAATTTATGTTTCCAAAACGCTCTTTGAATGATCTTTGTAATATGTCATTTTGAAATATGTCATTTTGAAAAACGTCTGCTTATCTATTATTCAGTTCAATGAAAGTTCGTTAATTGATGACTATTCATCATATGCATAGTTTTCATTGTTTTTAGTCTTATTTATCTTCTATCATTAGTTAATTTAATGATTTATTTGATATATTTTGTTGATTCAAATTCTTGGGTTTAATAAAATGCTTATGTTCTTATTTCGTTGATTAAGTAGAGATTTTTTGGAGTTTTGTGTCGTTTCTTTGTTTTTAATGCAGTGCTGAATTCTGGTGAGAAATCAACATGACCTATGTGGAGTATTTCAGTGATATCTGGAGTTGTAGAGGTCCAATTGGAGTCAAACTAAGTTCAAATGAAAGCTAAAATACATAGCTACAACTTTTATGAAGACACCGGAACCAAATTCGGACTCCAAATAGTAGAAATATGCAGTATACGTCAGACAGAAGATGTTGTGCGCCTGAAACGCATTTCTGCACTGCTGATTCTGTTTAAATGCGCCTGAAGCGCAAGGCCAGCGCCTTGGGCGCTGCAGATTGCATAAAATTGAGTTTTTCTGATCTTTTAGGGATCTTTTGGTCAATTGGGAAACTCAGAAACTTGTGCCCTAGCAGAGAAGCTCAGAGACGGCTGTTCTACACCATTGAAGGAGTTTTATCAAGAATCATTCATGAATAAGTTTATTTGTTAGGGATGAGTGAAACAAGATGAATCCCTTAATTGTCTGATTTGATTCTTTGTTATATGAATAAGTTTATTGAATTATTTTTCTCATCTCTGTGCTTAATGCTTTTTATTGCCTAATCAACTTTAAAATGTTTTACGATTCGTATTTTGAAACGCAAGTGGACTTTACGAATGCTTGAGAAGAGAAACTCATGATATTGTAGTCTAGGGATAGATGCAGGTCATGAAACCAATTGAATTAGTTGCAAAGGCAGCAGTTTAAAAAGAGAATTTTTGTATTGTAAAACTTAATCCTAATTTTAAATCCATTAAGGAATTAGGGGTTATTTTGGAATTAATGGTTCTGTCACTAAGACATTAGGGCAAGAATACTAAAGAAAATTCGGTAATAATTCAATAAAGGAATTCAGTAACTAAGATCAAATTGGAAACCAAAGTTGGACTCGTATTGAAACTCATCCCTGACATTTTTCTCATTATAAAAGTTCAATTTTATTACTGTTGTTATTTCAAATATTATTCTACTCAATCTAGAAACTTTTTGTTCAATTTCAGTAATTAAATATAATACGATAGTAAAACGCAATCCTTGAGTTCGACACTCGGTACTACCGTTTTAATTATTACTTGCAACGATTCAGTACACTTGCTGAAATGCTATCAAGTTTTTGGCGCCGTTGCCGGGGACTGCCATATCACTATTGAGTTATAATTTATTTACTTAATTGGAATTTATTTACTTAATATAAATTTTTTGTTTTCTTTTATTTTTAATTTTGAAAAAAAAATTGTTTTTCTTTTATTTTCTATTTTTATTTGTTGAGCTTGCTAATGTCGTGTGCTAGTGGTTTGTCTCTTCTTTGTTTGAGATAACTATTCGCTGTAGAGCATGGAAGATTGTAATGATGATATTCTACTACAATTATATGAAGAGTGTGATACTTGTCTTATATCTGCTATATTACGCATAATTGAGGGACAAATCTTGAGAGATACATTTGTAAAATATCACCCTCAAACGCGCCCTATTAGGTGTGACTTTTGCAGAGAAGGACATAGGAATGGAACTTGTTTTGATGACTATGTCGCACAACTAGAATATGAAGATTTATTGGTTATAGAAGCAGAAGACGACGAGTATTATATGAAAAAGATCAATTGGGAACAAACTCTACCCCGTAAAATTCTATCAAAAGAATCAGATGACAAAGACTTTCACGTTAAGGATGTTTTAATTGAATTCATGAAGAATAACATGGTTTCAATTGAAAGATTTGAAAGTCAATGTGAGAGGTTATTTGAGCAAGTGGTTGAGTTTGAGAAGATGGAGGAGAAGTTGAAGATTGAAGATGACTTCATAGTTGTGGTAAAAGAAGATAAGCAAGAGGAAAACACGAACAAGGAAAAGAAAAAAGAAGAGATTGATGAAGTTCGAGATTCAATCTATGCCTTGTTCATCAATGTCCAATTGAAAAGGACATGGAAGCAACATCATTTATTTCTCAAGTTCATGGAATTTCTACCAAACAAAAAGAAGAAGAAGGATGATGTGTTCTTTCTGTCCTATATGCCACCTTGACAATAGTTGGGCGTCAAGTTAATGACTTTAAAAAAGCGCTTCGTGGGAGGAAACCCATAGGTAGAGGTAACTTTTATTTTTGCAATCTTACTTTTGTTATTTGAATTTGTTTCTTTTTAACTGTGTGTAAACGTGCACTATAATGAAGAATTGTTAACAACTTGAAGCTGGTTTTAAGTTAAATTTTTTTAGATTTTGAAATTTAAACTTTATTTTTTGCTCATATCATTGATCAATTCGACGAGTTTCACCAATGCATACAATGCTGATTACTAAGCAGTTGTAGAGGGCTAACTTGCCATCAATTTTTCAAAAAAAAAAAATTTAGTAACACACTTGGCATAGTTTTGAAAGTTCACACTCTCTCTTGTTTATCCTAGCTGTGAGCTTTTGAGCCTAAACACTTCAATTTCTTATTGTGTGATTATCTAGACATGTGTTAACCCTTCAGAACTTGCACTAATTCTGACTTGCATCACTTGTGATTTATGCATACACGGAGGCAATTTTCTTTGGTCGTCTGAGCCTTTCTAACTACCCTATGCAAATTTTATACTTTGCTAGCCCCTTTGATCCTTGCCATTTTCTTTTGGTTACTAGCCACATTACAAGCCAAAGACCTGACTTTAATTAAATCATCTTACTTGGAGTTAAGTAGAAAAACAAATTTCTCGTCTTGGTAAAGTTATAAGTTTGAGGTTGCTCATGGGATAGCAACCTTTTAAGTTTTGGGTGGTTCTCACGAAAAAACAAAAAAAGAAAAAAAAATTAGTTTGAGTACATTGATAAATAACATCTTCTTAGTTCTTTTGTCAATGGTTGAGAATTTCCACCATAATATGTGAAAAAATAAAATAAAATAGAATAAAAGAAGGAGAATAATTTGAAAATGTATGCATAACTCCAAGTTTATTGAATCCCTTAATTGTCTGGTTTGATTCTTTGTTATATGAATAAGTTTATTGAATTATTTTTCTCATCTCTGTGCTTAATGCTTTTTATTGCCTGATCAACTTTAAAATGTTTTACGATTCGTAATTTAAAACGCAAGTGGACTTTACGAATGCTTGAGATGAGAAATTCATGATATTGTAGTCTAGGGATAGATGCAGGTCATGAAACCAATTGAATTAGTTGCAGAGGCAGCAGTTTAAAAAGATAATTTTTGTACTGTAAAGCTTAATCCTAATTTTAAATCCACTAAGGAATTAGGGGTTATTTTGGAATTAAAGGTTCTGTCACTAAGACATTAGGGCAAGAATACTAAAGAAAATTCGGTAATAATTCAATAAAGGAATCCAGTAACTAGGATCAAATTAGAGACCAAGGTTGGACTCGTAGTGAAAGTCATCCCTAACATTTTTCTCATTATAAAAGTTCAATTTTATTATTGTTGTTATTTCAAATATTATTCTACTCAATCTAGAAACTTTTTGTTCAATTTCAGTAATTAAATGTAATTTGATAGTAAAATGCAATCCTTGAGTTCGACACTCGGTACTACCGTTTTAATTATTACTTGCAACGATTCAGTACACTTGCTGAAATGCTATCATTTATTCCAAAATTGCATATCTCAAAAAACACTTCTATAAGAATGCTTGAAGGAAGATTTTTTTTTTTCAAAAACATTACTTGTATGATTAAGGGGGAGCTTAAGTATTTCATCATTATTTTTATCATAATCTAAAGATTTTCTTCATCATAAAAAAGGGGGAGATTGTTGAGACAAAATATCTCTTAAATGGTTTTAATGATAACAAAATTGTTTAAAAAGATTATGATTGTGGTTAATGACTAATCTGTGCTTTTGAGTGATTTTATGTTAGAAAACAAGTTAAGCTTCAGTAAGATGCAAAAGAGAAAAATATGAGTCAATCCAACAAGTTTTCAAAACTGGAGGATAGACATACAAGAGGATGAACCCTTAAGAGGATAAAGAGATAGTGAGAAGATAATTACACACACAAATTTATATTGGTTCATCCAATGAAGGCTACGTCTAGTCCTCACACACTTGTGAGATTTCACTAAGTATCAAAAAATGATTAACCTCTCACTGAGGTTGGTTACAATTTGTGTATTCTAGAGCTTCACCAGGCTTACAATCTTCTCTCTCAAATTTCAACTTCTCTCAAGTGTATCTCACTTGGAAATTACAAGAGATATGATGTAGTTTGGGTTGTTTCTCTTTGTTTACACTTTCTAGAAAGAAATTTCAAAGATCTAGTGAAAGATTATAGAAAGTATGAAGAGTGGATAAAAAATGCTATTGATAGCCTTAGACTTTTTCTTTTTATGCTTAGTTGTCTCATGAATGAATAAGATCAGCCTTCCTTTCATAGAGATAAGGAAACTTTTTCTTCAAGAAAGTTGTCCTTTATGACCGTTAACTTAAGTTGTAATGAACCTTGAAGTTTGTCTTGATTTGCAAAATTGTCATTGAATCTATCCTCATTTTACCTTGTATTTAGGAGGTTGATTTTCACGAAGCTATCTTGGAGGTTCTACCTTTCTAGAAGTTTGAAATTGGAAAGTGTTTTTCCCTTTTTTCTTTTCCAAGACATGTATAGTCTTTACTTTACATGACAAGTGCAACCTTTTATACTTTGGTACTTTTAGTCATTTCCAATGCAGGAGGACGAAGAAATAGATAGTCATCCTCTAGTGTTCATCCTCTGGCATGGAACTTCTTTCTGATGACTTTGTATCTTTTTGCTATTTGTCCAGAATTTTATCTTCTCTTATTTTTGACTTGGATCAATGATAATTTTTTTGCCTTTATAAAAGTTCATCCTCTTGATAGGAGGTTGATATGGTTTTGTCAATAGTCTATCCTCTTGCTGGGAGGTTGAGATCTTTTGACTTGAATCTTTGGATTGTTGTATGAATGAACCTGTTCCTTTCTTAGCAAAACACTTAAATGCACACATTAGTATAATCATAATCTTTTGAGATAATTTTGTTTATCATTAAAATATTTGAAAGAGATTTTTTCTCAACAATCTCCCCCTTTTTGATGATGACAAAATTTCCTTAGATGATGAACAAAAAATTGTAAAAGTGTTTTTTTTTTAGTTCAAAGCTCCCCCTTAGTATGAGCTGATAAGAAAGGGGCTCCCCCTCAAAAAGTGCATAAGACAATTGAACCAATCATAATACTTCATATTGATAATATATAGATAATACAAAAACTGGTTCGAAAGAAAAAAAATAGAGAGATTTGAACAAGATAGTTTCAAAAAAAGCATCTTCTTTCCTAACTACCCTAATCAGTGACAATTTAGATGTAATATTTATCCCCCAAGTTTGTCAACAGCAAAAAGTAGTGGGGTCCAGAGTATTTCAGTCTACTTGGATGGGGAGGAATTATCAGATGAGGAGGAGGTTGAAGGACGACGCAGTGGTGGAGGAGGTTGAACAGAAGTCACAATAGGTTGTGCATATGGAGCAACAATCTTGACCAAATTTACAGTAACCCATTCCAGGAGTGTGCTAAACTATGCAAGGGTGTGATGAAATGTGGCCATGCTAGTAAAAAAAAATTTATGATCCTTACGGATCTTCTTCAGTGCACGTAGCTCTTTTTGAGAGCGACGTTCTTCTGCTTTTGGATCAGAGGTGGGAGGGACAGAGTTAGCAAGGACGGGGTCAGCGTTGACGCTGGTGCTATTGATCTGAGAGCATATACCTTTGTTTTGAGATGAGTTTTCTCTTGATTTTTCTAAGAAGGATTCAAGGGAACTGAATCGTTCTGTGACTTCAAGGAGAGGTGCAGTAGAGTGTTCGTTGATGATAGGTGGAATAGAGGAAGTAGTGATGATAGGAGTAGTGCAAACCTTAGTAGGAGAGGAAAAAATTTGAGACATAATACAACAGAGTTGAGTTGGTTGAGATGGACTTGTAGGAGGATAAGGAAAAAGAAATGGTTCTTGCAGATTCTGGGATGGTTCTTGAGGATTAGATGGGGGTGGAGTTGTTGGTGGTGAAAACTAATGGGCAGTGAGATTGAGATCGAAGTAGAGCTCTGCACCATCTTCCATAAGTTGAGGAGGTGAGTTATGTAACTCATCCTCTGCTGGAGGATGGACTTGATCTTCAAAAGAAAAAAATATGAAGTTGAGGAGAGGGAAGACGTTCAGAGAGGTTGACATTTGTGGAAGGTGTAGCAGATGGGATTTGTGGGCTGACGTCAGAGGGAGCAGTGGATGTGACAGGAGGTTGAGGTGAAGGAGTAGAGGTTGAGTTCTTTTTTGATTTTTTCTTGGTGGAAACAGGAGATGAGACCTTTTCGGAAGAGGCCTTTTTGTGAGAGGGATTTTCCGTAGGGTCAAGGTGTATTTGATTAACGTTTCTGGAAGAAAAAGTGTTGTTGAAAACAATAGATTGTTCGTCATCCAGAGACACTTTGAAAATTTTGGTGAGGATCATTCCATAAAAAGCTGATCTTCCAAGGCGGGCAGTGTTCAACATAAAACTAAAAATGATGTTTCCAAGGTGATGGTGGATGATCAGGATGTCCAACTCAGTTACATTTTCGTAACTGCCAGCCCTAGAAACAACATAATGTACACAAATGTTGTGTAGCACTCTACAGATTGGAAGGAGGTTGGAGTCAATTTGGGGCTTAGGAGGATGAATGAAAATATTAGCGAGGATAGAGGAGCGAGTAACTTTGTAATGTGAGTACCAAGCTTCAAAAAACGAGTGGGGTCCATCATCACGTATGTGAAAAATTTGACATAGTGAGGTGGGAGTTAGCTCAATGTGTGCCCCTTTCACAATAACACTAATGCAAGTGTCACCCTTGGACACATCTGCAGCAGCATAAAAAGCCCTGACCAACTTTGGATATTGGGGCTCGTTGACAAGTAGAAAGGAGGACCAACCGAGTTGATCAAATAGTTCTTCCATATTTATGCCTCATTGTGTTAGACCTTTCAAGTCAATGATTTTTCCATTTATGACAGACTTGTCCTGCCATTTTTTGCATATTTGGTTTCCAGGAACGTGGATTCGAAAAGAGGAAATTTAGGTTTTTTGGGTGAAGCTGGGTGTGTGGATTTTTTTGGAGTCACCTGTTTTTTTGAAGTTATAGGTTTGGAAGATATAGGTTTTGTAGGTTTGGGATGTAGGAGACTTTCTGGAATCAGATTTTGTTGCCTCAGAATCATCTGAGTGAATGATATGAGCAGTGTTATCTTGAATTTTTTGTTCGGATGTAAGTTTTCCCGACATAATGCGTGCTGAACGTCGAGAAGGTGTTGATGAGGAGGATTTTTGAGAAGAGGTTTTCTTAGTTTTAGAGAGGTGAGGAGGAGGAGATGAGAGGTTTTGAGGTGTTGTAGTGAACAGAGGAGGATGGATAATGCTGACTGGTTCTGGTGAGGAAATGTTAGGAGTGGGATTATTTTGATTGAGGAGTCACTTGAGAAGCTTTCAGAGTGATCTTCAGTTGGTTTCGAAGAGAATTTCCTTTTTCCAGAGGTTTTGGTGCGAGCCATGAGTGAAAAACGTGAAGGATTTATGAGGGTTTTGATTTTACTGAGAGTAAAAAAGTGAAGAAGGCAAGGAGCTGGATGAAGGTGAAAGGATTAGATAGTGACTTATAAATAAGTTACCATTGGAAGAAGGAAGGATAGAGGCTGTAGGTGTTAATCATTTCAGGCTATGGGCGCGCACGGGGAACTAGCAGTTGGGCAGTGTATTGGCAGCGGAAAATGAGGAGTTTTTGCAGAGAAATAGAAGGCAATCAGTAGCAATTGACGTGCCACTTTCTGACTTTTGCATTTTCAAAACTTAGAGGAGGATGGTGGTGCTTTTCTAAGTTATCCGTCCTCAGAGCTAAAGATTTTAAAGCAAACAATTTTAAAATAATTTAGAATAATAAGAGAATTTTGACAAATGCATATAATATATAAATGAACTAATTTAAACAAATTTTTGAAAACTTTATGAAGGAAAGTTTTTCTAAAATGTTTTTGAAACGATCCCCCTGGAGAGGTTTAGTGAATATGTCAGCAAACTGATTTTCAGTTTCAATGAAGATTAATTCAACATCTACTATTTGAACATGATCTCTTAAGAAATAATGTTTGATTTCTATATGTTTGGATCTAGAGTGTTGAATTGGATTTTTAGAAAGATTTATAGCACTAGTGTTGTCGCAAAGGATGAGAATTTTGGCGTACCTTAATGAGTAATCTTCCAGTTGATTTTTTACCCAAAGTATTTGCGAGCAACATTGGGCAGTAGATACGTATTCAACCTCTGTAGTGGAGAGGGCAATGGTATTTTGCTTTTTACATGACCAACTTATGAGAGATGAGCCAAGAAATGGACAACCTCCACTTGTGCTTTTCCTTTCAACTTTGTCACCCGCATAGTCAACGTCACAATATGCCATAAGGTTAAGATTTGAGTCGTTTTTGTACCATATTCCCAGATTGGTGGTTCCAACTAGGTACCTGTGAAGGTGCAAACACGAGAAGGGGGTTGAATTGTGTTTGCCAAACTCGAATTCTTTTTGTTGTTTTGTTGAATCTTGATGTGAATTACTTGATGAATAAATAATTAGACTTAGCAGCGGATAATAACAGCATAAGAACACAAAGATTTATCCTGGTTCACCATTAACTTGGCTACATCCAGTCCCTTCATTCTGAAGGCTTTAATCCACTAGTTCAAAACACTTTGAATTACAACACCTGACCCTCCAAGCCAGTCTTCTCAAACAGCCTGACAACCCCAGACTTTTGAGGAACAACACCACCTTGACCCTACAAGCCAAGTCTTCTCAAACAGCCTGCTGACCCCAGACTATTGAGGAACGAGAACAACACCATGACTCTACAAGTCAAGTCTTCTCCAACCAATCAGAGTCACAGTATCCACTAAGTTGGTATGTAGGAGTTTTCTTGTAGAACAAGGTTAGGTTAGTAGTGCCTTTTAGGTATATAAGAATTCTCTTCACAACAGTTAAATGGGATTCCCAAGCGTCAGACTGAAATCTAGCACATACACATACACTAAACATAATGTCAGGTCTAGAAGCAGTAAGATAGAGTAGAGATCCTATCATACCTCTATATGATTTTTTATCAACCTTTTTGCCTGAGTCATCCTTTTCAAGTGAGCAGGTAGGACGCATTGGGGTAGCCATAGGTTTGCTGTAACACCCCGACCCTTCAGCGTTATCGGCGGTGCTACCGTAACATCCCGACCCTTCAGCGTTATCGGCGATGTTACTCGGTCTTCTCACTCCCCCTAACCACCCAGTAGAAATAGTGAGTTTTTGCCTTCCGTGGGAATCGAGCCCGGTACCTGGGCGATAAGTAACCGTCTCCTCACATTCCGAATTTTTGGTCCAAAACGTTACTAAAAAAAATACTTTTAGAAAAATTTACGATAATTTTTTTTTGTAAGAATATCTACATTTATACTTTTAAATAATTAGCAACAATCACATTTATGCTTTTAAATAATTAGTAACAATCACATTTGTTTAATATTATAAAAAAAAGTTTATTCAAGCTAAAATAAAGGAAAAATCAATTATTCCTAAACGGAAGCAAAAATCCACTTCCGTATTTATAGAATTCGAATGCATTTAAAAGTTTAGTGACAAAAATTAAAAAAATAAATAAACATAGAAATTTTGCGGCAATACTTATTATTACAAAATTGTCTTGAAAACCCCATTTTTACCCCACGTTCGCCGCACGTTAATACTCATCAATTACTCTTGAATCTCCTCGAACTCATTAGTACCTAAAATGTTGTTGTAAGGGTCAATTTTTTCCATCATCCACATCAAACCAAAGCTAAACATATAGAAGAATAACACAAAACATATAAAGGTAAAAACTTGTAATTTAAAAGAAAAAAATGCGCAAACAGTAAATTGTATATAAAAATATGCATAATGCATGCTCCTAAAACTATATGATCCAGATATAAACCTGCCACTAAGGCAACTTCCACACAGAAAGATCACCCATACCAATGGGGAAAATAAACCTGCCACTAAGGCAACTCCCACGAAGATGCATATGCCATGACATGACCATATATTATCACAATTATACTCGCACACAGCCCACTAAGAATCATGTCATATACATTCAAAAAATCACCCTTTTTAAAACCATCATCTTATTCACATCACAAAGATCACATATCACACATCCTTATCATGAAAATCATATATTCATAGACAAATAATCATTCAATAATAATTTTCACCACGTACGCATAAAAATCGGGACTTGACTTCATTTACACCATAAAGATTAAAACTTTATATATAACAAGAAACTTCAAACTCCAACTCATAATACATCATCAAAATCAAAACTTTATCATATATATAACATAAGAAAAATCATATTTTGCTTCATATCCATCATAAAAATTAAAACTCTATCATGTATAATATAAAAATTCATATTTTACTTCTTAAAAAGACATACATTACATATCGAACTCAACGTAAAGGATTTCATATTCCATTATTTTATTTTATTAGTCTACATTTATTTCTTTCAAAAGCAAGCAATTACAATTATTAGTTCTATGTCATCCAACTAACGGTCTAACTCAAATTTGTGTGGGGAAAAGCCCTTACCTTGGCCGCTTTTCTTCCTAGTACGAAACTCTAAGCTCCCACGAAGTTGTTCACACGAAGAGTTTGCCGCACGAAGGAGATGAGGTGTGAAGGAGATGACGGCTAGGGTTTCGGTATTTTTTTCTGCTTACTATTACTTAGTATCGAAATATTGTGGACTTTAGGGAAAATTTAAAGTGGAGATTATTGGGTAGATAGTGTTGGGCCCAAATAAAGAATGGATCAATTGGTAGTGGGAATGTGAGGAGGCGGTTACTTATCCCCCAGGTACCGGGCTCGACTCCCACGGAAGGCAAAAACTCACTATTTCCACTAGGTGGTTAGGGGGAGTGAGAAGACCGAGTAACATCGCCGATAACGCTGAAGGGTCGGGATGTTATGGTAGCACCGCCGATAACGCTGAAGGGTCGGGGTGTTACATTTGTAGTCACTCATCTTAAACTTCTTGAGAAGCTCTTTTGTATATTTTGTTTGATGAATGTAAATACCTTTTTGACTTTGCTGAATTTGTATCCCTAGGAAGAACTTAAGTTCTCCCATCAAAGTTATTTTTTAGTAAGAAATAACTAAGTCTATCATACCATGCCCTAGGTGCTTTTTTAAACCACACAAAGTTTTAAAAACATGGTTTGGAAATTCAGAACTTTCAAAACCCGGGGGTTGTTTAACATATACTTCTTCACCAAAAAATGCACTTTTAACATCCATTTGAAATAATGAAATATTATTATAAGCAACAAAGGAAAGTAGGATACGAATAGCTTCTAACCTGGCCACTAAAGCAAAAGTCTAAGTGTAGTCAATACCTTCTTACTGACTATATCCTCGTGCAACACATCGTCCCTTGTTTCTAACAACTTCTCCTTTTTCATTCAACTTGTTTCTGAAAACCCACTTGGATCCAATAATGTTTTTTTCTAGTCTTTGAACTACATCCAAAATATCATTCATTTAGCTCTTCTTGCATTGATAGACTTCATCTATATCCTTCTTCTAACTCATCTTCAAATTTATCCTTTGAAGATTTGTCGTATTCTTGCTTACAGCTTCTGCTTTTTCAAGTTTTTTTTTGCATGCATCAGCTTCTGGTTCTAGTAAACCTGCATCAGCTTGCTCTGGTTCTGGTAAACCAGCTTCGGTTTCCTCTGGTTCTGGTAAACCAACATCATTTTCCTCTGGTTCTGGTTAACCTGCATCAGCTTCATCTTGCTTTGACTTTTCAGGTCAAGCTATTTGTCATATAATCAAATAATTTAAAAATGAACTCAATACAGCCAAACCATTAATTCTGCTTCTGGTGGTTTCTGCTTGTTTTTGAAACCACTGGAATGTTGTTTCTGCTGAAGTGTTCAATTCTTGTCGATCACCTGGTTCCTTTAAATCTTTGAGAAACTGCAAAATACCTATCTAACTTTGATTTTTAAGATCAAACTTCTTGTTATCACAGTAAACAGAATATCAAAAAAATAATAATATTTAAAGAAAGATATAACCTATATGACCAGTTTTAGTTTCACTATGAAAACCCTCGTATTTCTTCTTTTCTGGTTTTCAAATTTTTAAAGTTACATATTGTGTGATTAGAGAGTCTTGATGAAGGAATTTGAATTCCCTTCCAGGTTGATGAATTTGATTGGAGTCTTCAAAGAAGTCTCCTGATTCTGATCCTTAATCTGCCACTTTTGTTTCTGCTGATGTATCAGGTTCTTCTGATGGTAATTCTGATTCTTCTGGTAGTTCCAGCTTTGTTGATATGTGCGATTTCTCTGATATTTCTGGTTCATTATATGGTTCTGGTTCTGATATGTATTGTGTTGATCAGTCCTTCTTCCACTAGAGTTAATTTGCTTCTGTTTGGTAGATGTTGGAACATAGACTTTTTTCCCTTCATATATTGCCAGCATCCATTGACCAGACACCATGACTGGTGTTTCACTTTGGTTGCTCAGAACATCTGCAACATAAACAATTTTATCTTTTGGTACCCAAATCTGGTTGGGTCTAGGTTTGTTAGTCTTGAAAAGTTTCTTGTCTTTCCTTGATTGTATCATGGGACAAGATAACTCTGAGTGACCTTTCTAAGCACGAACAACACACAAAAAATCAGAGGAAATAGGTTTAGTTGGAGTTACAGATTCATCAAATCCTATGCCTGTTTTACCATTGTTACTAACTCCATAAATCATAGAAGCATATTTGCTTCTTTCCATACCATTAAAAATAAAATTTTGTAAAACTTGTTCATGCATATCAGAATTACTTATAGTATTTTTACTTGATGTTGAACAAAAATTACTTGTTAGAGTTAGATTTTCAGACTTAAGCTTAGCAATATCAGATTTAAGAGATGCATTTTCTATTTTACATTCTGCATTTTGATTCTTTAAAACATCGATTTCTTTGGTTAGAATTGAATTTTCTTCCCTAAGTGTTTTCCGTTTTAAAGACAGTTTGTTGTTGATATTTAAAATATCACTCATTGCAGTAATTAAATCAGATCGGGTAAGTTCAGAAAATACCTCTTTTTCTTCTTTTGATGATTCACTTCCAGAATCAGAGTCTGTATCGGATCCAGAGGCAGTGTTGGTGTGAGCCATCAAAGCCAATTCTATTTCTGATTCACTTCGAGAATCAGAGTCTGTGTTGGATCCAGAGACAGTGCTGGTGTAAGTCATCAGAGCCAGTTCCGCTTCTTCATCTTCTAATTCTCTTCCAGAGTCAGCATCTAGGTCGAATCCAGAGGCAGAATAAGTGTGAGCAAATTCTGCTTCTTTTTTTTCAAAGTCAGCATCTGTGTCGAATCCAGAGGTAGAATGAATATGAGCCATCAGAGCCAATTCTGCTTCTTATGATTCACTTTTAGAGTTGGATCCAGAGGCAGAATGATCAGCTCACTCAAGTCTCATGAAATAGAACTAGAAGCAGACGAACCAAACAAGAAGAAAAATCTGGCTCTGAAGTCGAAACAGAAGAAAGCTGCAAGGGCATCATCAGAATTAAAGGATAGCGACAGTGACTGTGATGATATGGCTTACTTAACCAAACAGATGGTTAAGATCTGGGGAAACAGAAAGAGGAGAAGCTTCAAGAAGAAACATAACAACAAAGGAAAGGAAGAATCTGACAAGAAGAGTATTGTTTGTTATGGATGCAATGAACCTGGACATATCAAGTCAGAATGTCTAAATCTGGAAAAAGGCAAACAGCACAAGAAGAGTTCCATATTTAGAAAGAAGGGTCTAATGGCAGCCTGGGATGTATCAGAATCAGAAGAAGAATAGTCTGATGAAGAAGAGGCAGAAACAGCAATGATGGCACACATCAGGTCTACTTCTAGACCTCATAAAGGCACGATTTTAGGAAGGAAAGCAGGCAAAAGAAAGAATGATCGAAGCAGTCATTCAAGCAAGTCTAGAAGCACATCAGAGGAAGCAATTCTGGCTCTAATGGCTCATACCAACTCAAGTTCTGGATACAGCTCAGGCTCTGGAACAGAATCAGAAGACACTGAGGTATTTTCTGATCTCACTAGATCTGAATTAATTGAGGCTTTAAAAGACTTTTTAAATGCAAACAATAAGATGTCTTTAAAACTGAAAACTCTTAGGGAAGATAAGAAAAATCTAACCAAAGAAGTCCAAGTTTTAAAGAATCGAAATTCTGAGTATGCAACTGAAACTAGTATCAGAGGTACAGGAACTGGAACTAGAATGAACACTGGAACCAGAATCAGAATCAGTACCAGAACCCGAACCAGAACCAGAACTAGCATAATTACCAGAATCAGTATAATCACCAGAATCACCATAAGTTCCAGAATCACCAGAGGAACATGGTGTATCAGCCAAAGTAGAAAGAAAGGAATCAGAATCAGGAAAGTTCTTCAAACACTCCAGTGAGATTCATCAAGACTACAAACCTGGAAGGGAATTCAAATCCCCTCATCCAAATCATGTAATCACTGAACATACAGATTCGGAGTCTGAAAATCAGAAGCAAGAGGATTTTCAGAGTAAAACTGAAACTGTTGACATAGAGGTTACATCTTGCTGTAAATACTATTATTATTTGATCTTTATGTTTACTGTGATAACAAGTAGCTTGATCTTAACAAATCAAAGCTAGATAAGTATTCTGCTGGTTTTCAAACTGTCAGAGGAACCAGGTGATTCACACAAATTGAACACTTCAGCATAAACAACATTCCAGTGGTTTCAAAAACAAGCAGAAACCACCAGAAGCATAATTAATGGTTTGGCTGTATTGAGTTCATTTTTAAATTATTTGATTTATATTATGTTATATGGCAAACTGCTTGATCTTGACAAATCAAAGCAAGATAAAGATAGTGCAGGTTCACCAGAACCAAAGGGAGCAGAAGCAGAAGTAGAAGAAACAGAAGTACTTGGAAAGGTAGAGGATACAAGCAAGTCAGCAACACATGACAAATCTTCAAAAGATAAAATTGATCAAGTCAGAAACAACCATGATAAGTCTGAAGAGAAATTTGGATATTTACCAGAATCAGAAGCTATTACAGATTTACCAGAACCAGAAGCTGATTTATCAGAATCAGAAGCTGTTACACATTTACCAGAACCAGAAGTTGATTTATCAGAATCGGAAGTTGTTACAGATCTTCCAGAACCAGAAGTTGATGCAGACCAACCAATGTTGATGAAGTTCTAGCAGAGGAAGGTTGGATACTTGCAATGCAAGAAGAGCTGAATGAATTCAAAAGGAATGATGTTTGGGATCTGGTATCCAGACCAAACAAAAATATTATTGGAACCAAGTGGGTGTTCAGGAATAAACTCAATGAAAAAGGTGAAGTGGTAAGGAACAAATCCAGACTAGTAGCTCAAGGATACAGTCAACAGGAAGGTATCGATTACACTAAGACGTTTGCTCTAGTGGCCATGTTAGAAGCAATTAGAATTCTTTTAAAATTTGCAGCTAATCATGATATAATGCTGTATCAAAAGGATGTTAAAAGTGCATTCTTAAATAGCTATATAAGTGAGGAAGTCTATGTCAAACAGCCCCCTGGATTTGAAAATTCTGATTTTCCAAACTATGTTTTTAAAACTTAAAAAATATTTATATGGTTTAAAACAAGCACCAAGGGCATGGTATGATAGACTTAGTACCTTTTTGCTTAAGAATGAATTTGATAGAGGCTAGATTGATAATACTCTATTTAGGAAATCCATTAAAAATGATATTTTAATTATTCAAGTTTATGTTGATGATATCATCTTTGGATCTACTAATGGCACTTTGTGCAAGGAGTTTTCTGACCTAATGCAGAAAGAATTCCAAATGAGCATGATGGGAGAACTTAAGTTCTTCCTGGGAATTCAGATTCACCAAGGTAAATCAGGTATACTCATTCACCAATCTAAATATACTAAAGAACTTCTTAAAATGTTCAAAATGAGTGAATGTAAGCCTATGGCCACCCCCATGCACCCAACCTGCTCACTTGAGAAAGATGAAACCAGCCAAAAGGTAGACCAGAAAACATACAGAGGTATGATTGGATCCCTTCTTTATTTAACTACTTCTAGACCTGACATTTTGTTTAGTGTTTGCGTTTGTGCCCGTTTTCAAGCTGACCCTAGGGAATCCCATTTAGCTGCTGTCAAACGAATTCTGAGATATTTTAAAGGAACCACCAACCTTACCCTGTTATACAAGAAAACCCCCACCTACAAACTAAAAGGTTTTTGTGATTCTGACTATGCTGGAGACAAGCTGGAAAGGAAAAGTACAAGTGGCAACTTCACTTTCTTAGGTGATAATTTGATCTCTTGGTCAAGCAAAAGACAAAGCACCATTGCTATGTCAACAGCCGAAGCTGAGTATATATCAGCAGCAGGATGCAGCTCACAGTTAATCTTGATGAAACACCAACTTGAAGATTACAACATCTTCGAAACCAATATCCCTTTGTTCTGTGATAACACTTCAGCCATAAACCTAACCAAGAACCCCATCTTACACTCTAGAGCCAAACACATTGAAATAAAACACCATTTCATTAGGGACCATCTTCAAAAAGGGACTTTAAGCATCCAGTTTGTGGACACTGATCATCAATGGGCTGACATCTTCACCAAAGCATTACCTGAAGAAAGGTTCGAGTTCAATAAGAAACATCTCAACATTGTCACCATATCTGACTAGCTCAAGTAGTCTTCTTAGGAGTTTTTTTTTATTTTCTTGTAATTTTAATTTATGTATTTTATTTTTTGTTTTTAATTTCTGTACTTTGTAAAGAAAAAAACAAAAACACAAAAATAGTAGGACCTCTTTCTGGCTGATGACAAAAAGGGGGAGAGAGAGAAAAAGGAGAAATAAGTAGAAAATGAGAGATAAAAAGAAAGGAGGAGCGAAAAAGAAAGAGATGAATAGAGAAGGAGTTGAAAAGGAGAAGAAACAGGGAGAGAGAAAAATAAAGAGAGAAAAAGAAATCGTGAAAAAGAGAAGAAGTTGAAAAGGAAAGGAAACATAGAGAGAGAAAAAGAAAGAGTGAAAAAAGAAGGAGTTGAAAAGGAAAGGCAATGTGAAGAGAGAAAAGAAAGAGCGAATAAAGAAAGAGTTTAAAAGGAGAGGAGAAGAGAAGAAAAGAAAGAGTGAAAAGAGAAGGAGTTGAAAAGGAGAAGAAAAAGTCAGTATTAGACTTAGGGGGAGAGATTGGTCTGAGGGGGAGTAATTCAAGTCTTCGAGTTATAAGCTAGCAAAATAAGTTAAGGTTTTGTCATCATCAAAAAGGGGGAGATTGTTGGAACCAAGTTGGTTCTATGTACTTATTTTGATGTTTACAAAAGCACTCCATGTAATCTTATTTTGTACCTAGAATTATTACATTAAATGCCACCAAAAAATGAAGTTTCCATAGGCACAAGATGGAGACACCAGAAAATGCATCCAGAAGGTACTAGAGGATGCATCCTGGAATTACCAGAGGATATCTTTGCTGGCCCATATCAGAAGGAAGCAAAATCAGAAGGAGACATGGACCAGACCAGAAGGAAGCCTGCCAGAGGGAGACTTGATCCAGACCAGAAGGAATCATAAGTCAGACTTAGTCCAGAAGTTATTCTGACCAGAAGATGGCCTGACAATGAAATGATAAACAGCCCAGACTTGATCCAGACTAAATCAGAGGATAAATTAATGGGTCCAAAATAAGAGATTCAATCCAGATTTGACCCAGACCAGAAGATAGCATGGTTCAGGGTATGAAACTAAGTCCAGACCAAAATAAATGATGTCTAGATTTGATCCAGACTTGATCCAAATCAAAAGGTAAAATGTCCAGACTGAAATATTATTTGTCCAGATTTAATTTCAGTTCAATCTCGAACCAGATCAGAGGGAAAAGGTTCAGATCAATCGTCAAGATTTAAGTATATGGCCCAGTGTTGGCCGAGATCAGAAGATCATACCATGGCCCAGTGTTGGCCGAAATCAGAAGGTCAGAATGTGTGGTCCAGATTTAATCATGAGGATTAACGGTGGAGATTTAATTAAATTTGATCAAAGTATTAAAAGGATTTGATTCAAAAATAAAGTGAAGTCTTGTGGAATTCAGAAGCTGTTGGCGGGAAGAAACTAAAGACATGATTGGCCAGTTATTTTTGAAAGCAAATCTGAAGCTTAAAAAGATATGTTTTTTATTTAAGTGAAGCCCGATTGGTCAAGATATTTTTGCAAGAGAATCCAGCAAGATACAGCTCGAAATTAAGCTTAGAAGAGACCCTAATTCACATCTATAAAAGAAGGCTCAAGGCAGAATACTTTGCATCGAAAATCACAAAAGAGCCATACACTTCCAAAAGCAAACACTCAAGTTTTCAGTGAGGTTAATTGTGAGTTCCAGCTTTCCAAAAGCAAGCACTCGTGTTATTTTCTTTCCCTTGTGTTAGATCTAAGTTGTTGAAGTAGAGTCTACAATCTGAGGGAGTCAGAAGGGGTAGCAGATTACTTGGCAATTAGATTCAAGGCGTTGTAATTCCTTCTACAATCTGGGGTTCCAGATTGGTAGGAGAAGACTTGACTTAGGAAGTCAAGGTGCTGTATTCCTCAAGAGTCTAGGATTATTAGCCTGTTTGAGAAGACTGACTTGGAGGCTCAGTGGAACTGTTGTAATTCAAGGTTTGAATTAGTGAAATCCTTCAAGGTGAAGAGGACTGGACATAGCCTCGTTAACGGTGAACCAATATAAAATTCTGTGTTTTTATTTTTACTTTATATCCGATGCTAACTCTGTTTTATTCATACATCAAGTTTTGTTTTAAAACAACAAAAACAGAAAAAGTATTCAAGTTAGTCAAACACAATTCAACCCCCCCTTCTCGTGTTTGCACCTTCACATTGATCATGAACGTTATGGATTTGTGATGCATCTTGAACATCTTCTTCTGGTCAGCATCCATATCTTTTCAAGGAATTTCAACACCATCAGCATCTTCTGGAGCAGTATAGTCATCTTCCACTAAGTCCAAAATTTCAGGATCTTGTGAAATAAAAAAAACTCCTCAGCCTGTCCTTCCAGTACTCGAACCATTCCCCATCAAACAGAGGTGGTTTGTTGATGTTTCCTCCAGCAGCTTCTTCACTTAATCCAGACATGTTGAACCCTTGAATCTTTCCTCAAACACTGTAAAGTGCTCAGCCTTGATTCAAAGCTATGATGCCAATTGAAGGTGCAAACACGAGAAGGGGGGTTGAATTGTGTTTGTCAAACTCGAATTCTTTTTGCTGTTTTGTTGAATTTTGATGTGAATTACTTGATGAATAAATAATTAGACTTAGCAGCAGATAATAACAGCATAAGAACACAAAGATTTATCCTGGTTCACCATTAACTTGGCCACATCCAGTCCCTTCATTCCGAAGGCTTTAATCCACTAATTCAAAATACTTTGAATTCCAGCACTTTACCCTCCAAGCCAGTCTTCTCAAACAGCCTGACAACCCCAGACTTTTTAGGAACAACAACACCTTGACCCTACAAGCCAAGTCTTCAAAAAACAGCCTGACAACCCCAGACTTTTGTGGAACGATAACAACACCTTGACTCTACAAGTCAAGTCTTCTCCTACCAATCTGAAAACCCCAGATTGAAGAAGGAATCTACACCACTATCGGGTTATATAATAAAGGTTTGAAACTTTGCAACGTTGCTTCTGGAAAGCTGTTTACTGCACTTATTCTTGCACTCTTTTATTATTTATGGAAGCTGATTGTTGCACTGTATTTCTCTCTCGAAAACACTTCGAAAATATTGCTCTCGCTCATTTGTGTTTCTCTCTTTTGAACTCTCAGATAACTTTGAATTGAAGCTTGAGTTCTTGTGTTTTTCAATGCATTAATCTTCAGCATTAAGTCTCTATTTATAGTTGAACTTTAAGACTTCACTGATTCTTTACTTCTGGAGTGTATTTCGATTAATCTGCTTTGAGAATATTCTGGAGTAGTTTGCTCAGATTCTGTTTTGAGTCCTTTGCTCCAATTCTGTTTTGAGCATTTTTCACAGATTCTGTTTTCAGCATATATTCAGCCAGATTCTGTTTCTCGAGTCTTTTGCTCCAATTATGTTTTGAGCATTTTTCTTATATTCTGTTTTGAGCATATTTTTAGCTAGATTATGTTTCTCGAGTCTTTTGCTCCAATTCTATTTTGAGCATTTTTCTCTAACATATTCCTCTGATGATCATCCTCTGGTGACGTCATCCTCTGATTTCTGCTTCTGGTGACGTCATCTTCTGGTGACATCATCCTCTGATTTCTGCTTTTGGTGACATCCTCTGGTGACGTCATCCTCTGATTTCTGCTACTAGTAACATCATCCTCTGATCTATTCTTCTGGTGACATTTTTCATTCTTCTTCTAAGTCAGATATGTTATTTTCATAAAATAGATTTGTTAACATCAAAACTTTAATTGCAAGAACCAACTTGGTTCCAACAATCTCCCCTTTTTTGATGTTGACAAACAATGTATTTTTTATAATACTTTTTCTTTCTTTTGACTTTGACTCCCCATAAGACTAAGCTTCATGTATTTTTTATAATGCTTTTTCTTTCTTTTGACTTTGACTCCCCCTAAGACTAAGCTTCATTTTATATTTTCTCCCCCTAAGTCTAATTCCCAAATATCATATCAAATACATCATAAATCATCTTCTCCTTTAAAATATATCATCTTTTCCCTCGAATATTTTATCTAATATTACATCTTCTCCCTCTTTCAAATACATCATACATCATCTTCTCCTCCTTTCAAATACATCATACATCATCTTCTCCTCCTTTCAAATACATCATCTTTTCCCTCGGATATTTTATCAAATACTACATCTTCTCCCCCTTTGTCATCAGACAAAAAAGATTGAATGAAGAAAAGAGATCCTCTATTTTTTTTAATTATAAAAGTACACGAAAAATAAAATAACATAAAAAAAATTAAACTAAGCTATTAGGTTAGGATGAAGATAAGATTAAGGTTTTTCTTTATGAATTCAAACCTATCTTCAAGTAGTGGTTTAGTGAATATGTCAGCCCATTGATGATTAGTGTCTACAAATTAAATGTTAAGTACCCCTTTTTGAACATAATCTCTGATGAAGTGGTGTTTGATCTCTATGTGTTTGGCTCTAAAATGTAGGATAGGATTTTTGGTTAGGTTGATGGTTGAAGTGTTGTCACAGTATAAAGGGATGTTTGTTTCCATGATTTTGTAGTCTTCCAGCTGATGTTTCATCCAAATGAGTTGGGAGCTACATCAGGCTGCTGAAATGTATTCAGCTTCTGTTGTTGACATGACAATAGTGCTTTGTCTCTTGCTTGTCCAGGATATTAAATTTTCTCCTAAGAATGTGTAGTTTTCACTTGTACTCTTTCTTTCGAGTTTATCTCCAGTATAATTAGAGTCACAGTATCCACTCAGTTTGTATGTAGGAGTTTTCTTGTAGAACAAGATGAGGTTGGTAGTGACTTTTAGGTATCTAAGGATTCTCTTAACGGCAGTTAAATGGGATTTCCTAGGGTCAGACTGAAATCTAGCACATACGCATACACTAAATATTATATCAGGTCTCAAAGCAGTGAGATAGAGTAGAGATCCTATCATTCCTCTATAGGATTTTTTATCAACTTTTTGTCATGAGTCATCCATTTCAAATGAGCAGGTAGGATGCATTGGAGTAGCCATAGATTTGCATTCACTCATCTTAAACTTCTTGGCAAGCTATTTTGTATATTTTGATTGATGAATGTATATACCTTTTTGACTTTGCTGAATTTGTATTCCTAGGAAGAACTTAAGTTCTCCCATCATGCTCATTTGAAATTCATGCTGCATTAATTTATCAAATTCTGGCCACTGGAGCAAAAGTATCAGTGTAGTCAATATCTTCTTGCTGACTGTAGCCTTGTGCAACAAGTCAGGCCTTGTTTCTGACAACTTCTCCTTTTTCATTCAGCTTGTTTCTGAAAACCACTTCGTTCCAAAATGTTCTTTTCTGGTCTTGGAACTAGATCCTAAACATCATCCTTTCAAATTCATTTAACTCCTCTTACATGGCAAAAATCCATCCATCTTCCCTTAGTGCTTCATCAGCAAAAATAGACTCAATAAATGAGAGTAAGCCAAACAAATTGATTTCTTTAAGTGATGATTTGATCCTTAAGAGATCACTTGCACTCCCAATGATTAGCATTTCAGGATGTGAAGATTTTTACTTCTATCCATCTTTCTTCTGACTTATCTTCAGATTCATCCTCTGAAGATTTGTCGTATGCTTGCTGATAATTCTGCTTTTTCAAGTTCTTTTGCTTGCATCAGCTTCTAGTTAATGTGTATTAGCTTCTGGTTCTAGTAGATCTGCATCAACTTCCTCTGGTTCTAGTAAACCAGCTTCAGTTTCCTCTGGTTCTGGTAAACCATCTTTGGTTTCCTCTGGTTCTGGTAGACCAGCTTCGGTTTCCTCTGGTTCTGGTTAACCTGCATCAACTTCATCTTGCTTTGACTTTTCAGGTCAAGCAATTTGTCATATAAAATAATACAAATCAAATAATTTAAAAATGAACTCAATACAGCCAAACCATTAATTCTGCTTCTGGTGGTTTCTGCTTGTTTTTGAAACCACTGAAATATTGTTTCTGTTGAAGTTTTCACATCACGTGAATCACTTGGTTCCTCTGACAGTTTGAAAACCTGCAGAATACTTATCTAGCTTTGATTTTTAAGATCAAGCTTCTTGCTATCACATTAAACATAAATATCAAACAAGAATAGTATTTACAACAAGATGTAACCTCTATGTCAACAGTTTTAGTTTTACTCTGAAAATCCTCTTGTTTCTGATTTTCATATTCTGAATCTATATGTTCAGTGATTAGATGGTTTGGATGAAGGAATTTGAATTCCCTTCCTAGTTTGTAGTCTTGATGAATTTTACTGGAGTGTTTGAAGAACTCTCCTGATTCTGATTATTCTCTTTCTGCTGATATATCAGGTTCCTATGATAATTCTGAAACTTATGGTAATTCTGAGTCTTCTGGTAGTTCCAGTTTTGTTGATATGAGTGATTTCTCTGTCTATTTTGATTTGTGTAATTTCTTTGATATTTCCTGTTCCTCCTATGATTCTGGTTCTGATTTTGATAGGTATTATGTTGACCAGTTCTTCTTCTACCAGAGTCAATTGGCTTCTGTTTGGTAGATGTTGGAACATAGACCTTTTTCCCTTCATATATTGCCAGCATCCATTGACCAGGCACCATGACTGGTGTTTCACTTTGGTTGCTCAGAACATCTGCAACATAAACAATTTTATCTTTTGGTACCCAAATATGGTTGGGTCCAGGTTTGTTAGTCTTGAAAAGTTTCTTGTTTTTCCTTGTATTTAGCATAGGACAAGACACTTTGGAATGACCTTTCTTGTAACAAACAGCACACACAATATCAGAGGGAACAGGTTTAAGCATGGGTTTAGGTTCAGTTATAGTTTCTTCAAATCCTATACCTCTATTTCCATTCCTACTTGTTCATGCATATCAGAATTACTTGTGATATTTTCAATTGTTGTTGAATTATGATTATTTTTCATATTTGAACTTTCATCTTTAAGTTCAGCAAAACTATTTTTCAAACATATGTTCTCTATTTTCAATTCTGCAATATCTGTTTCAAGAATGACACTTTATGTTTTAAATTCTACAATCTAATTCTTTAAAACATTAACTTCTTCTGTTAGATTTGTATTTTCTTTCTTAAGAGTTTTCAGTTTTAAAGATAATTTGTAATTACTATTTAAAAAATCATTCAGAGCAGTAATCAAATCAGATTGAGTGAATTCAGAATATACCTCAGTTTCATCATCTTCTAACTCTCTTCCAGAATCAGATTCTGTGTTGGATCTAGAGTTGGTGTGAGCCATCATAGCCAAATCTGCTTGTTCATCTTCAGAAGATTCATCAGAACCATCCCATGTAGCCATCATGCTTTTCTTCTTAGTTCTAAAATCTTTCCTCTAGTACTTCCCTTTCTCCATATTTGGACATTCTGACTTGATATGTCCAGATTCATTGCATCCGTAGCAGATGATACCTTTCTTGTCATGTGCATCATCACTTTCTTTGTTGGACTGATTGGTATATCTCTGGGGAAATTTATTCTTTCTGTTATGCCACATCTTTCTGAACTTCCTGGATAAGAAAACAATTTCTTCTTCCTCTGAGTTCAGACTTTGGTTGTCTGAATCACTATTTTCTGATGTTGCTTTCAGAGCCTTCTTCTCCTTGGATTTCAGGGCTAGAGTTTTGTTCTTCTTCTTGGGTTCATCTTCTTCCAATTCAATTTCATGTGATATGAGGGAGCTGATTAATTCTTCCAGCTTTAGAGTATTCAGATCTTTAGCTTCCTGAATAGCAGTGATCTTTCGTCTCCGCTTGATTGTCAGACTTCTAAGTATTTTTCTTACATGATCAGCAGTAGTGTAGCTCTTTTCTAGTACCCTTAATCCTGATACTAGAGTCTGGAATCTGGAAAACATAGTTTCAATGTCTTCATCTTCTTCAATCTTGAATAACTCGTACTTCTTGACTAGAATGTTAGCCTTTGCTTCTTGGACTTGCTTACTGCCTTCGTAAGTCAGAATCAGACTATCATAGAGGTTTTTCGCTGTTTCTCTGTTAGTGCATTTGTCGAACTCCTTGAACGTGATTGCATTGATCATGAGCATTCTAGATTTGTGATGCAACTTGAACATCTTCTTATGATCAGCATCCATATCTCTTCTGGAAATTTTAACACCATCAGCATCTTCTGGAGTAGTATAACCATCTTCCACCAAGTCCCAAAGTTCAGGATCTTGTGAAATAAAAAAACTTCTCAGCCTGTCCTTCCAGTATTCAAATCGTTCTCCATCAAACAGAGGTGGTCTGTTGATGTTTCCTCTAGTAGCTTCTTCATTGAATCCGGACATGTTGATCCCTTGGATCTTTCTTCAATCACTATAAAGTGTTCATTCTTGAGACCGAGCTCTGATGCCAATTGAAGGTGCAAACACGAGAAGGGGGGTTGAATTGTGTTTGTCAAACTTAATTACTTTTGCTGTTTTGTTAAATGTTGATTTGAATTATTCGATAAATAACAAATCAAATTCAGCAGCGGATAATACTAACATAGTAACACAACAATTTATACTGGTTCACCGTTAACTAGGTTACGTCCAGTCCCTTCCTCCAGAAGGCCTTTTCACAAATTCAAACTCCTTTGAATTACAACACCACTGACCCTTCAAGTCAGTCTTCCCGAACAGCCTGACAACCCCAGACTTTTGAGGAACAACAACATCTTGACTATACCCGCCAAGTCTTCTCAAACAGCCTGACAACCCTAGACTTTTGAGGAACAACAACACCTTGACTAAACTAGCCAAGTCTTCTCAAACAGCCTCACAACCCCAGACTTTTGAGGAACGATAACAATACCTTGACTCTACAAGTCAAGTATTCTCCTACCAATCTGACAACCCCAGATTGAAGAAGGAATCTACACCACTATCGAGTTATATAATAAAGGTTTGAAACTTTGCAACGTTTCTTCTGGAAAGCTGTTTGCTGCACTTATTCTTACACTCTTTTATTGTTTTTGGAAAGCTGATTGTTGCACTGTATTTCTCTCTCGAAAACACTTAGAAAATATTGCTTGCTCATTTGTATTTCTCTCTTTTGAACTCTCAGATAACTTTGAATTGAAGCTTGAGTTCTTGTGTTTTTCGATGCATTAATCTTCAGCATTAAGTCTCTATTTATAGTTGAACTTTAGGACTTCACTGATGCTTTACTTCTGGATTGTATTTCGATTAATCTGCTTTGAGAATATTCTGGAGTAGTTTGCTCAGATTCTGTTTTGAGTCTTTTGCTCCAATTCTGTTTTGAACATATTTTCAGCTAGATTCTGTTTCTCGAATCTTTTGCTCCAATTCTGTTTTGAGCATTTTTCTCATATTTTGTTTTGAGCATATTTTTAGCTAGATTCTGTTTCTCAAGTCTTTGGCTCCAATTCTGTTTTGAGCATTTTTCTCTAACATATTCCTCTGACAGATTCCTCTGATGATCATCCTCTGGTGACGTCATCCTCTGATTTCTGCTTCTTGTGACATCATCCTCTGATTTCTGCTTCTGGTGACATCATCTTCTGGTGACGTCATCCTCTGATTTCTGCTTCTGGTAACGTCATCCTCTAATCTATTCTTCTGGTGACATTTTTCATTCTTCTTCTAAGTCAAATATGTTATTTTCATAAAATACATTTGTTAACATCAAAACTTTAATTGCAAGAACCAACTTGGTTCCAACAATAACCACATGATATAAAAATTCAAATAAATGAATTAGGTTTTCATATTAATGCTTTATGTTTGATTTTTAATTCTAATAACTTGGTGAAATATAAATTTTCGAAAAGCTTATGATACATGAGGTGTACATATAATCTGAACTACGTATGTAATCAATCAAGTGTTTGGCAATATAATTCGAAAGTTCTATATAAATTGGTATTGTGAAAAACATAATTTGAATAAAGTGGTCAGAAATTAAAAACTTTTAGAATCAAATTCATTAAAGTATGTACACTTAATATAGAAATTAACGTTGTCTCAAATATTTTAGAGATCTTTTTTTTATTTTAAAAATTGAATCTCTAATAAAAAAAGTATAAAAAATTCAAAAAGAGCCCTCTTGTATTTAAATTGTAAATAATATAAACAATTTGAAAATAATAACAATAATATCAAAAAGAGTCACAAACTCAAACTACTTAATTTAAATCCTAATTAACATCAAAAAGAGGCAAAAACTCAAACTATTTTTGAGGCCTTGATACAAGTATTTTTAGGCTCTAATACTCTTATAAAAATTTAAAAAAATTGGGCCATGTGCCGTGGTCGTACTGCACGGGCCAATGGCCGACCGTGATTGAAACTACTAAACAAAATATTCTTCCAACAAATACAAATGTGTTGATGAAAAATGGTTGAATCCTACAACCAAAGAAATGCACCGAGTGCATCTAAAAATTACTTATGTAGAAAACAGTGTTGTTAGAAGCCAAAGTTACACCAATCTTTATATTGGACCCTTCTACCAATCTCTTAGCTTTATAGAATTTGTCCCGCTCTCTTGAAGTCACACCAATTCTTGAATCTTAAGATCTTTATTTTTCTTGACTACAATAACATGATCACATGACACTGTTAATTCATAAAAATAATAAATTACATAATATATTATACAATACAATTGCAGCAAAAATATTACACCACTGTCAATTGAAACTAATATCAAAATACAACCTTTTAAATTTAATAGTATCATTGCAGTATAAGAGTCGTTGAATGGTTATAGTTAGGACTAATTTGAGTAGTTGAGTGACAAGCAAGCAAGAAAACAAATATGAAGTGACCTATATATATATATATAGGCAAGCTGATATAACAAAAGGACTTTAAATGGGAATGTGGGAATGTGTTGTGGTTGGGGGATGTATATAAAAGCACACTGATTGGTCATTAATTTTTTATTGTAGGGAAATGAATAGATTTACTTTGGAAGCATGGCTCGGTTGTAATCGATGATGGCATGACCAATCTATTGATATTTGAATTTAGTGTACTCAAAGCACCATACAATCACTATAGTTAAAATATCATATAGTATAATATATATATATATATATATATATATATATATATATATATATATATATATATATATATATATTATATTGAGTGTTATTTAAAATGTGATTTGATAAATTGGAAATAAATATAGTCTAAAATTTAGATTTATATATGGTGTAATTTTGACTTCACCATCAAATAACAACTGATCAATAAAAAATAAACCCTCTTGGGATCACCATATTAGAAGTTAGAACTATCCCCGATCACATGTTGAATTTCCATTAATATATTTCCTTCACATATTAAACCCTCAATGTTTTTTTAACTATATTTGATTGCAATTTTCTACTATAACAATGATTTGGACGTCGCCATCACAACCACAATTAAAAATCTTAATGAGATACATGGAATATGGGTGTTACATTATAATTATATAAGATTTACAATGCACTTATTTGAAAAGAAAAAAAAATCAAAGAATAGAGGGAATTAATGGTTAAATATAAGTAATGAATAAGAATAATTAAGATAACAACAAATTAAACATTTGTATCTAAAGATTTTTTGAGCTAGCTAGCTAGTTAATTGGTGTGGGGTTATTATCATTTATTCACTAAAACTCACAATTGGTAAGTATGTTAAGAAGCAAGACCCTTGTATGGATCAAACGTCTAAACATACACTCTAACTCAACCTCAAGATCTTCAATTGCTATTTGCACCCCGGCCAACCTTTTCTTTGCACTTTGAACCATCATGGCATCAAACACATCATCACAATTATGCAAACTCACACCAACAAGCTTTGATGCAAAAGATCTTTTCCCACTTGGTTTTGAATCCAACCATGGTGTTGAAATTAAGGACAACAATGATTCCACAATTGAAACACTTGTCATCCTTACTTCACTTAACACATCAACAACTAATTTTAGTTGTTGTTCTTTCATTGGGGGGTGCAAATTCAATTTTTTACTATTCACACCCTTCAACCATTTCAAACACTTCAAAGTCTCTTTTTTTAATTTCTTCCTATAAATATTGTGAGAAGTGATTTTCTCTTGAATTCCCGGCTCCCCAATGCTTGCTCTACGCAAAGTAAATTGAAGTTCTTGAAGGTGTTCTTTCACAAACAAAAGAACATCTTTTGAAATACCACACACTTCCAATATTCTTAATGATGATTCCGAAACATGATTGACCCATTTTTCATCTCTTTGATTCACAAGTGATTGTTGCACAATTGGAGAGTGAAGAAGATCATTTGCTGAATTTTGCATGTCTTTAAGTGCATCAAAATCAAGTGGGCCCATCTTGAATATTGCAAGAAATTAAAGGTTTGCACTTAGAAATTTTTTAGAGGACTACAGAAATTAAAGTTGATAATAATTATGGTATATAGTTTGTAGGGTGTGGTTGAATGAGTTTATATAGTAATACAAAATTAAAAACTAAGAATTTGTTTATACTAAGTAGATCTTAGATTTGAAGATAAGGAAGGAAAAATGAAGTATCCTATTGTGGTACGGACATGGAATAATAATTGTAACAGCTATAGGCTACAAATTAATTTGTCTAAAGGAAAGTTCCATTTGGATATGTCAGTAGTTTTAGGATATTGTTGTTGAATATGAGAACAATATGATTAACAATATATGCATGCACGAGTGCATGCCAACCTGTGAAATGGTCACATGGAAAGCAACATCATAGAAATAAATAATTTAAGGAATGTTAAAATATGATGTTAGATTATTAATTAATTAAAAGATTATGCTAAATAAGTATAATATAAGAATGAATTAGTGACAACTGTGGACTGTGCAATGGTTTTGTTTAGTAAGTTGATGACATATGATCTGGATGCTATCATCCACCATTTCATTAGATTGTTCCAAGAAATTTCTCTTGCTTTAATAAAAGACAAAAGTTGTCGAATTCATACATGAAATTATAGTAGTTCATGCAAATCTGAAAAACACATTTGGTTTTTTGTTATGGGTAGGTCCAATATATTTTCACCATTTAATATCACAAATGTATAGAATATTGATATTTTAATATAGAGATACAAATTGAAGATTTAGTCAACGAAGGGGGATAAGACATCAACACTATCACGGTTTTTATATTGGTATAATTTATTTTTATAAAACTTCTTATGGATGACCCAATCAATAAATTGTTAAATCGTAGTAGTTTTTTTATATTTGATCTAACTTATCCTTTCAAAATCAAATTAAAATCAACTTGAGACTTAGATTTTTTTTTAATATTAAACATAATCACGTGTGTTTGTGTTGTATCTTTTTGTTGATGCAACCAAAATTCAACGTATCCATTGCTTATGTATTAACATTGCTTCTTTAGTAATCAATTGGTTACTAAAGAAGCGATGTTAATACATAAGTAATGGATACGTTGAATTTTGATAAAATTCAATTTAATCATAGTTTATGCTTCAACATCGCTTATCTTTTTTGGTGATTACGTTGATGCATAAATGATAAATACTTTTATATATATATATATATATATATATATATATATATATATATATATATATATATATATATATATATATATATATTTGTCATCATTTGAAGAGAAAAAGAAACCCCTAGATCTATACTCTTTGGGATAGTTTTGTTACTAGTTTCTTTAATCTTTGATTTTGAGTATTATTTGTGTTGTTTTTGTATATTTTTTAAAACTATATCAAATTTAAGTATAAATGATTAATCACATGTTAACTAGAAATAAAAAGACACGAGGATTTATAAGAGAGAAAAATCGATTAATTTAATACTTCAACATTTTAGTTGGAGATATAGTATCTTAGCACATGTTTAAAATCACTCAAAATTAAAATGAAATCACAATGACTCCCAATGCTACAAATCGGAGTTG
Organism: Cicer cuneatum; assembly: GCA_037974295.1. Taxonomy (NCBI): domain Eukaryota; kingdom Viridiplantae; phylum Streptophyta; class Magnoliopsida; order Fabales; family Fabaceae; genus Cicer; species Cicer cuneatum. The sequence goes on along the minus strand of JBBPBO010000001.1, from coordinate 64,819,454 downwards.
AAGTTCTGGTTATCAGAGAAAAATTTTGATTATTTAATTCATGAACATTTTGGTGGAGATAGGTGTCTTAGCACATTTAAGATATGCCGTCAAAATTTCAATAAATTATTAACACTCTCGAAGCTAAGAATTGAAGCTCCAATTTTATTTTATTTTTTAAAAAAGTCAAACAAATAACTAATTGTATTAAAATGCTACCATGAGTACAAAATGTACTAAGAATAGAAAGAATTACACCATGATAGTATTTACACAACACTCAAATCAACACATGCACTATAAACATACAGCACCAAAAAACTAGCCAAAAACTCAAGACTTCAAATAACCTAAACATCCAACTGAATTAACACACCATTGGTTTAGATCATAAGTATATGTAGTCTTAAACCATGACCATGACAAACATTTAATGGATTCAACAAGAGGTATCTCATGACATTTTTTTTTTAACTCAACATTCTTGTTGAATAAAAATTGTGGAATTTCTTATCTTCCAAATTGCCCAAATACAACACAACCAAATAACTCCAAAGTTGTTAAAACCACCCTTAATGCTAGGACTCAAACCGCAAAAGTGTTTAGCATGGTCCACTCCACCATTAGCACGAACACTATTAATACCCAACCACTTCAATACCTTTCACGAAACATTTCTAATAAATAAGCAATAAAAAAACAAAGCATATCTTCGTCATTACCACAAGCACTAACACAAGATATCAAATTCAAATTTAAAAACCCTCTACGAACAAGATTGTTTTTAGATGAGATTTAGTTATTCAACATCCTCCAAACAAACACCGAAATCTTTAAAAGAGCTAATTTATTTCAAACAATAAGATACATTTAATCATCCTCAACAATATCAAGCTCTCGACTTTGCATCAACACCTAATAACCATTCTTAACTAAATATTTTACATTTATTGTATTTGTTGTTCGTGTCAATATTTCATAAATAACAAAAAATTTACATTGCATATAATGTCCAAGCATTATATTTTACAGATATCATGTCACACATAACAAGTATAATGTTACATAAATTCAGTTACAACAAAACACTAATTACACTCTAAAATTTATCACACAAGATTGAATTTTTTGTTTTAATTAGGGATAAGGGCTTGTTTGAGCCTGGGACAATCAATAAAGCAAAACCATAAGCCATGTTTTTCAAAGTGGCCTCATGAAGATCTATATCAGAGGTACCAGTTGCATCAACGGAGAAGATGTTGTTTCGAGTTTTGAAAAACGAGTTTAAAAACAATTTATGTCACCGAAAATATTACAGGGTTGAGTCGCGGACTAGGTCACTCTCTTTAAGACGTTTCGCGGCACTGCCCAAATTGTGCAAGGCAGACTATCAACCATGCCGTCCCCAGGATAAAACAGCCCAGTTACTCTGTATCGGATTTTCACTGCACCGTGAAAAAACCGTTCTAGAATTACACCCTCAGTATGGCAGTCTAATGGCTGCCACTCGTAATATGGTACTAAGACCACTCGAAAGAAAAGAAATGTAGAAGTAAGAATATGGAGGGAGAAGAGAGAAAAGCCTCAGAAGATGGAGTGCTTTTGGTGTGATTTACAACTGAGCAGAACCCTCTATTTATAGAGGAGATCTGCTACTGGATCAGAGGAAATTCGGGATCCATCTGACCAGATCCACACTAAAAATGTGCCCCATTATTCTAGGTTTGGTTGACTCCAAAATTTTCAGGGTATTGACCATGTACACGGCCACAAAACAAACGTGAAAATAGGAAGGGTTTTGACCACAAACCGAACTGTGAGAAAAATAGGGAATGATTTACTGGATCAGAAATACAGTGTTGACTCGGTGGAGGGCCATTTAAGTAAAAACGCAAGCATTCCTTTTTTTCAGAAATTAAATATTAATTTTCAATTTTCTTTTTAACAAAAAGTAATAATTCACCACCCAAGCCCGGCCCAGCCGAGCCGAGCCGAGCCGGACGGATGCAACGGCGGCGCGCACGCGCATGTGTGGTGATTTATTTTGCATGCGTTCTCGCTCCTTCACAAAATTGGGGTACCCCTTGGGGCACACCCCAAGGGTCATACCTCCACCTTTTATACACTACTAGAATGTGTAATCCCTCCTATGTGAGACTTCTAATTTTTCAATTCACAAACTAGCTCTTTTGTTCCTCATTTCCAGCAATCCCCCACTTGAATTTAAAAAGTAGGTTCTGAAATAGCGTCAAACACTTTCATAAGATTGTGCATAAACAAAGGTGTCTATGACTTGAACCTTTGTATAGCGAGTAAGATTCTGATTTAATAAGAGTGACTCGTAGTCTTGAACTCTATCTCGGACATCAAACCCACACACAACCTTTTCATTAGGTGTATTCTAAAAAGCTCGTGCATTTATGGCCCTGCACGTCTATCCCAGTATAGTGAACGCTCTAGGAATTTTTGCCTCGAAATTCCATAGGAAACGACCTCATTTCCACATTCATATATGTGAGTCTATCAAGAGTACTCCTGCAGCTAGGTACTCCCTCCACATAGAGTATAGATCTCATTAAGAGTTTATATTATCTCAGCCTTCCATCGCTTCAGGAATCATGCTTCTGTTAAATATAATAACATGTTCATCTCATATCACTATGACTTGTTATTACCCATTGAACCTAATTCTTGGGATCTCTAGTCTTTTAGGTCGGGTTCCCATCATAAGTGACTCATTTATCTATAGGCAATAGTCTCATCCTTTTGGATGTATTTATGACTTTCTCTCTAGCCAATCCTTTCGTCAAAGGATATGCTAAATTATCTTCAGTGCGTACATGATCCACTATTACAGCTCCTTTAGTTAGTAATTCTCTAACTGTGTTGTGCTTACGACGTATTTGTCGTCTCTTACCATTGTGATAACGATTCTCAATTTTTGCAATAGTCATGGTACTATCGCAGTGGATCAACACAGCTGGCATAGGTTTTTCCCACAAAGGGATCTCAGCTAGCAGGCATCTCAACCAGCTCGCTTCTTCACTAGCAGTAGCTAGTGCTATCATTTCACACTCCATAGTGGACTGAGCCAGTATCGTCTGTTTCTTTGATTTCCAAGATACAGCACCACCGGCTATATTAAAAATATAGCCACTGGTTGCTTTGGAGTCATCTGATAAGGTGTTCCAATCAGCATCACTGTATCCTTCAAGTACGGCAGGAAATCTTTGATAATGTAATCCTAGATTCATGGTCCTTTTAAGGTATCTAATGACTCTTTCGATAGCGTGCCAATGCTCCATACTAGGTCTACTGGTAAACCTGCACAATAGTCCCACAACGTAGGCAAATGTCGGGTCTAGTACAATCAGTGGCATACCTGAGGCTGCCAATGATGCTCGCATATTCAGTTTGTCTAACACCTTCACCAGTGTTCTTAAAAAGTTTCATACTTGGACCATATGGTGTGCAAGCAGGTTTACAGTCAAAGTATTTATATTTCTTTAGGATCTTTTCAATATAATGAGACTGATCTAATGAAATCCCCTTTTCTGACCTAGTAATCTTCATTCCTAAGATTACATCCGCTTCTCCGAGGTCTTTCATATCAAAGTTGTTACTCAACAATGATTTCACATTATTTACAGCATGGATGTTTGAACCAAATATGAGTAAGTCGTCTACATAGAGACACATGATAGTGCAAATGCCATTTTCAAATTTGTAATAAATACATTTGTCACTTTCATTCACTTTAAACTCATTCGATATAATCAAATTGTCAAACTTTTCATGCCATTGCTTAGGAGCTTGTTTAAGGCCATACAAAGATTTATCTAACTTAATGACCTTGTTTTCTTGTCCATGAATTACAAAACCTTCAGGTTGTTCCATATAGATTTCTTCTTCCAGGTCACCATTTAAAAAGGCTGTTTTAACATCCATTTGGTGTATCACCAAATTATGAATTGCTGCTAGTGAAATGAGAACCCTAATGGATGTTATTCTCGTGACTGGAGAAAAAGTGTCGAAGAAATCTATATTTTCTCTTTGCCTAAAACCTTTGGCTACAAGGTGTGCCTTGTATTTATCAATAGTTCCATCGGGTTTTAGTTTCTTTTTCAAAATTCATTTACAACCTATCGGCTAGCAACCAGGAGGCAAGTCTACTATATGCCAGGTCTTGTTAGATTCTAGGGAATCCATTTCATCGTTTATAGCTTCTTGCCAAAGATCTGCATCCAAAGATGACAAGGCTTCTTTGAGATTTGTAGGATCCTCTTCTAAATTATAGGCCATATATTCTGGTCCATAATCTTTAGCAACTCTGACTCTCTTACTCCTTCGAGTTTCCAATTCACCTTGTATGTTGCTTTCAGCACTTCCTGTCACGGGAGTATGACTGGGTTCGCTGCCCCCACTATTTCTTGATTTGAAGGGGAATTTATTTTCATAGAAGTCAACATCATTTGACTCTATGATCACTTTCGCATTTAGGTCATAAAACCTATACGCTTTACTGTTTACTGCATACCCAATGAATACACATTCATAGGCTCTACTGGCGAGTTTAATTCGCTTGGGATCGAAGATTCTGACATACGCCAGACAGCCCCATGTTCGAAGATAAGACAAGTTTGGTTGTCTTTTCTTTATTATCTCATAAGGAGATGTTTTGCTTATAGATTTTGGAAGTCTATTTAAAACATAGCAAACAGTCAAAATAATTTCCCCCCACCAACGAGATGCAGCACCAGAGTTAAGCATAATAGCAACAACAAGTTCAGTCAGAGTCATATTCTTTATTTCAACTTTACCATTCATTTCAGGTGAATAAGGTGTTGTGGTTTCATGTATGATTCCTTGAGATTTATAAAACTCATTAAATAAACTAGAATCATATTCTATTCCTCTATCACTAAGAAACTTCTTAATCTTTTTACTAAATTGATTTTCTATTTCAGTTAAAAAGATCTTAAAATTGTCAATCGCATCACTTTTATTTTTCATCAGATATACAAAGGTATAGTCAAAGCAATCGTCAATAAAAGTAATAAAATAACGTTTTCCATTTCGCATTAGTGTTCCATCAAGTTCACATATATCAGAGTGTATTAAATCTAAAGGTTCAGATTCTCTAACAACTGATTTATGTGAACTCTTAGTTATTTTAGCTTGACTGCAAAATTCACATTTTTCAAGTTCATTTAAAGATAACTTTGGAATTAAGCCTAAGTTACTTAAGTTTGCAATCACATGTTTGTTCACATGACAAAGTCTAGCATGCCAAATATTAAAATCACACAACATGTAAGCAGAAGGAGACATTTTATTCATTTTAACATTTAATTTAAACATGTCATCAGTAGCGTACCCTTTCCCAACAAAAATACCATTTTTAGAAATGGTGTACAAATCTGCCCCTATAGCCTGATTAAACCCAGCCTTATTAAGAAGATAACCAGAAACTAAATTCTTCCTTATTTCTGGAGTGTGCATGACATCCTTCAGAATTAAGGTCTTTCCGGAGGTGAATACTAATTCTACATCTCCTATACCAGCAACATTTGTGGTGTGGGGATCTCCCAACAACACTTTCTTATCTTCAGCAGTAGTGTATGTTTTGAACATAGCACGGTCATAACAGACATGGCGAGAGGCGCCAGTGTCAATCCACCATCCATCTGATCCACCAACAAGGTTGATTTCAGTAATCATAGCAATGAATTGCTCTTCTGTCAAGTTAGCCTGTTGAACAGGGTTTGGCTTGTTCCTACACTTGCATGCCATATGCCATTCTTTTCCACAATTATAGTAGAGAAAATGTGCATTTCTAGGAGGTGGTTGCTGCTGCTGCATTGGGACCTTTGGAGAGTTCCCATTCTTGTTGTTGTTTCTGCGATTCTGATTCTTAAGTGGCTTTCTGTTTGGCTTCAGAACTGCTCCAATGAACTTCTTCTTTTTGTTATTGGTAACAAGAAGAACTTCTTCTTTTTGGTCTTGTTTACGGGATTCTTCCTCAATTCTGAGGCGGGTTATCAGACTTTCAAGAGAGAACTATTTTGTTTTATGCCTGAGAGAATTTTTAAAATCTTCCCAAGCAGGGGGCAGTTTGTCAATAATAACAGCAATTTGAAAATGTTCATCGAGGGACATACCTTCAGAGACGATCTCATGAGCTATTTTATGAATTTCATGGGATTGAGCTTCCACTGATCTGTCATTTGTCATCTGATATTTGAGGTAGCGGCTAACAACATACTTCTTGGCTCCAGCTTCCTCAATGTCATATTTCTTCTTTAAAGCATCCCAAACCTGTTTAGCAGTATCGCTGGAACTATAGTAATCATATAAATCATCAGCAAGTCCATTCAGAATATAATTCTTACATAAGTAATCATTATTATTCCATTGGGTTAATTCAGCAGCTTTTTTATCCTTTTCTGATTGTTCACCTTTTTCTGGAATAACAGGAATGTCATATTTTAGAACGTTGGCAACATTTTTCGTTGTTAGAAAAAATAGCATCTTTTGTTGCCATCGTTTGAAGTGACTTCCCTCAAACCGAAACAGTTTGCTGAAATCAGAAACAGATGAACCTGTACCAGTAATTTCTTCAGTAGACATGGCAGAAGGATACGTCTTAAAATTGTTGTTTCGAGTTTTGAAAAATGAGTTTAAAAACAATTTATGCCACCAAAAATATTACTGGGTTGAGTCGCGGACTAGGTCGCTCTCTTTAAGACGTTTCGCGGCACTTCCCAAATTGTGAAAGGCAGACTATCAACCACGCCGTCCCCAGGATAAAACAGCCCAGTTACTCTGTATCGAATTTTCACTGCACTGTGAAAAAACCGTTCTAGAATTACACCCTCAGTATGGCAGTCTAATGGCTGCCACTCGTAATATGGTACTAAGACCACTTGAAAGAAAAGAAATGTAGAAGTAAGAATATGGAGGGAGAAGAGAGAAAAGCCTCAGAAGATGGAGTGCTTTTGGTGTGATTTACAACTGAGCAGAACCCTCTATTTATAGAGGAGATCTGCTACTGGATCAGAGGAAATTCGGGATCCATCTGACCAGATCCACACTAAAAACGTGCCCCATTATTCTAGGTTTGGTTGACTCTGAAATTTTCAGGGTATTGACCAAGTACACGGCCACAAAACCGTGAGAAAAATAGGGAATGATTTACTGGATCAGAAATACAATGTTGAGGAGGGCCATTTAAGTAAAAACGCAAGCATTCCTTTTTTTCAGAAATTAAATATTAATTTTCAATTTTCTTTTTAATAAAAAATAATAATTCACCACCCAAGCCCAAGCCCGGCCCAGCCAGGCCGGACGGACGGCAGCAGCGGCGCGCGCACATGTGTGGTGATTTATTTTGCATGCGTTCTCGCTCCTTCACAAAATTGAGGTACCCCTTGGGGCACACCCCAAGGGTCATACCTCCACCTTATATACACTACTAGAATGTGTAATCCCTCCTATGTGGGACTTCTAATTTTTCAATTCACAAACTAGCTCTTTTGTTCCTCATTTCCAACAGAAGAACACCCTAAACCCTCTAATAAAAGCCTCACGCGCCGTCTGTTTCGCAGCACAAGTTAGTCACAACGCCCGTCACTATAACCTCATCCACACCCATCTCCACCAGCTTCTCTTCCAAACCCGTCTTCCTAAACGTGTTGTATGTACTCTTCTCTACGACCATGTCCCCACCTAATAACCACATTTGTCATAGCATCAATATGTCACACTACACATTCACTACCGTGTACGTGTGTATCCTCTACAACAATGGCATGATGCAATAGCTATGATGACTATTAAATCCATAGAGAAAGGTTTCTTTCACTTGATTTGGCGGTCCTCATAGTTGTATTGTACAAATTGCAGGGGATAAAAAAATAACCAAAGTTTCTTCTCTCCGTCAATTATCTGTCTGCCGCACCGTCTCTCCGCCGTTCTTCACCATTTCCCTATGCCGTCTTTCAACTTCTCTCTCCTCCGTTCTGCATCGTCTATCTCCGACTTAGTTCATTAAGAATCAAAAACTAACTTGAAAATGGCAATGACAGTGCGTGATCGATGGTACCAACATGACATCGACACAAACACAAGCGAATTGAGAGCGAGACAGAGGAAGCATCTTCTCACTGTGGTGGAAGAATGGAGAGTTTTTCTCACTATGGTAGAAGGACGATGGAGGAGAGCAATTTTTTTTTGTGGTGGTGGAACGCAAGAAAAAGGAAAGGAATGATAATGATTTTAATTTTAATTAAAATAAAAAATTAAAAAAATAATTTATCAAATTTAAAGAAATTAAATTAAAAAAAATAAATGTACCATCTTAATATATAATATATAGATGTTGACGTAAATAAAAATATCACAACATTAATTCTATCAACAAAATTTCGTATAATTAGAACTACTTTTCCCACAAATTGAGAGTAAAAGAAAAAATAGATTCTAACATTTAAGTTTGTTTACACAATTATCTAATTAGATGTCCTAAATGTTTGTTGAGACTCAATATAACATAGTGGTCTTATACTGAAATCCAATTTTTAAATTGTAAAATAAAAAAAGAAGAAAAATAATAATAAATGTGATGTTTGTTTGATTTTCTTTCCAAAAATTCTATTTTAGTTTTTTAAAATTTAAAAATAAAAAAATTTGTTTGGATTACATGTTTTTAAAAACTGTTTTGTAAAACTATTTTTAATATTATACTTTATAAAACTAAAAAAGCAAAACAGTTAAATGATATTTTACTTTTTAATTTTCAGTTTTTTTAATTTCTAATCAAAAAACTATTTTAAAAATTTAGATTATCAAATAAGTTTTATTTTTTTCGCATATCTAAAACTGTTTTAAAAAACAAGTATCTCAAACAAATTTTTTTTTAATTCTATTTTTTAAAACAATTTTTAAAATCAGATTTATAAAACATTTTTTAAAAACTAAAATGAAAAAGTGTTTCAAAGAGCTATTTGGTCGCCAAACCACCACTCCTGGAGCATGCCATGGTCTGAAGGAGACTTGTGGCAGTGGCGCGTGAATATTACGGGATGGAAGCGCGTCTGCATAGGGTGATGGTGGTGTTGAGGTTGTGAAGAGAAGTAGTTCTGCACGTCGATGACCAAAAGTGCATATGAACTCCATTTTTTGTCAGAACTACACATTTATAATACAGGAGGATCAGATAGCTCTCAAGAATTCATTATTACTATATTTTTTTTTTTATAATTTATCCAAGAAAAAACCCCGTTTTTTTATTTATAAAAATATACCATTTTCTTTTTTATTAAAAAAATAACATTATTTTATATAAGCAACATAAATAATTTTTATATTTATTGAAAAATTGAGATTAATTTTCAAACTATGTTATTATAAAACGTTTTATATCATCCATAAATAACAATTATTTATATGTGTAACTTTAAAAATATTTATGATTAAAGTTAAATATTTTAATAATTTAATAGTTATGATTTATTGATAATTAAAAATATTTATTTATAAAAATAAAATCAAAATTAATAAAAAAATTTATGTTGTATAAGAAAATTAAGTATATGCATCTATAGAGGTGGACAATTAAGACTCCATTTGTTTTATGAAAATATTTTGTGTTTTATTTTCTAAAATATGTATTTATTTTATTTTAACAGAGATCTTTAAGTGAAATGCTGTTATGGAGAGAAAATTAATTACTAAATAATAACAATACATTTCTAGAAATAATAAAAATATTTTTTTTGACATTTTTATTAAAATGTTTGTTCACTTTACAAAATTTCTTTTTATTAACAAGTAAAATTAATATAAATTTAAAAAATAGAAATAAAAATATTTTATCATAGAAATTGAACATCAGTAAAATCACTGGATATTTTTCACCAATAACACAGATATACTGAAAAGGCAATGGGTAGAAATGTTTCTAAAAATATTCAATTGCTTACATTACAAATCCACTTTTCACCTTTGATATATATATATATATAAATTTTAATGTCTTTAGATCATAGAGGTAAAGCTATTAAAAAGTCGCCAAAAAGAAAAACTAAACCTATGTGTTACCATTTGACACTTGAGTTTGAGAATAACTTAACAGAGTTAAACAAATAAATATGCTTTAATGGAGAACTTATAATACATCATCTGTACTTTGTGATTCATCTGTTTCTTCATATACAACTTAATATTACATTACATGTATCTATGTTCTATTCTATATTCTTATAAATCATAAATCAAATATCTATAAATATGAACTTCTATCTATTTCTATTTCCAATGATAGCCACAAAATCAATAACAGCAATTCCAATTATATACCATATAGCTGCTGCAAGCACATATTGCAACCAAGAGCTGTTAACAATTTCCAAAGCAAGAGAACCACCCAAATGCTCTTTCAACTCAATTGTTGATCTTACTTCATGTAATCTAACTATAGCCATACCAAACAATGAAGTAACCATTGGAAATCCCCATCTAATTGGACTCTTTTGATTCTCATATCTTTCAACATCACTTTTATTTCTTCTTTTGTTTCCTTTAAGCTTCTCAAATTGTGTTGGAGTAGTAATAGTAGTTGTTGTAGTTGTTGAAGATGGAAGAACAATGGTTGATGGTGTCCAATACTCTTCATGGTGAGTTATATTTAAAGGGGTTTGGTGGTTGGTTTTTTTTGAGTCTATTATTTTCTTTCTTGCTGCTGCATCTCTAAGTTTGTCAATGTTTGGTTGAGGTAATTTCTGCATGACTCTTGTTATGGTTTGGTTGGATTTTGAACTATGTGGTTGCCAATATAACCAATTGGAGATTGATCTTATTGCTTGAATTGCTGATATTCTTGATTCTCTTTGGAAGTCTGGTTCCTGCAATAGATGTTTTCTTCTAAGTGAATAATGAAATCACGTGGAATACAAATTTCATATGCTATTCTTATTTTCTTTGTATCCTTCCATTATATAATATGTTAAACTAACCTTAGAATACTTGGAAGCTTTTTCCATTGTCTCTTGGAATCTTGTTTGAAACTTTTCCACATCTACAAATATGTTAGACACACGAGCGCCGGCTGTATTACTTGCACCTATTCTTACATTGCCACGCGGCTGCTTCGACATCAAGAACTCCAGAGCAGCAAGGTTGGATCTCTCAACAACTCTAGTTCATTCAAAAGAAGAAAAATGATGATTCATTAGATGTAAAAAATAAGGGAGAATTGTGATTCAAGAAATAAAGGTCTTATCAAGAATTGCTACACGGACTGCAATTTTAAAACCAAATGAAGAATAATATATAGGAGCGCACGTGTGCGCTTGCACACTTACGAAATGCAGTTGACAGGACAAGCTTGTATGGCCTCATCAATTTTGTGTTCAGAATCAGCCCATTGAGAAACAACCCTTGCTCTTCCATAAACTGATTCTATAGCAAAAGTCTTTTCAGCTAACAAAGCACATTTTAAGCATCCAACACATTTTATTTCATCAACAAATATAGCCCTTTGCTCACTTTCTGAACCACACCAAACTGAATATATTGGCCTTCCTGTGAAGCCTTTGAATTCTGTGGTCTTTGCATGCTCCTACATAATATTTTCTCATACTAATCAGAACAACTCAAACAAATATATAGGCACAATAGATTAAAGGCAAAATCTAAAATATATTTCAACTTTTATTAGAGGTGTAAAAATTAGTTAAGCTAATTAGTTAAATTTGAGCATAACAATGAGACCAAAAGTGCATTTAATTCACACGTCGAAGGATCTTTGATGAACATACACAAGCACAAATGTAACTACATACATATATCAGTGTTGCCATCACACGAGTAATGGATCGACAAATTAAGAAGAAGTAAAGATATGGAAATGAACCTTATCATAAGCAAGGCGTGCATATGGATCAGAAAGAATGGCATAAGCATCATTAAGAATGATAGCCATGTCATGACCAGAAGGACCAGCAATATCAGGATGACATCTTTTCTGAAGAGATCGATACGCCGTCTTGATCTGTGATTGATCACACGAGCTATCAATTCCTAGAAGATCATACAAGTCAAATTCCAACATGTATGATGAAAAACTTCTTGTTGATGATGATGATGATGATGATGATGCTTTACATGTTAAATAATTGGATTTGGAAAAAAAAGATTTGTTGTTGTTGTGGAGGTTTGAAGTTTTATGGGGGGTGTAGAAAGGAAAGCATGTAGATGGAGCTATTGATGACATGTTTATGGTTTGAGTTTGAGAAGGAAGAAGAGGATAAGACATCATCGTACCATATGAGAGTTTCATTAGGAATGGCTTGTATTGTATTTAACATGTGATGTCCCACAACACAACAATAATGGAAGATATTTTGATTTGTAATCTAACTTTTTCTCAACAATGATGTAACATGAAGAGCACTGGTACCTTTATGGTTTGAGTTATTTTTTTGTTTTCAAAATTGTAATTATCAATTAAATTAGTTTTTTAATTTTACAAATTACCAAATCCATTTGTTTGTCCGTAGTCAATTACAAATTTATACATTAATACATATGCTTCACTTTAATTTAGATATCAGATAAATGAGTAGTTTGTACGTTAATATTTTATAAATTTTCATCTCTTATTACTTATAACTTTTTAAATATGTTCTTAATTTATATAAGTTGATATAATAATTTTTTTAAGTCACATAAAAAATAAGTATTTTGCTAGTTTGTTTTTATAATTTTATACCAAACAAACTCCTTATTTTTAAAACCTAATAAATCTCATCATACTGTCCCTTTTTTTCTTACTTAAAACTACAAATTTTCAAAATAAACTTCCGTCTACTATTTAAATGGTGTGTGATGGATTTGTCATAGTAAAACAAATTTGAAAGGAAGTGAAATATCTAGAAAAAAAAGAGAAAATTAAAGAGGAAAAAATTGAGAATTTTAAACAAATACTTTGCTCGAAGAATTTTACAAAGATTTTCGGTAGAGTATATGAATTTGTGAGTTTAAAAATTGTTGACAAGTGTGTCTTCAAATAACATTGTTATTATTATTCCTTTGTTTTATCATGCAGTTAGTTAGTTACTTGTAAGGGAAAAATTGGTAACCAAATATATATATTGAGATACACACACCACAACAAATGTATTCAAGACAAATTTCACTCATCTTTGGCGCAATACAAGATTATGATCTTAGTGTAAAACTAATTTACATATATCCAATTTTTCTCATACATTAATTTTCATATGCATGTGGTGTGGTGTGGTCTGTAAGTGCTTTTCAATCTTTGGAGGCAGATTCAGGAAAACACATATAGTTTATTTGGTTATAATTTGGAAGATTGCTTTGTATTCAACATTTAATCATATATATAGTATAGTATATATTCTGTGTGGAAGATACTTTAAGTTTTCAAAAGTAACGTTTGGTGCACAACAAATCTCTAATTAATTAACTGAACTTTTACTTAATTGCTGCACTCATGTCAAATATCTAATCATTTGGAAAGTATTCCATCATGAAATGGAAATGCATCAGAATATATACAGTATAGTTAAGTTATGAAAATCCTCATAATTCACAATAAGTAATTGTTTAATAATTAATGGAAAATAAGAACTATAATATATGATGCTTTCTATAGAGTACATAATCTTTTATTTAATGTTCTCCAATTTTGTTATTTTTTTGACTTATTAGAATTGTCACATATTTCAGTTCATAGAAAAATCCACCAATGCTATATGCTACTAATGCTTGCTATCATATAAAAAAGAAAACAAAAAATGGGTGCAACAAATGTTATCAAAAGTAGAAGAAGAAAATTTGTTGGTAAGAGTTCAATTACTCAGAAAACAGCAAAATTGAGTAAAATTGATTTTGTTGATCAAAACTGGACCAACATGATTCCAGAATGTCCAATATATCATCCATCAGAACAAGAATTTGAGCATCCTTTAATTTATCTGCAGAAAATTGTTCATGAAGCTTCTAAATATGGTATGATTTTCTTTTCATTCGCCGCGTTTATGAAGTTTTAATTTATCTGTCATAATAAAATTTCATGTAACATTTTTTAGTATATTTCAGGTATATGCAAAATTGTTTCTCCAATTGCTGCATCTAATTCTGCTGCTGATGTATTAATGAAAGAGAAAAAGGACATTAAGTTTGAAACAATTGTGCAGCCTCTTCGCCTTTCGAAATGGAATGAGAAGGATATGATAACATTTTCTAAGAGAGGAAGGTAATTAAAAAAATATCATGTTTTTTATTTGAAGTTTTTAAACCATGTAAATGATGAAATATAAATTTATTTGGTTTTTTTTTTTTATATTGTTTTTAGCAGAAAATATACATATGATGAATTTGAGGCTATGGCAAACAAGGCTTTTTCTAATAGATTTTGCAGTTCTGAAGCTATTTCTTCTTCTGATGTCGAAAAAGCGTTCTGGCACGAAATGATGCATGGAAAGAAAAGAACAGTTGAATATGGAGTTAACATTGAGGGAAGTGCATTTTCATGTGATCCTAATGATAGGCTTGGAACAAGCAAATGCAATTTGAAGGTTTCTTTTTATAACTTGTAATAAATTTTGGATTGTGACCAATTATTCTCAAAATCTTTAATCTATTGAGTTTGTTTTTGAATTACTGTGTTTATAGTTTGATTAAAAAAATTCATTTGATTTTAGAATTTCGCGCGGCTGCTGCAGTCTCCGTTGCGTTTAGTTGACAGGGGAATTCCGGTTAGGACACAAATTTTGGAGCCTAATTTGAATCAAAAGTCATAATGATGTTTTTGTTCTCTAATTTTCTTTTGAAATTTTAGGGAATAACTGATCCTATGCTTTACATTGGGATGCTTTTTAGTATGTTTGCATGGCATGTAGAAGATCACTATTTGTACAGGTACATATCTCTATGAAAAATTTGCTTCTCCATTGCTTCAAATATTGTTTAACATTGCTCATGTCATATCTTAAGTGACGTGTCTCGTGTATGTGTAATGTATGAGTTGTGTCAGTGCTTCATACCTCATAACACTTTTATTTTACATTGTTTCAGATATTGTTTAACATTGCTCACATCATATTGATTGCTTCAAATATTGTTTAACATTGTTCATATCATATCTTAATATATACTATGATTTATTTTTTTTGCAGCATAAATTACCATCATTCAGGTGCACATAAAACTTGGTATGGTGTACCTAGTTATGCAGCCTCTGAATTTGAAAAGACTGTATTGAATCATGTGTATTGCAATAAAGTATTGATAGAACATGGAGAGAATGGTGCATTCCAATTTCTTTCACAAAAAACAACCATGTTCCCTCCTAATGTCTTGTTACAGCATGATGTGCCAGTTTACAAAGCTGTGCAGAAACCAGGAGAGTTTGTCATCACCTTTCCTAAATCATATCATGCTGGATTTAGTCATGGTACTCTCTCTCTACATGTGCATGTGATTATGTTTCTGCATATAAAGAGCAAATCATCATTTCAGTCCTTGAAATTGTAATGGTTGAGTAATTTGACCCCTCAAATTTACAAAATAGCAAATTAGTCCCTTAAATTATAGAATGTCAATCAATTTAGTTTGTGCGACATAATATTTCTTTTATAAACATCTATCAAAACGACTAAAAGACCTACATATTGACTTGACTAGTCTCTAGCTGCATCAATACACGTACAAGACATTGGTCAATTTAAGAGACTAAATTGTTATTTCGTAAATATGAGGGACGAAAATGACCGTTCATTAAAATTTCAAGTGCTAAAATGTTAATTTTGTCATTTATTCTCAAAAAAGTCTTCCCCCTAATGACACGTGGCAGAATTTCACTCAACATTCCGCTATTTTCCGCTAGATACAAGCAATCTTGCGCGGAATCTTTCCTATTACAAAATTCTAAAGATGATCATTAATTCCTTATTCATTAATTCTCTTGTTGAGTTTAGGTTTTAATTGTGGAGAAGCTGTAAACTTTGCTATTGGTGATTGGTTTCCACTTGGTGCTGCAGCTAGCAAACGTTATGCACATCTCAAAATGCTACCTATAATTCCGTATGAGGAACTTCTTTGTAAAGAGGCAATGCTTCTCTACAAGTCCTCAAAATTTAGAATTTCCAAGAACAAATCCGAAGATAATGCATCTTATCGTGCTATTGTACCGTCTTTCTTGCATCTCATGCAATTTTATAAGACATCGTTATCGCGGTTGAACGGTTTGAGAAAGTTGTCAAGCTCTTCAAATACATTATTAGGTTCTTTGACATGTAGCTTCTGCCATAGGGATTGTTATGTAGCTTACTTGTTGTGCAAGAAATGCTATTCCTATCCAATTTGCCTTTTCCATGGTAAGACTTCATTATTGTATTTGAGTATTTGAGATTTGTTATTGCATTTGCTTGTGTTATTGAGAGATAAACTTGTTTATTTTGATATTCAGGCATTGCACCACAAACTTGCTTATGTGGTAGAAAATATATTGTTTTTAAGAGGAATGACATGTTGGAAATGGAAGATGCTGCCAAAAGTTTTCAACAGGAAAAAGAATGCATCGAAGCATCGTGTTTAACAAGTATATTCTCCTATAACATCAATGAATACATCAAAGATCTCAAGGTATGTGAAAATGTTAACTATACAATTGCATTGACAATTTTGGATCCTCTAAACTTGATTAAAATAGTTGCATTTCTTTTCTTGCATATCAAGCAAACTGCATTACTCTATCTTTAGGTTGGTTGTTTTATTCTATATGATTGATTTTAATTTTTGAAATTGAAATTGAATGCAGAATAATCATTGGCATGAAGAAAAAAGTGCTAGAAGAACCATTAACTCTATAGGTCCGGTATCTAAATTGAAAAGAAGAGTTGCAGACAACATGAAGCTCAATGTTGAAAAGAATAAAAAGAAGTCAAAGAATCATAGTTAAAACAATGTGTGCGCCTTCGTCAACGAAGAGGACGAAAAGACCACGGATCATTTATAGCTTGAGAAAATATGAATCAAAATTAATCAAAAAAAGTTCCTACATCATATTCTCATTCATCGACATCTGAAAAATTTAAATAAACTATCATGTTACTTGCAGATGACACGAAAGACATTATTCAAATTGTGACAGGTTTCTGCTGTTTATTCAATTTTTTAACCATACAACTTGTATGCAGTAGATTAATTTAGCATTTTCATTTTTTGATATGGCATTATTTCCAATTCGTTAGGCTAATACACAGTTATTTGAAAGGCTTAGACAATTTATTCTGAAATATGTTATTGGAGTAATTTGATGTAAGTATTGTATGATGTAATATTTAACCATACTTCTTAGCATGTAAGGTTTGTCACAATTTATACTTCTGCAGTTTATATTTCTTGAATGAAGTGGTCATTTGTACATTGATGCAATTACTTTTTCCAGATACAGATGTTCATTAGATGACTACAAATTTCTTTTTATAACTACTATATGAATGGTTAAATTGACAATGAGTTTAGGAGAATCAAGTTGTATTATCATGATTCTAGTAAAAACTACACTTTAAAGTTTCTAACAAAATCACATAGGCATTTTGATTTTGCCAAACTCAATGTGATTTCAAACATGCAACATATCAAATATCACATGTAAAACCAATAGGCAATTCACAGTTACGACAATATAAATTGAATTCTAAGAAACTAATAACCGATTGAGAAATATTCTCTAATATGTATATTCATTGGCCTTGGAAATATACAGTGCAAAGAATTTTTGTTGAGCATGACTAGTCTACATTCTTTACTCTCATTGAAAGAAGTGAATGATTAAATGCTTGAAGTTAATTTATTTTTTTTATCAAAATAACCTAAAGAAAAATGGTCCGGGAAGACTTCCAATGACATGGCAAGGACCATGGGCCATGGACACTATCTCGGAAGTGTTGATCTCAGCTACGACCTTGTTGACCTAAAATTCTACAACCTCTTCTTTCCATCGAGGGAAGCAAACTAGAAGAATGAAAATGTCTCTTTTCCCTCTTTCATTACAACATCTCCATCACCACCATTTGCTTTCGTTCTCTACAACTGAACTCACTCACCATTATCGATTTCTGATTCTTTACAACTTGATCAACCAAAATATTTGACCAATCAAATCATTATCTCAATTGTGGGAATGAAGAGGACCATAAACTTCTGCATCCATAAAACATCTATTGTCATTCGTTTTGAACATTTTTCAAGTATCATTCAAAGCGGTCCATCCAAGAATTTTGACAAAGAATAATTCTAATAGTGAAATCTTTGCACCAATAGCACTAAGAAAATAACCATGTTCCCACATCTAACAAAATCATCTTGTAGGTATAAGTTTTCCTCACATCTAACAAAATCCAACGTTTTGATTGTCTTGTTAAAACGCCTATTCCAACTCTAGAAACCTCTTTTGATTCATAAATGAATTGATAGTTTGCAAACTTTATTTTTTACAGTGATAATTTGCAAATTTTATCATGATCAAACATAGATGTAATTACTTTATCTTGTATCATGTACACTTTTTCATTCAACTTGCCAATTAGAAAAGTGTTTTCACAACCATTTGACATATTTTGTAATCATACTATAGACTATGGAGCCATGTAAAATACAATTGGAATTGATTTTTAGCATCATTCTACCGAATTTTTTGTATTAACTATTTAGAGCAAATTTGTTTTTATTTTATTTATTTATTTTCCTATGAAACTTTAACCTAAGTGAATACTGTTTGTCTTCATTGATAAAAAAAGGAAGAGTCCAATTAGAACCCTCTTTAAACAATCTAGAATGTTATAATAATGAACTATTATTTCTGGCCAAAAGTGCACTTGTTTTTTGAATTGAAACAGCATGATCTCAATAATAGATTTAGTTCCACAGCAAAAACAGTTATTATTAGCATCAAGCAGCACACTAGAAGATACTTAGTTTTGATTCAAAGTAATGGGGGTCTTGTTGCACATAAAAATGCAAAATTTTGAAAATAGAGTAAAGTAAAATTGCAGTTAAAAGTAATAAGATAATTAATGGAAAAGAATTATACAAGGTAAATTCCTAGCAAATTCCTAGCAAGGAGTCAAGGCCTGAAAACTATATTAGTGTGTTAACTGTTATAGACAGGATATACCAATACCACAACTAGGTCCATATAACTTCAAAAACAAAGAAATTATCAGAACATCATTCACATCAAACTAAATAATGACAAAAAATAGGATAGAAGTGTAAACATCAAGAACTGGAGTTCTTTCATGCCAAAGATGATTTCCTGTTACCAGCTCTAAGCTGTCTTTGAAATCACTAGCTACTTCCTGCTGAGAACTTCAACACCAATTCAGATGGGGCGTATGGAAAATTGTAGAGAAGCATTTAGTAACGAGCGAATTTGACAGACAAAGTTGAAAGCTAAAAGCATCATAAGCAGTCAAACTGGAAAGTCAAAAGGTCATCAGCTTGAGATGAAAAAGAATTGCGAAGAAGTTTACAATCCAAGACAAAGATCTTGAATTCAAAATTGTGAAAGCTTAGTATTTCCTAAAATCAGGCAAAGCTACCTGAAAACAGGGTTCACATCAGTTGAGAAATCCTACATTACTGCTACACAAAGATCACAGCATAGTGGTAATTTAAATATATTATTGTTTCTCTAACTGCTCTACTAGATATTGCAGAAAATAAATCATACATAAATTGGAACAGCACCACATCAACATAATAAACAACATTAAATAAAAAAAACATTATAAACAACAGTAACATAGAATATAAAAAGAAAAACAAGACCAACCAATCAAAATGCAACCGTATGGAAGCCCAGCATGGCAGCGATGGGTCAAAGGATTACATCAGAAATGATTATTCGGATTTTCTATGTCACTTATCTATTACAATACTATTTCTATAAAAAATTTATTTGAATCTTGATGGAAAGCTTTATGTGTAAATATGATTATACAAGTATATAAAAAACCCTGCAAGGAAGGAATAGGGTGTTTCGAAGGAACAGATTTTGGTTGCACTACCTGAACTTTTAATTTTTAATACAAATTTTCATATTACTTAGCAAGAAATTACTTTAGAAATACTACCAATGCAAAGAAAGAAAACATACAAACAACATCGCAAAAATCAAACTGCCCCATCAATTGAACTTCCCCAAGAGTAAGACCACAACATTAAGAAGCATAAATTAGAGTTTTAAGTGTGTAGTGACTAAATATTGTACGTTATGTCCATCCCAAACTTCATTCCTTCTCTGCTGGGATATCATTTACTATTTATCGATACATTGAATGACATCACAATTATAGAAAGCTACTTAAATGAAAAGTCTCTAGTCTAGTTAATAACATCACAACCATACAAGTTCTCAATTATGTCTTTCTCGTTTGACCTGAATTTTGAAGTCTTCTCAATTATGTCTTTTACATCCACATGAATCTGTTCAACTGGACAATATTACTGACTAGATGCCACTTCTAATAATAATAATACACAGGAAACTATATTTCTTCTAAGTTAGAATAGGAAGTTACAACTACTAGTAACTGCTTGGACATTATAGAGCCTCGTTTCTCCAAACTACTAGTAACTGCTTCTATTTATTTTTATACACATACTACTAAACTCTAAACTAGGCCATTTGGCTTGCGCCTTACTCCCTCCTTAACAAAATATAAGTAAAAAAGTACATCTATTTAGACTAGATATGATTCAGATACATGTACTTTTTGCTTATATTTTGTTATAGAGGGATTACATAAATGGGTCTAACAGGAGGTCTACATACAAACAGGATCATACATTGGACGCGTTAATAGGAGTGAACAAAATAACCGATTCCTAGTCCCAACCCCAACTATATATAAAATCAATTTTGAGAAAGCGGATATCTGCCCCCAAAAAAATAATTGCCCCATTTTAATGTTTTTTAAATCCAGTTGGGCTGTCTATTTGTGGAAACCAGTTGCAGTTGGAAATCTATATTCAAATCAATTGTCTGATTTTCAGTCTTTTTTGCTACTACAGATCTGGTGCATTGCAATCAGAACTTTCTGCTCTTTCAAAGAAGTTTCAACCTGCCAGCCACATGAGGAAGCCCTCCACACTGCCTGCAAATCAGTGCCCAAGCTCTCAAATCCAAAATGTCCCCTTTGGACGATGTTGACCTTCATATGTATTAACCACCATTGATCAATCACTTTGCAACCAAATGACATATACTGCAAATTCTCAGTCTCTGCTATGCCCCATGCTGTTTTGACTCATCTTTTTCATTTAGGTTTGTGAGTTAGAGAACATTTCTGACTTCAATGCAGGCTTGACCTTCATTCAGGCCACAATCACAATTCACAACAGGCACGGAAGTGGTGGATTTGGTCGGGCATGACAGAGAGCATTCCAAGAACACGGAAAACAAGGGCAGTGATGAGGTGGACATAGGAGAACTGCCGATTTGGAGTTTCTGATGAGTGAGAGATGAAAAAAAGTAATAATGAGAAAACAAGAATAAGACCAGTTTTAAGGGAGCGGGGGAGCATCTGAGGGTTTTAAAATTGAATTTGGGATAAAACTGGTTTTACAACCTAATTTGGGACCAGTTTTGAGTAGATAATGTGATTTGGTTTCAAAATCTAATCTGCATAAATGGTTAAGAAACATATCTGGTCAAGCTTTTTTAAAAATCCAGCCATGCACAACCGTACTTACCAGAGAACCCACTGAGCAACTCGCTGATCAATTAGAATTTAGAACAAACCATAAACCCCCATAAGTGCAATAATAAAAGCATGGCTGCGAAGCTCAAGTTGGAATCGTGTCTCCATTAAACAGCTATAATACAACCTATTTAAAATATAAGACATGACAAAATTTTGCACAGGTTATTGCTATGCTATGTAAGAAAACAATGCAAATATATTTTTCCTACAAAACTATCTATTATTCATTCAGTACAGTTCAGTCAATAAAAAATAAAAGCTTTAATATGGAATAGAATATCATGTTTACCATCAACAAACAGCAAGGTTACCGATCATAACATCCTTAAACCACCTTAATATGCTAATGTTATAGGAAAAAAAATAAAAAGCATTAGAGATTCCCAAAACACATACTTGTAATTTGTTTCTTCATATGGAAGTTCTATGCAACAGATAGTAAATACAATAGAATCAATGTCCCAGTAAGCTTGGGTCTCCTATATACTCTGCCATGTGTTCAAGTTTAACACTGAGCAGCTCATGGGTATCAGCATCCCTAACAACTCCAATCTCCCTATCCAAATCCCTCTCAACCAAACTCCCAAAGACACCCTTATGTTTACCATACAAAACAAGAACAGGTCCTCCTCGTTTTGGAATAGCCGTCTCAAGCATATCTTGAGACACCCCTTGAATAATCTCCCTACTCTCATCCATCGATATATCACAAGTAGTAGGTCCAATAACATCCAAAACCTCTCCCTTTTTCAAATACAATCTCCCTGCTTTAAAACTCCGGCTAATCACCCTAACCCGAATATGACTTGTAAGCCAAGAAACCTGTTTTTTCCCCTTATTTTCCCTACCACCACTACCATTCACTCTCCTCTCTTCAACTTCATCCCTACCACGTTTACTCCGAGACCCATTTTCCTCTTCTCGGGCTTGAGTCTTAGAATCCTTCAATTTCCACAAACACCTATCTTCTTCTTTAGAACCCAATTCAGCAACATCTTCTATCTTAACCCTAACTTCCTCACCACTCCTTAAAACCTTCAAAACGAGAAAATCATCCCCAATTCTATCTACAACACTAGCCTTCAATCCAACATCTCTTCCTCTTACAATTCTAACAATTCTCTCCTCCTTCTTCCTCTTCTCACTCTCTTTCTTTCCATTCATTTCGCTTTTCTTCGACGTAGGAGGAGGCAAATCAGCAACAAACCCTAAACCTTCCTTAGCAGTCCTCCTCTTAATCTCAACAACCTTAACATTCTCCTTAGCATTTTTCCCAATTCCCATTCCTTCTTTCCATCCATACCCACCAAGTAGAGCAGCCCCGAAACCATCCACTGCGACATCCTTAAATTCATCAAAACCCTGATCATCAGGAAGCCTCTCTAAATCTTCCTTAAACTTCTTCATCATCGAAACCTCAGCCGAAACACGGGGCCGCAGCACATCAGGTTGTTGTTGTTGTTTGTTGTTATCGGCGGCGGTGGTGGAACGGAGGTTGAGACCGAACGACGTGTTGTCATCGGGTTGATCGGAGATGGAAGTGGTATCAATTTCGAATGTGAGGGAATGGGAAGAGTGGGAATCGGTTATTGGAAGGTCGAGATTCTTCATTTTTTTGTGGGCACGCCATTGATTTGGGAGTGGGGGAATTAGGGTTTTGGGAGGGTGTAGGGTTTGGGATTTGGAAGGGTCAAATTCGGTGATTAATTGTTTGGAATTTGAAGATGGGTCGTCGTCGTCGTGGAAGGTTTGAGAGGGTTTGATGGAATTGGATTTGGATGATGAGGATTTTGAAGAAGGGAGAGAGAAGGATAGTTTTTTGTTTGACATTGTTTTTTGTGCGAATCAACAACAAAAGAAAAGGAGGTGAATTGAATTGAACAAAATGGTGGTGATTTGATTCAGTCATGGATGTTGCTAGACGGCGTCGTTTTAAACTACTTGTGTTAGCGGTAGATTGATTCGATTCAATTCAATAGTGAAAAAATTGATTCCATCAATCCAATATTTGATTTAATATATTATTACCAACTATCAACTCGCAAATTAAATGTGGATATTGCATTAATAAAAAAATATATAATAATAATTCTTAATTTTTTCATTTTTTTTTTTATTCAATGTTTTAGTCACTTTTTTTTTTCTTTTATTATTTGAAAAATTCACACAGATTAAATTCAAAAAGACGAAGTTTCTAAGATCAAACTTACACTCTAATATATCATATGTTTTTATAACTATCATTTAACATGGACTTGAGACTATTATATTTAAATCACTTTAGTAGTTAAAATTGTTCTTGTAATTTTTAGTTTAACGTGGACGTGTTTTCTATTACACTATATTGAGATAATTTAATAGTCGTTAAAGAATATTGATTTCTTTTCCCAACCCATTAAGAGAGAAAAAGGAAAGTCTTTTTAAGAGGAGATCTATTTTTTGCTCCAAAGCTGCCTTTGAAATCACTAGCTACTTCCCTGCTGGCAACTTAGAGAGGCCTTTTAGCAATCATTCAGATGGGTATAGGAAATACACAAGCATTTAGTATCAAGAAAAAGTGACCAACACAGTTGAAAGCTAAGTGCATCACAACTGAACATAGAGAACCAAGGTGTTTTATCTATGAAACACTAATACAAATACATTAAGAAAATAAAAAGTGATTGAATGTAACTAAAAATATCAGTGTCTTGTCAGCACAGTACAACAACACATGTTGTGTCGGACACCAAACATCCTTTCAATAAGTGTCTATTATTCATCTGGTACCATTCATTAATATACAAAAGCCACCCTTCCAAACAAAACCTTGAATGTTAAATATAACACTTTATTTATTTACCAAACCGTCAACAATAAGGTCCCCTATTTTACTCAGCAATTTGTTCAAGTTTGAATAGAGCAGTTCATGTCATAAGTATGGGCATCCCTGACCAAGCATAAGAGGAAAACTGTTAAGAACATTCCCTTTATTCTCCAAGCCCTTCATCAGTGTTATCAGAGTTTTCTGCCAGAAAAGATTAGTTGTAAAGTAAACAAATGTGTATTTTATGTACAAATTATAGTTATTAGCTAAACCAACCTAATGGGAACAGCCAACAAAAAAGTAAGACAATAACAAATTACAACCAAGAGATAATAGAATTTTATTATGCTCAAATTCATTATTACCAAGAATTCTTTGAATCTTCAGAGAACAATTTCTAGTATGCAGAAAAACTCATTTCACTGAAAGGGTTTTGATATGTGCCTTGAACAAACTCATCTGCTGCTATTCCAGGTCACTGATCAAAATGCAGTGTGTTAATTTATTATGATGGTGATACCTCAATATTAAGAAAGAAAATATAATAAATACAAATTAAGCAGGCAGAGATCTTTTTGGATCAAGACAAGCCCTCCTTTGTAATAACCTTCAATGCAGACACACCAAGGATGCGACTTCTTCCACAGAAGCAGCAATTGTATTCTTGATTAATACTGTTTCATAGGAGAATGCTTCTGAAGATCTTGAATCAACTCCAAATAACAATTTTCAAGAACAATGCATAATATGCAACAAAAACAAAGCCTTATATGGACAAACATGAACCCATAAAAGTTTAAAACAAAAACTAAATTCTTAATAGCTCATCTGCATTGTTGGGTTGCCAGGATTTTGCCCCGACACTGACATTTTAACATTTAACTCGCAACCCATGTTGCTTCATTTAGAAGTTAGGGTACCCTATGAAGCACGGATGATGATATTGACATTAGATACAACACCGACACATCAACACCAGTAATAATTTGAAAAAAATGAATTACTTGAATGTAATCAAGTGTCCGACACCGACACATGTCTCACACCAGGTCTGGGACACGCTTTCGATTAGAAGTGTCGATGCTTCATAACCTCTAAGAAAGAAAGTTGAAAGTAATAATATTCAAAGATGAATAGAGAACTCAAACCACACTTCCAGCTCTTCAGATAAAACCAGTAATATGCATATCACCAAACACAGTAACAAATCATACAATTTTCTCTGTAGTTATATTATATTGAATTACTCAGCACAAAGGGTCCATTTTTTTAACCTTTTCCTTAAAATAAAAGGTACCATCATAGTTAACGAAAGAAGAAAAATTAGATTAAGTTAACAAAGTAACAATCATCGTGTTTAAAGAACACTCCAAACTAAACCCCACAAAACGGCAAAAGAAGTAATTCTTCTAATGTCCATTTTGATACAAAACATTAGTGTTTTCCCAAAGCTACTTGAGGACATCTTAAAAAACTTACAACAGCAATTATCTTCTTCCCCAATATCAACACAAAAAGTTTGACATTAAGAGTGGATGGTCTGGCAAAAAATGAATTATTATCGGAAGTACATTTGCAAAACATACAATCATAACAAACTTGATTGTATGTGTCAAAACTTCATTGATGATATTGATATGTAAAACAAACTCAGGCTGAAAAAATTGTTCCTACCGTAAAGATACTATGTATGCTTACGAAGTACTATATAAGTTACATTAAAAAAATTACATGTTCGGCTTCACAGCTAGGGACACAACAACAGTAATGAAAAAGATCAAACTTTGCGAGCGAGTGTCCTTTGCTTTGTTCCATGCTGTACTACCTTTTCCTCCACAGGAAGACCCTTCCGACGTCTGACTGTGTCAATCAACTTTCTTGCTGTATTTGGAAGAACACTGGAACCATCTCCAAACTCTTCAATTTCCTCTTCTGTTTTAGGTACAAAGAAAGGATCCTCAAGTAGTGCTTCCCAATGGCTTAGCACAAGAAGTGCACTTGCAGCGCCAGATGTTCGACTTCTAAGCTCATCGGTAAAACCAAAGCTCTCAGAAACAGGAACATATGCATGCACAGTGAAGAAAGGAGAACCTTCCTGCATCTCTTCCTTCAAAATCCGAGCCCGTCTTCGGGAAAGTACACCATACATGGGACCCAAATACTCAGTAGGGGTATTCAATTCACAAAAGTACATTGCTTCCACAAGCCTTGGTTTATTCTTTAGCACAGCTGCCCTACAAGCATCTTTCACAGTTGCAATAACCTGCCCTGCAAAGATGCCATACTGGTCGGATTGTTGGTGCGTTTCGAATTCATCATATTGCCCTGAAAATGGAGATATGCGTGCCTCGATCACAAATGCTAAACCCCACATAGGTTCATCACATAAAGGTCCAGCTGAAGTGGCTAGTTGAAACCCAGTTATAACATTACTTTCGAGACGTGCGGCATCCATGTACAACACTTGGCTCTCATTTGAAGATGTAGCTGAAACCGAGTTACTGTCACCGGAATCAGCCACAAAACCCAATTTTTCAGATAGTTGAGAAGAACCACGTATTAGAACAGAGCTATCGGTACTTTCGGCTTTACTATCAGGAGTGAAGAGAACGTTAGCACCGATGTAACTTGGTCCAAGTGCCCATATCCTCCTCAAAAGCTTTAACCACTTCAATCTACATTTCTCAGCATGGTCTTCATCATTCTCATTTCTATCCAAAACATCGCTCTCAATGGCATCCATTATACGTTTTTTAAGCACTTCAGCCGGATTCTCATTTTCTTCGAGAATATTTGTTCTCTGAGTCTCTAAACTTTTAACTGTCTGCGCTGACTTTACTCCAATGATATCTCCAAGTAAATCAGCGCTTTCGTCGAGCACCTTTGTCAAAGAAGGTAGAAGTTTCATCACCTGCACTCTTACAAGACATCTTCCATTGGGTGTCATTTTCTCGACATAATCTAAGCTCCTGCTAAGAATTTTCAAATTTTCCAACATGTTGGATACCTCTCCTTCAATGGTCTCTTTGTAGGACACAAGGGGTGGGGAAACCTCCAAGCTTACTTTAGCAAACCTATCCTTCAAATCCTTTATGCATCTCTCAAGATGAACTTCACCAGCCGCAGCAAGAACATGCTCTCCTCTAGCAGAAACCGTGACCTCAACAAACGGATCTGCTTGATTCAAAAGCCTCAAGCCTTTGAGCATTGAACCCATATCTGCAGGGTCAGATGGCTCAATTGCAACCCTCAAAATCGGTGCAACTTGAAATGCCATACTCGAAAAAGGCCAACAGTTCCTAGTCGAAGAAAGGGTTGCACTTTTCAATATATGCTGACCAAGGCCTCGGATAGCGACAACATCTCCTGCTTTCGCAGATTTCACTACTTTCAACCCTTGTCCCATCATCAAATACATGGATTTCAGTTCAGCTTCCTGAATATGTTTATGCATCGATTCCCCTTTCAACGGATCATACAAAGCAGAAAGCACAAAAACTCCCTGCCCAACTGACAAAACACCACTAAATATCCTAGCAAATGCCAAAAAACACTCATCAGATTCACCATCTCCTTCCTCGCCAAAACTCCCTACAACCTCTCCCACTTGAGGAGGAGGAAGCATTCTAACAGGAAGTGCAAACATCTTCGCCACAAACGCAACACAAGGAGCCTCATCCCTCCAATCACACCTTTCCACCGACCTCCTCACAACCTCAGCCTCTTCCACCACCCTCTTATCAACCTCATTCTCAGCACTAACCTCACACTGCGGAATCAACCGTGATATTCGAGACCCCTGCGCAGCCACAGGATCAGGCAAACACTTAACCACCATCGACAAAATAGCATCCGAAAGCGGAAGCCAACGGCTCATAACAGATTGAAGCACAACCTTAGCATCCTTATTCATCAAATCTCGCGCCGGAACCTGCAAATTAAAAGACCTTATAACCTTCTCAATTAACCCTTTATCACCTTCAAGTGCACCTTGATAAACCTCCCACAAAGGCTCCAACACAAACTGAACAAACATAGGTTTAGCCTTCCCACCACCACCAATCCCTTTCTTCCCAACAATCATCTTCGTCTTCGGATTAAAATACCGTGGACCCCACAAAGCCTTCTGTAATGCACTAACACTAGCCCCAAGCTTTGAAGCATAAATTTCAGCAAATTCATGAATTCCAAAACCCCAACCATCTAAAGCACAAGCAAAAACTACATTCCCTTTCTGAGGCTGAAAAACATCTTCAACGTCATCATAATCCTCCATAACCTCACCACCAGCGGCAGTCCCGCCAGCGAGAAGAGAATCAACATCTGAAAGATATTTCTGCGAGTTATAAGCACTAACAATACTGTTAACCTCATGAACAATCCTCAACAAACGTGTATAAGCTTCAAAAGGTGTAAGTTTCAATTCAGTGATTAACCTATCAATCTTATTAAGAACAAGACAAGGTGAAAGACGTTCGATCCAGCATTGACGAAGAACAGCGTGAGTTTGAATATGAACACCTTCAACAGCGTCAACTAATAGAAGTGCACCATCGGAGAGACGCGCCGCCGTGGAAACCTCGCCGCAGAAATCGATGTGTCCAGGGGAATCAATTAGGTTAACGGTGTAGTGATTGTAGTGAAGGGAAATTGAGGAACTCTTCATTGTTATGGCTCGACGCTGTTCTTCGTCGAGGTAATCCATGAAGCGGACTCGTCCGGCTACTTTTGGATGGACCATGCCTCCGCCGGCGGTTGCGATGAGTTGGTCCGCCAGCGTTGTTTTGCCGTGGTCTACGTGTGCTAGGATGCATATGTTGCGGATTTTGTGTCTGTCGTTATCGGAAGTTCCTTCTTCCATATTTGTTTTTGTTGGTTGTGTAAGGTGAATTGCTGCAAGGAAGAAGGTTTCTGTGAAAAACCCTAATGCCGGCGGCGTCTTTAGGAAGAAGGAAGAAGAAGGTCGGTTTCTATACGATGTCGTTTGCCTCCCATTCATAAAACTAATTTAACCTTAAATAGAATTTTGATTCCCTATTTTGTAAAACATTCATTTTTTACACTTTTGCTACCCACACCCCCTTATTGCTATCTACACCCACCAATTTTTTTTTTAAATGAAAATTCTGAAAATACCATTCTGTTTTTAAACATCTTTTTTTCCTTCTTCCTCTTCTTCCCGTTCTTCAAGTGCAGTGTAAACATAAAACTCAAAAAACCTAAAAATCATCCATAGCTCACCCACCAAAACTCATTATCATTAAAAACTCACAACATTCACTCATAGCTTACAACCCGTTAATCTAATATTCTCATTGTGGATAAAGTGTGCAAAGAAGGTAATGTTGTTGCTCTGTATTTGCGTTAAATTTTTCTGAAATCTAGAAATTTTACGTGAAATCAGTTCATGTACGATCGCAAAACGTACGTATAAAATATTTCGAATTTGAAGAAATTACGTAAACTCAGTTCGTGTAAACATACGTTAACTGAGGTTGCGTAAACAATGGAGTTTACGACTTCAAAGTATGTGTACATGGACTCATCTGAAGGCATGGTACGTGAACTCAATTCACGTTAACGTACGTGAAGTGTGTTCACGTACGATGCATTTAAGTTACAATTTTAACGAGTACGTGAACCGAGTTCACGTAAACGTACGTGAACTCAGTTCAAGTACGATACATACATTTAAAAATTTAACACTTCCGTGAACTGAGTTCACGTGAAGATTGATTTACTTACAAATTTAACACGTACGTGAACCAAGTTCACGGGAACCTACGTGAAGTGGGTTGACGTCAAGATACGTGAATCTAATTCACGTACAATACATGATTTTGAAAATTTTATGAGTACGTGAACTGAGTTACGTGAACTCCGTTACGTGAAATCCGTTCACGGAAGTACGTGAACTCAGTTCACGGAAGTTTACCTGAACACAAATCAAGTAGAATTACTGCATTTTACTGAAATTTTTATATATTTTTTTTATATAGGTAAATGGATCAAGGGGGATACCATAGTGACGAAATGTATGAGGGTTTCGAACATTTAAAGGAAATTCAAGACGGTTTGGAAGGTGATTTTGATGAAATGTATGATGATTTTGATGCAATGAATGATGGTGTGGAACCTGTAGTTGAAGATGCCATGAATGAAGGAGCTGAACCGGTTATGAATGATTTGACTGATGTGTTTACCACCGACATGATGTTTGACACGAGGGAGGATTTATTAAAATGGGCTACAACTGTTGGAAGAGAAAATGGAGTGGTCGTTGTCATTTTTAGATATGAAACTGCGACTGCACGACCAAGAACAAAGACAAAATTAATTCTTGGTTGTGAAAGAAGCGGTAAATATAGACCTTGGAAAAATCCTAAATCGATGAGGAGTACTTGGACTAGAAAATGTGAATGCCCATTTAGATTGAGAGGAACACCATCAAGTGTTGGTGAGGGATGGTATTTGCATGTAAAATGTGGTATCCATAACCACGAATTGGCCAAAAAAACTAACTGGTCATTCTTTCTTAGGCCGATTGTCTAGTGAAGAGAAAAATTTGCTTGGTGATATGACGAAGAACATGGTAAAACCAAGAAACATATCGATGACACTAAAGGATCATAATGTTGAAAGTTTGACGACAATAAAACAAGTTTACAATGCACGTCAAGCATATCGATCATCACTTAGAGGTAATAGAACAGAAATGCAACATCTTTTGACATTGATGGAACGCGACAAATACATCTATCGATATAGGAAGGTAGATGGTTCAGATGAGTTGAGGGACATTTTTTGGGCCCATCCAGACGCTATCACTCTTGTGAATAATTTTCACATAATATTGGTTATTGATAGCACATATAAGACATGTAGGTATCGAATGCCATTACTTGAGATTATTGGTGTTACATCTACTGAAATGACCTTTTGTGTGGGATTTGCATACCTACAGTCTGAGTGTGCTGATAATTTTGCGTGGGCACTACAAATGGTGAAAGAACAGATTACAAGTGGAGAAGTTGAAGTCATTGTAACTGATAGAGACCTTGCTTTGATGAATGCAGTTGAATATGTTTTTCCGAAGGCGGTCAATTTATTATGCTTGTTTCATGTATGCAAAAATGTTCAAGCGAAGTGTAAGATGACCGTCTTTCCCAAAGAGAAGCAGGTGCAAGTGATGGAGGCATGGGAAGGTCTTGTATACAGTAATGATGAGTCTCAATACTACATGAAGTTGGCTATGTTTGAAGGAATTTGTAGTAGATGTTCTATTTATTCTGATTATGTACATGAACAATGGTTAAATCCCTACAAGGAAAGATTTGTTGCGGCGTGGACAAATAGAGTTATGCATTTTGGGAATACCACAACACAAAGGGTTGAGTCGGCGCACTGGAGTTTGAAACGGATATTACAAAATAGTGTTGGTGATATATGCAGTGTTTGGGAAAACATCAATAGTATGATTATATTACAGCACAACGAGATAATAGCATCCTTTGAAAGGAGCATCATTCAAAAGGTGCACCGACATAGTAACAGATTGTACGCATATTTGCGTGGTATTGTGTCCAAAAATGCAATTGATCACATTGCCGAAGAGTATGATCGAGTGAAATATGTGGGTATTGATAAGTCTGAATGTGGTTGCATGATAAGGACGACACATGGTCTACCTTGTGCATGTGAACTAGCCAGGTATAGTATGGTCCCACGTTCCATTCCATTAGAAGCTATTGACGTCGGTTCAGATGGTAATTGTGGATATCGTGCAGTTGTAGCTTTACTTGGATTGGGTGAGAACTCTTGGGCATTCATTCGTCAACAGTGTATAGTAGAGCTTCAAGAGTTCATGTCTCATTACAATACAATATATGGTGGAGTTAATTTTGTTCAAAATCTTATAGATAATGTATATGTTGAACAAGTTGCAACTGCGGATAATTGGATGGCACTTGTAGAAATTGGTTATGTGATTGCTTCGAAATTTAACTTGGTTTTCGTTGCATTATCACTTAACCAGTCGCAAACATTTTTTCCTCTAATAAGTCCACCACCAACATCTACGACTGATCATCGCATAATTGTCATAGCATTTGTTAACAATTGCCATTTTGTGCAGGTATTAATAGTTTAATAAATTATTAAATAGTTCAATAGTTTAACAATTGTCAACTTTTTTTAATAGTTTAATAAATTATTAAATTCAACAGGTTTACTTGAAGTGTGATTCTCCTATGCCACCAACAAGTAATTTGTGGAAAAAGAATTGCACTCAAGAAGCACGACAATGGGAGTTTGTTTACAATGATCGCATGCAACATTGGTTGCAGATATTTCCATAAAGTGTAAATAATGTTATTGTAAACTAATTAATATTGATGATGTATGGAATTTAATATTGATGCAAGTGAGTTTGACTTGGGATTGATAGCACAGTGAACAGGGTATCATGTCTGTTTTGTAGGTTCTCTATTATCGTAGCTTATACTAACCTTAATAATGTTGGAATAAAAATTAATGAATGTGACCGTTGATTTTGTTTGCCCAGTTGTGACTGTAAAAGGTTGTACACAGTAAAATGTTCAAATTTATAAAATTTCATGTAAATAAAAAATTAATTGATACTATATCGCACAATTTTTTAGATGGATGGTCTATTTTTCAATGTATAAATATCATCAGAGGCAGAAAAATCATCAGAAATACCATCAGAGTATCCGTACGATTTTTCATGTTTTTACAAATTTAATCTGTTCTCAGAAGGAGGAAAATCAGAGGGAGGAAAATCAGAGAGAGAGAAAATCAGATGCAGAAAAATGAGAGGGAGGATAATCAGAAGGAGGTAATCAGAGGCAGAAGAATCAGAGGGAGGAAAATCGGATGCAGAAAAATAAGAATCAGAAAGCGAGAAAATCAGAAGCAGAAGAATCAGAAAACTCAGAAGCAGAAGATTCAGTAGCAGAAGAATAAAAAAACTCAGTATCAGAAAAATCAAAGGCAGAAGAATCAGAATCAGCAAAATCAGAAGCAGAAAAATCAGAGGGACGAAAAACAGAAGTAGAAAAATCAGAGGGAGGAAAAACAGAAGCAGAAAATCAGAGGGGGAAAATCAGATGCAGAAAAATGAGAGGGAGGATAATCAGAAGGAGAAAAACAGAGGCAGAAGATATCTGAGGGAGGAAAATGAGAAGCAGAAGATTCAGAAGCAGAAGAATCAGAAGCAGCAAAATCAGAATCAGAAAAATCAGAAGCAGTAACATCAGAAGCATAAAAATCAGAGGCAGAAAAATCAGAGGCAGAATAATCAGAAGCAGAAGATTCAGAATAAAGAACATCAGAATAATAAATATAAGAGGCAGAACAATCAGAAGCAGGAACATCAGAAGTAGAATAATTGGAGGGAGGAAAAATCAGAGGGAGGAAACCAGAAGCAGAATAAACCAGAATAAAAAAAAGCCAGAGGGAGGAAACCAGAAGCAGAATAAACCAAAGGAAACCAGAACCATACAAAACTAGATGAAACCAGAAGCAGAATAAACCAGAGGGAGGAAACCAGAAGCAGAATAAACCAAAGGAAACCAGAACCAGAAAAAACCAGATGAAACCAGAAGCAGAATAAACCAGATGAAACCAGAAGCAGAAAAAACCAGAGGAAACCAGAACCAGAATAAACCAGATGAAACCAAAACTAGAATAAACCAGAAGCAGAATAAACCAGATGAAACCAGAAGCAGAATAAACCAGAGGAACCCAGAACCAGAATAAACCAGAAGCAGAATAAACCAGAATAAAAAAACCAGAGGGAGGAAACCAGAAGCAGAATAAACCAGAATAAAAAAACCAGAGGGAGGAAACCAGAAGCAGAATAAACCAGAGGAAACCAGAACCAGAAAAAAACCAGATGAAACCGGAAGCAGAATAAACCAGAGGAAACCAGAACCAGAAAAAACCAGATGAAACCAGAAGCAGAATAAACCAGAGGGAACCAAAACCAGAAAAAATCAGATGAAACCAAAACCAGAATAAACCAGATGAAACCAGAAGCAGAATAAACCAGAGGAAACCAGAACCAGAATAAACCAGAGGAAACCAGAACCAGAATAAACCAGAGGAAACCAGAAGCAGAATAAACTAGAGGAAACCAGAAGAAGAAAAAACCAGATGAAACCAGAAGCAGAATAAACCAGATGAAACCAGAAGCAGAATAAACCAGAGGAAACCAGAACCAGAATAAACCAGAAGTAGAAAAAACTTAGGAACAGAAAAAACTGGGGAACAGAAAAAACTTAGGAACAAAAATTAGAGGAAATCAGAAGCAGAAAAAATCAGAGGAAATCATAGACAGAAAAAATTAGATGAAATCAGAAGCAGAAAAAACTTAGGAACAGAAAAAACTTAGGAACATAAAAAACTTAGGAACAAAAAAAACTTATGATCAGAAAAAACTTAGGAACAAAAATAACTTATGAACATAAATAACTTAGGAACATAAATAACTTCAAAAGTGTTGTTTAAGAAATCAGAGGCAGAAAATATCAGACGAAATCAGAAGCAGAATATATCAGAGGCAGAATATATCAGACGACATCAGAGGCAGAATATATCAGAGGCAGAATATATGACATTTACAAATGTAATATTTAATATTGTATCATAATTAATATTGATAACAAAAATATTCGAAAAGTAATACATATTGAATCTCTAAATAAATCCTAAGTTCCTCTATTTCTCCGGCGATATGGTACTACGTTAGACCAATCTCTACGACCACCCCTTTGTCTTCGCATCATCAATATTAATTCATTCACCAGTGCGACGCCATCAGGTAATACAAGTTGCCGACCGAGAAGCTCTTCTGCAATTTCTACTGCACGACGCTGCATTAAAAAATACATTAAATAATTTATTTAAAATAATTGATGAATAATTAATTATCTTATGTAATAAATTGGAATTAATTGGAATTAATATACCATTATCGCAACTGATTCATCAGCAGCATCAACATTAGGTTCAGGTTCTGCAACCACAGGATCTTCATGAACTGGTTGTCTTCGAATTATGTATGGATGAGAAATTCTGTGAAACCAATTCATGTAATCGTTTGAGCAAGCTGCAGGTCCATATACAATTGCGCCAGCATCCACTACATGCACAGCGTACTGCGTAAACATTATGTCCATTTCATCTGGTGTGGTCGTCTGACCCACTATATCTAACAGTGAGCCAGGAATGGTTTGCCGACCGAGAAGCTCTTCTGCAATTTCTACTGCACGACGCTGCATTAAAAAATACATTAAATAATTTATTTAAAATAATTGATGAATAATTAATTATCTTATGTAATAAATTGGAATTAATTGGAATTAATATACCATTATCGCAACTGATTCATCAGCAGCATCAGCATTAGGTTCAGGTTCTGCAACCACAGGATCTTCATGAACTGGTTGTCTTCGAATTATGTATGGATGAGAAATTCTGTGAAACCAATTCATGTAATCGTTTGAGCAAGCTGCAGGTCCATATACAATTGCGCCAGCATCCACTACATGCACAGCGTACTACGTAAACATTATGTCCATTTCATCTGGTGTGGTCGTCTGACCCACTATATCTAACAGTGAGCCAGGAATGGTTTGGACATAACCGTACTGACGCAGTACCCTGTATGGCAGATGAGCATACATCTTCGGGCCCCAGCGTATCCATCCTCTAAATAAAGAAACCTGTTCAAACGGCCGCTTCAATCGATGATGCTGATATGGCATCCAGCATACCTGATGAACGTCAATCTCATCTAGAGCTTTCCTAAATGGAAGAACCAAACCCTTATCCCTTTTTGGCTTCCATTTAAGTGCTCTAGGGTAGTCCTCAACATAGCTATGAGAGAGTTTACGGAAATCTACACATAATGTTGGGAAATGCTCGTAGACCCACGCCTGCACATATATAATAACATTTCATTAGTTTATAATTAATAATAGAAATTATTAACACAATAAACAACCATTACCTGCAACAGTGTCAGATACCCAGAAATTGTTCTGGTTTTATGCATGCTTGCTTCACGAAGATTATCATAGAGGTAAGCAAGAGCAGCAGCACCCCATGCATATCCCCCACATGCATTGAGGTCTCGGAAGCAGTCAGGATAGGCAACACTAACTGCGAAGGCACTCTTGTCGCTGAAAAGAGTGCAACCGACCAAAAATAAAAGAAATGCCCTCGCAGCCATCTCCCAATGCTTGTCACTACAGCGCTGTTGGTATACTTCAAGTAACCAACTAAATCGAACAGTGGTTGTCCGAGTGACATTAAATTCAGCAAAGGCAGCAGCCTCACTGACTCCGAGAAGCTCAATCAATATGTTTGCACCTTCATCCTTGTTAAATATATTAACAGTGAAGAATGCACCAGTGATGGGAATATGCAGTAGAGAGGAGACATCGTCAAGAGTAATGGTCATCTCCCCAATTGGAAGATGGAAGGTATTGGTGTCACGATGCCACCTCTCTGCGAAGGCTGAAATGATCCCTTTGTCGATCATTATGTAGCTGCATGTTAGCAACGAATATAATCCGGAGCTTTTAATAAGTTGCTCAACCTCTTCGTGTTCAATCACGGCTTCTCTTAATTTTTTACCGTTGTTGAACACCCTTAATTCGCCGCGATCCTGAAATAAATTAAGCAAACCAAATTTAAGTGAAAACACATTAACAAAACAGATATTAAAAATTTCATTTCATTGACAAAATTACCACGCCATCCCAGAGTTTAGTCGCCACGTGATCGCCAAATGTCCTAAGGACAGACATGTCAACCGGACCACCAGGAAATCCTTCATCCTGTGGAGGTTCATCGTGTGCATCTTCCTCTTCATCATGTGGTTCTTCTTGTTGCGCTTCTTGGGCCTCTTCCTGTTGGGCATGTTCTGCCTCTTCCTGCTGTGCCCGTTGTGCCTCTTCTTGCAGTAATCGTCTTTGCTCTTGTCTAGCACGGTGAGCCCATGCGGAAGCCGTTGGTCTAACACGACGACCCTCCACGTTAGAAGTACCCTGAACTAGTACAACACGACCTTCCCTGTCGGTAAACATAGTGCACACCATTCCTGCAAAATCAAATCATAATGAAAATCAAAACAATCACAATTTTACAACAATTCCAGAATTCCAACATTTCTTACGTGAACCGAGTTCACGTATGTGAACCATTTTTCAAGAATCCAGAATTAGTTCGTCAACTGTGTTCACGTCAAGAATCCAGAATCAGTTCGTCAAGTTTTTGAAAACCAGTTCACGTCAAGGGTTTGTTACTTTTAAAACTCAACAACACCAACACCAGTGTACAAAAATTTCACTTAAACGTAAATTTCACTCAAGTGTGCTCAAGTACGTTTCTGGGTTTTTGAAAAGCAATTCACGTTAAGGGTTTGCAACTTTTAAAACTCAACAACACCAACACCAGTGTATAAAAAACAACAACAACAACACACATTGTACTTACTTGTTGAAAATGTGATAGTGAAGAAGTTGTTGAAGATGAAGATGTTCAATATGATGATGTTGAAGATGATGAGGATGATGATTGAAGGTGTTTGAAGAAGATGAATGTAAGACCCTTAAATTTAAGAATTAATTTATGGAATTAATATTAAGTGTATTTTGGGGATATTTGTAAAATATTTAATATATGTATGTTTTGAGTGAATATATATATATATATAAATATTTATTTTGGAAGATGAATTAAGATTATTGGATGAAGAGTAAATTAATTTAATTATGAGTAATTAAATTATCGGGCAGTTAATTAAGGGATTATCTACTAATTGCGACGAGATTGGTTAAGTGCTGAGGATCAGACAAGTGTCGAGTGAGGTAGCACCCACAAAAGCCTATATATAGGAGTGAGAAGGAAGGGCAAAGTCAGAAACCCATTCCACCTCCTTACTGCATGTAACAGTGCTCACCTTCCCCTTCTCCCATTCTGATTTCTGTTTACGAACAAACAAAAAAAAAGAGGGAAGTTCCTCAAAAGTGATATTACTTGGAAATCCAAGCACCAAACCAGAAAACCCCCAAAACAAAAGTTGTTATGCTCATCATTACGGAGCTAGAGAACCCATTTTCGTAGCAGCAAACGCAAGCGGGTGTTTCGCCGATTTTTGACGCAGAAACGCGAACAGTAGCAGAAACGCAACAAGGGTAAGGGCACCTTCCACCTTCTAGTTGCATTAGGGATGTAAATGCATATTTGTCATGACATTACTGATGTTTTTATCATTGTTTAAAGAAAAACTATTTTTGCAATGACATTTTGAAAAAAATGAAGAAAATGCATTCTGTTGATGTGTAATGATTCTGTGATGATTGCTGTTTGGTTGAATGCAGTAATGTTGTTTTGTTTTGTGTGTGGGAAAACTGAAAAATGTCTTGCATGTTATTTTGAAGATGATCAAAATGCATATTTTTAAAACTGTTGTGCTGGTTGTTATAAAATGCAAAAATGCACTCTATTGGTGTTTTGGGTGTATGTGATGCTTGCTGTTTGGCTGAATGTGTTAATGTTGTTTTGATGGTGTGAGAAAGCTGAAATGCTTTGCATGTTGTTCTGTTTGTGTGAGAAAGCTGGAAATGCTTTGCATGTATTTTGAGAAATGATCATAATGTAAATGGTTAAAAATGTCTTTTGTTGTGGTTGACATTCTGTTTGAGTGGTTTAAGCAAAACTGTGAGGAATGATCTGGTGTTGCTGATGTTTTCAAAAGGAAAGGGATTTTAAATGATGAAAGTGTTTTTCTGGAAAAGTTGTATTTATGAAAAATGCCTGAGTTTTGTAGTTCAAAAGAATGAAGAAACTATTTTGGGGTTGTGCTGGTTTTTCAAAGGAAAAAGTTTGAAAAGGTGTTGTAGTTTCAGGAAAATTTCACTGAATTCGAAGGTGTATTCGAATACAGGTTGAGCGTATTCAAATACAACCTGCCAAGCTTCTGTTTTACTCAAGTTTTCAAACTTGTATTCGAATACGGGCCTATGTATTCGAATACAGAGGAAGGATTTTTGCTTCTGACTTAGCATCTGTATTCGACTACGACCCTGTCGTATTCGAATACAGAAGTGAAATGTTAACACTGTACTCGCATCTGTATTCAACTACGACAGCCTCGTATTCGAATATAGGATGCTAACTTTCACATTTTTTGCTTCTGTATTCGAATACAAGGGAACTGTATTCGAATACAGATTCGGGTTTTTCCATAAACTCAAGTTTTAGCTTCTGTATTCGAATACAAGGAAGCTGTATTCGAATACAGATTTGTGTTTTCAGAAAATCAAGTTTTAAACACTATCATGTGAATCTTAAAGTGTTGAGAAACTTTGGAAAGGTTTGAAATGATTTAAAATGGAGTTTTTGAAATAGTTTTGCAAAGGAGATGATGAGACTCTTGAAAACCTTAAATGATATTGGGAAATGCTAGATTTGTACTGTTATATCTTCTGTATTCGACTACATGTATGCTGTATTCGAATACAGAGTGTTGAAATTGCAGTTTTATGCTTCTATATTCGAATACAAGGGAGCTGTATTCAAATACAGATTCGTGTTTTTCAGAAAATCAAAGTTTTAAACAATGTTTTATAAACCCTAAATATTAGGGAATATTGGGAAGGGTTGTGATGAATTAAAATGGAATTTTTGTGATAGTTTGAAGTGGTGGTGATGAAGTTTTTGAGACTTTACTGATGTAGTGAAAAATGTTGATTTGTGCTCTGGGATTGCCTCTGTATTCGAATACCAGGGAGCTTTATTCGAATACAAAGTGTTAATCCTGCACTGTTTCTGGCTTCTGTATTCGAATACATAGGAGCTGGGGAAAATAGAGGGAAGGTCTTGATGAATAAGAATGGAGTTTTAAGATGATGTGAAGTGGAAATGATGAGATGTTGAATGTTTGATTTATGCACATTTCTTACCAGTAAGGACCACTTACAAAGTAGATAAGCTGACGGAAATCTACATCGCTGAGATTGTGAGGTTGCATGGAGTTCCATCGAGTATAGTATCGGACCGTGACCCAAAATTCACATCTCATTTTTGGGGAGCGCTGCATGAAGCATTGGGAACGAAACTGAAATTGAGTTCCGCTTATCATCCACAAACAGATGGACAGACTGAGAGAACAAACCAGTCCTTGGAAGATCTATTGAGAGCATGTGTGTTGGATGATAGAGGAAACTGGGATGAGGTGTTGCCATTAATTGAGTTCACTTACAACAATAGCTTTCACGCAAGTATTGGAATGGCACCCTATGAGGCTTTGTATGGACGCAAGTGTCAGACGCCTTTATGCTGGTATAAGGACGGAGAAAGTATGATTGTTGGACCTGAGATGGTGGAACAGACCACAGAGAAAATCAA
Organism: Cicer cuneatum; assembly: GCA_037974295.1. Lineage (NCBI taxonomy): Eukaryota > Viridiplantae > Streptophyta > Magnoliopsida > Fabales > Fabaceae > Cicer > Cicer cuneatum. The sequence goes on along the minus strand of JBBPBO010000001.1, from coordinate 64,778,426 downwards.
GAGGATACAAGAGAAAATGAAGATTTCGCAAGATCGTCTGAAGAGTTATGCGGACAAGCGTCGCAGACCTTTGGAATTCGAGCAAGGTGATCATGTATTTCTAAGGGTCATGCCTACAACTGGAGTTGGCAGAGCTATTAAGTCGAGAAAGTTGACTCCGAAATTTATTTGACCATACCAGATTACTGCGCGAATTGGACCAGTGGCTTATCGGATTGCTTTACCTCCAATACTGTCCAATATTCATGACGTATTTCACGTGTCGCAGTTAAGAAAATACATTTCGGATTCGTCACACGTGATCGAACCAGACACAATTCAGCTGAAGGATAACCTGTCATTTGAAGTATTCCCTGTAAGGATTGAAGACAGGAAGATTAAACAGTTGAGGAACAAAGAAGTCCCACTAGTCAAAGTAATTTGGAATCCGACTACGGGAGACGCGACTTGGGAACTGAAGAGTAAGATAAGGGAGCAATATCCTCAGTTGTTTATGGACATGTAGTTTCGAGGACGAAACTAATTTAAGGGGGTGGTAATGTAAGACCCTTAAATTTAAAATTTAATTATGGAATTAATATTAAGTGTATTTTCGGGATATTTGTAAAATATTTAATATATGTATGTTTTGAGTGAATATATATAAATATTTATTTTGGAAGATGAATTAAAATTATTGGATGAAGAATAAATTAATTTAATTACGAGTAATTAAATTAACGGACAGTTAATTAAGGGATTATCGGCTAACTGCGACGAGACTAGTTAAGTGCTGAAAATCAGACAAGTGTCGGGTGAGGTGGCACCCACACAAGCCTATAAATATGAGTGAGAGGGAAGGGCAAAATTAGAACACCATTCCTCCTCCGTGCCCATACTGCATGTAACAGTATCACCTTCTCCTTGCCCTTCTCCCATTCTGAAATCTGTTTCACGTTAAAAAAAAAAAAAAAAAGAGGGAGTTCCTCAAAAGTAACATTAATTGGAAATCCAAGCACCAAACCAGAAAACCCCCAGTACAAAAGTTGTTCCCCTCATCATTCCAGAGCTAGAGAACCAATTTTCGTAGCAGGAAACGCAAGCGGGAGTTTCGTCGATTTTTGACGCACAAACGGGAACGAAAGCAGAAACGTGAGCAGTAGCAGAAACGCAACAAGGGTAAGAGCACATTCCACTTTCTAGTTGCATTAGGGCTGTAAATGCATAACTGCCATGACATTACTGATGTTTTCATCATTGTTTAAAGAAAAACTGTTTTTGCAATGACATTTTGAAAAAAATGAAGAAAATGCACTCTGTTGGTGTTTTAGTGTATGTGATGCTTGCTGTTTGGCTGAAATGTACTAATGTTGTTCTGTTTGTGTGAGAAAGCTGGAAATGCTTTTCATGTGTTTTGAGAAATGACCAGAATGTAAATGGTTAAAGATGTCATTTGCTGTGGTTGACATTTTGTTTGAGTGGTTTAAGCAAAACTGTGATGAATGATCTGGTGTTACTGATGTTTTCAAAAGAGAAGGATTTAAAATGATGAAAGTGTTTTTTTTTGGAAAAGTTGTTATTGATGAAAAATGCCTGAGTTTTGTGGTTCAAAAGAAAAGTTGAATCTGTTTTGGTGTTTTGTTGGTTTTTCAAAGGAAACAGTTTGAAAATGTGTTGATGTCTCAGGAAAAATTTCACTGAATTCGAAGGTGTATTCGAATACAACCTGCCAAGCTTCTGTTTTATGCAAGTTTTTCAAACTGGTATTCGAATACAGGCCCCTGTATTCAAATACAGAGGAAGGATTTTTGCTTCTGACTTAACATCTGTATTCGATTACGACTCTGTCGTATTCGAATACATAAGTGAAATTTTAACACTGTATTCGCATATGTATTTGACTACGACAGTCTCGTATTCGAATACAGGATGCTGACTTTCACAATTTTTGCTTCTGTATTCGAATACAAGAGAGCTGTATTCGAATACAGATTCGGGTTTTTCCAGAAACTCAGTTTTTAGCTTCTGTATTCGAATACAAGGAAGCTGTATTCGAATACAGATTCGTACTTTTCAGAAAATCAAGCTTTAAACACTGTCATGTGAATCTTAAAGTGTTGGGGAACATTGAGAAGGATTAAAATGATTTAAAATGGAGTTTTGAAATAGTTTTAAAGAGGAGATGATGAGATTCTGGAAACCTTTAATGATTTTGGAGAAAATACTGAGTTACACTGTTTTTGTCTTCTGTATTCGAATACAAGTATGTTGTATTCGAATAAGAGTGTTAAATTTGCAGTCTTCAGCTTCTATATTCGAATACAAGAGAGCTGTATTCGAATACATATTCGGATTTTTCAGAAATTCCAAGTTTTTCAACATTGTTTTATAAACCTTAAGTGTTAGGGGAATATTGGGAAGGTTTGTGATAAATTAAAATGGAATTTTTGTGATAGTTTGAAGTGGTGGAGATGATGTTTTTGAGACTTTACTGATGTAGTGAAGAATACTGGTTTTGCACTGTGACAACCTTTGTATTCGAATACAAGGAAGCTGTATTCGAATACAGAGTGTTAATTCTGCACTGTTTTTGGCTTCTGTATTCGAATACAGAGAAGCTGTATTCGAATACAGATTCGTATTTTCCATAAATCTCAGTTTTAAACACTGTTGTATGAATTTTAAGAGTTGGGGAAAAGACTTATGATAATTAAGAATGGAATTGTGAGATAATGTAAAGTGTTAATGATTGTTTGACTGTTTAATCATGGTTGTGATGATGATGATCTTGATTATGTTGAGATGTTTTGAAAAATGATGGAAAGGTTGAAATTTCCTGATAATGCATACTGTTTCAGTGAAGAGAAAACACTGCATATTCATGCATTGCATAGTCAAGTGGTACCCGCGATGGGCCACAGAGTAATGCGTAAACGTGCTGATCTGTTGAGCGATTGCACGAGTGCTGGTCTGTTGAGGGACTGCACTGGTACTGATTTGTTGAGCGATTGTACCCTGAAATGCGCAAAAACATGTTGATCTGTTGAGCGATTGGACGGGTGCTAGTCTGTTGAGCGACTGCATTGGTGCTGATCTGTTGAGTGATTGCACCCTGGTCTTGAGGGCCGTTAAAGTCAAACATATTTAAAATGTGTTGGTCTGTTGAGCGACTGCACCTTGGTAATTCCAAGAAATTGTATACATATTGCATCGGGGGATTGACCGGTGGGTCACGTTTTGGTTATATGATGATGATTGGAAAGTGATGTGTGTAAGTATGTTGTAAAATCTGAATTTTCTGATGAATGTTTGTGATTGCTGAGATGGTAGTGGTACTTACAATATGTTTTCCATATTAATTGGTTGTTGTTTGAAAAAGCTTATATGTCATGAAATTTCAAATCAGCATCGTTAATTTTCATCATTGTCATATGTTATACCATGGGTGTATTTGTTCTGTGATATAAATGTTATGTGCTTATTTGTTAATTTCGGTCGGTGACCCTTTACTATTATATGTGGAATTTGGGCTTTGCCCTCAGATGCCCCCCAAACCCATGACACCCGTGGGTCCCGAGACGACAGAAACGTTGCTCGACTTCATTGATCGTTCCGTGCCTACTGCTTGGGTATACGACCCCATCTCAAGCAGGGCTACGTACACGGGGAGATTGAAGAGGACCTGTAAGACCAATGGAGTGGTGCACTACGTGGAGCACAGCTATGCGAGGATTGACTTTCCTGTGCCTTCCCGTTTGGTATTGGAGGCGCACATAATTTTTGATGATGCGGAGGAGCCAGCTAGAGGGGTTGAGACGGAGGCCACCGTAGGAGTGATGACTCCTAACTTGGTGTTTGGTGGGGATGTACGTGATTCTGAGGCAGAAGAGAAGAGCGAAGAGCCGAAGCCAGTAGCAGTTGATATTCCGGGTCCGTCTAGGATATCCGATGATTGCTATGAGATTCCGGCACCGCCGAAGCGACCGAGACTGTGCATTGATCTGACTTCGGAGGAGACTGATCCCTCTCTGTATGATGAGGAGGAGGAGGTTATATCGAGGCGAGCGGCGGAGTCGGATGAGACTTGTTTGGGATGCGGAGGAAATCCGTGCTACTGTAGCTTTAGTGCATGATCGGTTAGATTTGATGTATAGGATTTTGAGCTGGAAAATGTAATTTGTTTTATTTCGAAAATTATTGTACTACTTTTCCACTAACTTATTCCGCACTCTGATATTTTATTTTGGAATGATATGACATTGTTATCTTTTGAAAATGTCTTAATGTTTATTATTAAATTTCCAGAATTAAGTACTTAGTGATATTACGATGAAGTTATTTTATTACGTTCATCGATTAATCTACGACGTACTATTTTATGAAATGAATTAAAGGAAATTTTATTTCAATTCTATTGAAATAATAAATTTGAAAATTATTTTAATTATTTATTTTTTAAAAAAAAAATATGTACTCGCGCTGTGTTTTAAACTCGAGGAGTTACAGTGTAGGTAGCAAAAGTGTTTATTTTATTTATAAACTAAAAAAATTTAAAACAAGTTTATTTTATTTAAAATTACAACTATAACTAAAAGTTTAAATTTTAAACTATTGAAATAAAATATTTTAAATTTATTTATTTTATCCAAAAATAATTTAAAATTTAAAATATTTAGATAAAAAATTTCAATTATTTTTTTATATTTGAAATATAAATAATAAAATTAATTATAACAATAGTAACAAAAGTATTATTTTATTCAAGTAACAAGTGTCTCTAAATATAACGTATTTGACGAAAATGTCGCATAATAAAAAATAATGAAGATAAAAATTTTTAATAATTAATTAATAAAAGACTAAAAAATTGATTTTCAAAATTAAAGAACTAAAAATTTATTTTTGACAAAATAAATGAACCAAAAATACATTTAATCATTCATTTATTACTAGTATTTAATTTATATACACTCAAGATATTTCAAAAAAATTCTCTACAAATTAAATAAAGGGAAGATATATATTTGATTCCCCTAAACTTTCTTTTGAGAAGCTCAAATCAAATAATCCCTTTACAAACGTTCATTGAATTTTAAGGTATTAAGTAATTTTGATTAAAGTACTATCACCTTATCTTAAATTATTTGAAGTTTAAGGTGTCTCAAATAATAGAAAATACAAAAAGTCACAATAAAAAATCAAAGTATCCCAAAATAATGGGAGACATAGCAGACACACAATTGAACCACAACTACATAATCATTAATCAACCACTTAAATGTCACGTATACCACAATAGAGAAGTAGTTAATCACACCAAAAGTTAAAATTATTTAATTAAACCTAATAATATTTGATTTATTATATATCTATCAAAATTATAAATTTAAATTTAAATCTAAATAATTTAATTTAATTTTATAAATTATCTTATGAAATAAACATATACAAAGTCTCATGCAAGGCAGAGATTATTACATCATATATATATATTTCTCAATTTTTTATTTATTTTAAAAAAATATTTTTTTTCTATGTAACATTTTCTCACCAAATTCCATTTATTTATTTTTCATCTCTTTATAAAATAGTTGTAAAATTTCTCGACAAATTATCTATATCTAATTTTTTATTATTAATTGTTAATTTATAATTTCATATTAAAAAATAAATAAAAGTAATTTTAGAGTTTTCTAAATTTGCTAAACTAAAATAATTATCTTTTTATAAATAAAGAAAAATTTGAGAATTAAAATGGAAGCAACACAGGTCAATAAAAAATATAATTTATATAAATATTCTTGACTATTGATTAATTTATTAATTAATTATTTAACTAAATGATTGATTTAAATTAATTGTATATATTGTTGGAACCAAATAGGTTCTTTCAATTAAAGTTTTGATGTTAACAAAAGTATTTTATGAAAATCACATTTTGACTTAGAAGAAGAATGAAAAATCAGTGAAGTGAAAAATTAGAGGATGACGTCACCAGAAGATACGGCCAAAAGATATCACCAGAGGATGTCACCAGAGGATACTAGAAGATATCACCAGAGGATACCTCAAGAGGATACTAGAAGATACCTCCAGAGGATACCAAATGATCCCATCAGAAGCAAGAATCAGAGGATGTCATCAAAAGTAAAAATCAGAGGATATCATCAATCAAAGGATATCATCAGAGGATATCATTCTTGGTCCAGAAGGAGATTGAGTCCAGACTAGAACGAAACCTTGTCCATAAGAAAACATGGTCCAGATCAAAAGCAAACATGGTCCAGAAGAAGACTTGGTTCAGAAGGAGACATGGTCCAGACCAGAAGGAAACATTATCCAGAAGATAACATGGTCCAGATCAAATAAAATTTGGTCAAGAACAGGAGACATGGTCCAGACCAGAAGATAGCATGGTCCAGAATGGAAGAATTGGTCCAGACTTGGTCCAGATCAGAAGATCACGTAGTCTAGATCAAAAGATCACACCGTCCAGATCAAGAAATAGAATGGTACACATCAGATCACATGATCTAGATTTGGTCCAGATCAGCAGATCATACGGTTTAGATTTTAAATTATGATTCAGATTCAGTGAAGACTTGATTAAAATTCGAAGAAGACTTGATTGAATTTTGAAAGAGATCTGATCATAGGTTTAAGAAGATTTGATTCAAAAATCAAAGAAGGTCTAAAGAAAATTTGAAGGAGATCTGAAGCAAGAAGATATGGTTCAAAATTAAAAAGAAACAGAATTGGTCAACAGAATTTTCAAAGGAAATTTGAGCAAGATTCATCTCGAAATTAAGCTTGGACAAAGCCCATATTGCAACTATAAAAGGATGCTTCAAGCCACAACAATAGTCATCGAAAAGTAGAAGAACTCAAGCGTAAAATCCAGATTCATCTTAGAGTTCATATCGATCGAAAAACACAAGAACTCAAGCTTCAAATTCAAAGTTATCCGAGAGTTCAAAAGAGAGAAACACAAGTGTGCAAGAACAATATTTTCTAAGTGTTTTTGAGAGAGAAATTCAGTGTAGCAATCAGCTTTCCAGAAGCAACATTGCAGAGTTCCAAACCCTTGTAATCAAACCCGATAGAGGTGTAGATTCCTTCTTCAATTTGGGGTTGTCAGATTGGTAGGAGAAGACTTGACTTGTAGGGTCAAGGTGCTGTTATTGTTCCTCAAAAGTCTGGGGTTGTCAGACTGTTTGGGAAGACTTGACTTGTAGGGTCAAGGTGTGGTTGTTCCTAAAAAATATGAGGTTGTTAGATTGTTTGGAAAGACTGGCTTTGAGGTTCAGGTGTTGTAATTCAAAGTGTTTTGAATTATTGGATTAAAGCCTTCGGAATGAAGGGACTGGATGTAGCCAAGTTAATGGTGAACTAGGATAAATCGTTGTGTTCTTATGCTGTTATTATCCGCTGCTGAATCTGATTATTTATTCATCAAGTAATTTACATCAATATTCAACAAAACAACAAAAACAATTCAAGTTTGACAAACACAATTCAACCCTCCTTCTCGTGTTTGCACCTTCATATATCAATAGTATATTTTTGTATATTAAAGTTGTTAAGTCTATACATTTCCCAAATTGATGGTAATATTGTAAAGTTTTATATTTTTTTATCTAACAATATTATTATTTATCAATTAAGTTAGGTGTTACAGTTATACTTTATTATTCTAAGTATTTGTATTAATTTAGACTTTTATTACTTTTGACAACACTAAGATATTTAGTTGTCTTTTTGTTTCTAATTTTTTCACAACTTTGTATATTCCATCATCCTAAGTATTTGTATTAATTTATGCTTTTATTTATTTGACACAATACCAAAATATTAATTTATATTTTTGTTTCTACTTAAGCTCTAGTACAATTCCAAGTTCTTTGTTTCTATTTTTTTCTTTTGTAATGTGTTTTTATTTTGCCATTCACTTTTTGTGGTTTTCAATCTTCATTTTCTTTTATTTCATTTTCACATATTATATCCACATTCGTATACATACCGAAATATCCCTTTCGAATTGCATATCTTTTTTATATTTACATCTTAAACACACATTTCTTCATTTACAGCACTGTCAATAAACCTTCGACAAAAAAGATTCACAGAAATACATGTTGTTCTTTAACCTTGATTCGTCAATTTTAGAAGATAACTTTGTTGCTTGGAATTCACTTAAGAGATCATTTGAATCTTAAGTTTGAATCACATTCATGACCACATTACATGGCATTTGAATACATTCTACGAGTGCAAATTTTGTTTGTTTGCATTTTCACCCATTATAACATTCCAAAGTCAATAGAAAAAGAGATGGCAAATACATATATGAATTAATCCTTATTTTTTCTATATTATTGTCTCCTCTAATTGTTCGTTCTCTCTATTTTCTATCTTCTCTTTTGTTATATTTCTCTATACTATTTTTATCGTTAAATTTTCAAGGTAGAAATTTAGAGTTTTATAATATCATTTGTTTTATAGGCAAATGTTAATATGTTAGTATATTATGTTCTTATTTTATCCTTCATAGGGGTGTGAATCTCAATCCTTTCACCTTCAATTCTTTCAATTCCTTAATTCAAATCACTTGAACTACCCAGCTTCAAAATGTCATTAATTATTTCTCTTTCGTTTGTATTAATAATATTTGTAAGTGTTTATTTTTGTTATCTTTCACGTTAATATTGTTTGGTATACTCTTTCTTTCTTTTTTTTGGTGATGAAATAGTTTTCTTTTTATTTCAAATTTAGAAAAATAGATTTTTGGTTGAAGTCTCCCTGGAATTGTTAATATGTATGCAGGGGTGAAAATAAGTTTGGCCGAGTTAGGCTTTGCTAAGCCAGACCTGTCAAAAAATTCAAGGTCTAAGTCTGGCATATGGCCTGCTATAGAGTCTAGCCTGATATAACTTGTTAGTCTTATTTCATTTTTAACATTTTTTAATAAGTAATCAAACATACCTTTTAAATAGATTAACGAGTTAATATGTCAATGAAATTAAGTTCTATTTTGATATTTGACATTACATTTTGAAGAATATGACTTTATATACATCATACTTAAATTTTATTTTATAATAATACATTTAAATATGTCAAAAACTAAATGAAGTTAATATGCGTAAATTACTAAAAGTTGAATATATAACAAAAAGATCAAAATTTAATATAATAATTATAGTAGTAAAAAAATATTATTTATATTTATTTAAATAGGCCGACCTAAAAGGCTTATTATATGGCATGTAGCCTGAACTTTTTAACTAAATAGGCTGTTTTAGAAGCCTTGGCCTTATATATTTAAGAAAAAAGTTTGGTCTGACCTAAATCAGATGTAGGCTAGATCGTAGGCCTCTGTCGGTCGATATGACCTATTCTCATCCCTATATGTATGTAACAATAGTAGCTGAATCTCATGGGTATATTTCATGTGCAATAGTAATATGGAGTTAACAATCAAGTTTTTTCCACCAATTAATCACACTCGTTAGATCATTAGAGATGTTTGACTTTTACCATAACTACTCTAAAATCATGTCTATAAATGATTGTAATGTACTAACAATATAAAAAATTTATAATGACAATGCATGACTATTAAACTCATAATTTTATTTTCTTCATTAAAAAGTTAACTATTGTCCCCATTAAAAATAATTAAATCATTTTATATGTGAAAAATCAAATAAACAAAAGTGTGAGAGATAAGTTGCTGAAGATCATTGTTTGGTCACATACATAGAGTGAAATATTTTTGATTTTTGATAGTATTTGTTTTAGTATTTTTCATAGTCTTTAAAGTGAAAAAATAATTTAAATTTAGGAAGATACATAAAAAACAGCTTTAATTTGTAGCTAAGTGGACCAGTTATAAGGTAGTCAACCGTAACATTCATTTGTGTTGATGTGTTTTCTATTTAAAGGTTCATAGTATATAATGTTGCCTCAACCAATCAAAATGTTTGAATTCGTCACTTCCATGGATAGTTGACTTTCCTTGTTTTATGTGTTACTTTCTATTTGTTACTATACATAATTTTTGTATTGGTGTAGAGTTATTTTTCTTCTAAACTTATTGTAGATTTGTAGTTTTCATTACTTTAATATATCAATTGTTATCTCTTTTATTTATATAATTTAAATAAATCTTAAATTTATTTTTATTTAAAACATTAATTATTAATCTTAAAATATAATTTTCTCGTACATCCTATAGATCTAAGACCCATTAAATGAAGTAAGTTTTTTATTTTTTTGTTTGTTTATCTTTCATCATTTATAGGGCTTCAATCGGATATGTACGTGTAGAGACTTTTAATTCTATAAATCAGGACACCTTTCAAGATACATGTTTTACAATGAAACTATTTGTTTCACTCCACATTAATTATTTAGAATAATTATTTAGAATATAATGTAAAATTTTACAAATTAATATCATTATAATATAATTTCATAAGAAAAGTCATAATAATTATAGAAATACAATGTTACAAGTCAGGTTTCAAATTTAGGCGAAGGGAAGTCTGGTTTAGGAGTGGGAGGGAAGGTTGGTATGAGAGAGAGGGGTGGAGAGTATTTGGTTATTGTTGTGGGAAGTGTTATGATGAGAGCATTGTGGTATGTGTAAGACATGATCCTTAACCAATCATATGTTAAAAATTAAATTTATATAAATTGTTAGTGCAAATTTTATTATTTTAACCAACAACTAGATATATATAGACTTAATCTTGCCTTATTTTATTCATGATTTGATCTTACTATGCTAACTATTTGATGTTGAAAAATATTTATCTATGTATGTGGCTTATATTTTTTTATATTAAAATTTTACTACTCTAAGATATACAACATGCAGAAAGAATATAGTGTACGTGAAATAAAATAGTATGTTAAGTTCATTATGAGTATAAGTTATCGAAAGTTAAAGGAGGTTATTTACTTATGAATTATGTTATCGTATGTTGAGTTAACATTTATTTTACCTATATAACAAAATAGTATATATCAGATAATTTCATTAAGTGAAGAACATTTGATCATGTTATTTGAGTGATAAAAGATTTCCATACTCAAATAAACTCGTAGCTTAACTGGTAAAACAAATTTGTATCTTTATGCTCAAGCAAAACAATTTAGGGACGCGACAACCTACAAATCATGAACGAATTATGTGAATATTGTAGAGACATCTTAGAAACTCGCCATCACAAGTAGAATTTTTTTTACTACTTTCATTGTTTATTTGTTTCACCACTTTCATTGTTTATGATATCTTTATAGGCATAGTTAATTGATTATAATTTTATTGTGATTGTATTTTTAGAATTAAGTTAGTAGTAAATTAAAAAATATATATGTAGGTAGAAGATGATGATTTTATAAAGTATCCAAATTGTTTGTAGAATTAATTAAAAAGGTTAATTCTAGAAGAAAAAAATTTGGTCAAATGGTTTAACTTGGTTAGAAATGATTTTTAAAGTGTTAGGAAATTGAAGATTTTTTCTTTTATGATAATTATGGTTGTGAAAATGGTTTTTAGGCCGTAGAAATTCGTAAGTAAATCAGTCTCATGGCGTGAATCATTTTAATTTATTGTTTTTGAATATTGGCATGAGACCAACTGCATTGTGTTCTTAAACGAGTTGTATATAGTCAGTAAAAGTCTTAAATTTTATAAGTCCATTGGACCCTTCATTCATAATTATTACAAGCTACTAATGTGAATAATTTTGTTGTGTGGTTTTCAAACAAATCTAATTGTATGTATAATAAATTGAATTTTTCTATAGTGATTTTTATGAAAGTAAAAATATGAAAATGTTCCTATATGTGTTGGTGTATTTCATATTAAAACTCAATGGATTTTTACAAGTTTTGACATGTGAAATAAACCTTGGACTAAGTAAATGTGATTTGCGAAGTTGAAACTATAAATTTTGGTTTGACTATGTTTAGTCTTTTAATGATAACTGAAAGAGTCTTTGTCCTTTATAAATGATTCTTTTTGAAACATAAACTAGACTCATTTCTCTACATTTTGAATATGGAATTTACAAAATTTTAAGTAGTGTTGATATGTTAAAATAAGAGACAAGTTTACCAAATTGAAAGTGTCCTTTTTGTACATCTGAAGCCTTTTTGGAGAAACTAAAACTCGTGATTTAATATTTGTTAAATTAAAAATTATTTTTGAAAACTATACATCATAAGCTTTTTACAGAGTATTCAGTTGTTAATTTTTGACACTGTTTGTCTTGCTAATAAAATTAGTGAAGTTTATGTTAAAGTTCAAAATTTTCTTGTTTGAAAGGTAAACTAGAAATTTGGTTATAATGGTTTGATTTTAAAATAATTTTGAATTTAGGAAATAGAATGATGCATGAATACTTTAAGAGTATGATAGATTTTATATGTGGTTGTATAACAAATTTTGTATGACAAGTTGAAAATAAAACCCGGATACTCCTTCCGAGTATTCCTACTTGGGTTACTAACAAAGGTGAAAGCATTCATGCATACATGATGAACCCGGATCTAATCATGAGTACATGGCGAATATTCCTTGTAAAGATTATTAAGCGGGAGTATTGAGTTGTCCAAGTGGGACAATTTGCCTCTGTGGAGGTGTTAGAAATCATGGGATCATATGCTTGCATATAGACTAACAAATAGGAACTTGTGCATCTTGGTTGTTGGTGAATTGTGTTAATCTGTTGTAATTGTTTAACTGATATATATATATATATATATATATATGTGTGTGTCTATATGTCTATTTGCACTGTGTTTGTTATTTGAAGATGACTCTTACTTTGAGCAAATGAGTGTTGATCAATATTTCCTCTTTGATGGTGACGCCAGGGAGGCATATAAGCAGAATGATGGAGTGCAATTAGAGGCTATGATATTTTCGGGCACTAATGTTAACCTTGTTGAGAGAATTCTTCACAAGCATCCGAAATGACTAACTAGATTTTGTCTTGGGTAGCAAAAGGTTAAAAGTCTTGGCTTTAGGATTTAATTCTTTTGTTTATACAACCATTTGCTTGTTAGTAATTGTAATGATTCGATTTTTGTTGAGGAAGTTAATAAAAGAAATTTTTTTATTTGATTTAGAGTAAATGAGTGAGTATTTTAATTTATTCTTGTTTTTAAAAAAATTAATAACCCATTTTTATTCCTGTTTTAAATTTCATTAATTATCGTCCTAAAAAGGGGATCTTACTGTAAGCAATGTGATTAAGTGTTTGTATAGAAAATAAAAATGTGTTTGTGTGTGATGTGTTTGAAAGTGAGGAAGAGAAAAATGGTTCTTTTCTTTTAACACTAGTCCTACTAATATAATTACCCTTTTTCTGCATGTAACACAATTAATATATAAACATATTAATAATAAAAATAAAAGAATTACAATAAAAAATACCAATGTTAAAACAAAATAGTTCATGAATTATCTAACATCATTAAACTCCTAAAATAGTGAGAGGTTTTATTATATTATTACTCAATAGTAGATAGTTCAACATGTATAATATTAAGAGCATCTATTCATTTTATAAAAAAAAATTGGTAAATCTTAGAAAACGCTTTTTCATAGTCTTATTAATAAAAAAAAAAAACAAAAATAGTGTATCGTAAATAACATTTTTCTTAAAAGCGCTAGGTAGCGCTGTCCATAAAGAAAATTATAAAAATTAAAAAAAGAGATATAATGAAATTGCGCTTATTAGCAAACCCTTTCTTCGTTCTTTTTCTAGCCAAACCCTTCATCTTCCAGAAACAGAAAAATGCAAAATCGCAAACCACCACCAGAAAGGCAAACCACCGACCCAAAAATGCAAAAACGCAAACCCATGCCCTTAGCTTCTTGTTCTTCTTGAAATGCAAACCACCAGAAACATAAATGTAAAACACAGAAACTGGTCATTAGCACATTCTCATGATTGTAAGTCTATAACATTTTATAAAAAAATGTTTCATCATTTACATTGATTAATTTTAACTATTGATTTATTGCTCGTTTTCAGGTTTTTACCAAATTTGAAGTAAGATCACAACTTTGCTTTCATCACTGTTCAGACACTAAACCTCTTCTCTCAAGTTGTAAGTTTCTAAAATTTTTATCAAAAAAAATATTTTGATTGTTGTTTGTTAAGATAAAAACTCAATTAATTGTTTTGATGAAAACAAACAAAGATTAATTAAAGACTCTAATTATGATTCTAAATTATGTGTTATTTAACATGTGTTTTTGAGTGTGATAATCCAAGATAGGTACAAAGCAAAAGCAAGCAAAATCAGTTTAAAGATTAAGCTAAAAATGAATTGCCAACAACCAAGAATGTTCTGGACATTTTCTAGAAAAACCATGAACGTTCTCCACATTTTTCATTTCATCAAGATTGTTCAAGCCAACTTTTAATACAGGAGAAGATCATGCATAATTCGAATGGATTACCAATACATGCACAAGGGACATACAACTTTCATAATAGTAAAGGAAGTACTCCAAAAGATCTAAGAAGAAAAGATTATAATAAAGACAAAGTTATAAAATCAGTTAAGGTCAATCATTCTCCAGGCTCCAGAACATTCTCCAGTTTTTGTCATACAACTCCACAACGTTCTCCAACTTTTGAAGCACAAACCAAGAACGTTCTTGAAACTTTAGCATGACCTTATGACACATATTCTCGTGATCAAGTGATCCTCAAGCACTGTACAAATCAGAAGAAAGAGAATACACAAAGACCATGAAGTCTTAAAGTCAAAAAGAAGGAAAAGTTCAGTCAATAGTCTTACTTTGAAAGATTGATTATTTTAATCCAATCCTTGACCAAGGAAATCCCTCCAACAATCACATTAAGCTGCCATGGACCTCCTCAAATGTCTATAAAAGGAATCCCACAACTTAATGAAAAAATGCGACATTCAAGTGCAAAAGAAAAATCATCAATCACTCACATTCATACTTGAAAGTCTCACAAGAAATCAGTAACATTCAGTTTGGAGTTTATTGTTATTAGTTTACTGAAACATCTTGTAAAAAATCTAACCTTTAACAAGAGTTGAGATTAAACAAATTTTGTCAAACACTTTAAATCATTATTGTGTAAACCAAGACTATAAGGTTTGTTTATAGCTTGAGTGATTTGTTTAGAAAATCCTTTTAAGGTTAAAAGGTGAGTTGTAAAAATCCTATCAAGGGTTGATAGGTGACCTGATTGAATCTCTTTTTGGGTGGAAAGGATTGAAGTGTGTAACAGATTGAGGCTGATGTGAGCTAGGTGCTGTAAAACCAAGAAGGTTCTTTGTTTTTAACACATAGTGGAAAATCTCACGGTTGTGAGGATTGGACGTAGCCCGAGTTGGGTGAACTAGAATAAATCATTGAGTGATATCTCTTCCCTATCTCTATTTACTTTCAGTCCTTCATTTACTAAAGTTAAAAATTAATTTTTGTTTTTAAACCAAATCAAGAACGTTCTCCATTTTCTAGAACTTTCTCCGTTTCTCTCGTTTTACAATCAAAATCATTCTGATTTTTTAAACTAACCAAGAACGTTCTTCGTTTTGTGTTTCCAGAACGAAGAACGTTCTCTGTTTTCTGTTTTCTTAACCAAGATCAATCTTGAGTTATTTTTTAAGTTTTAACAATGAAATTTTAAATAGGCAACTTTACAATTCAAACCCCCTTCCTTGTAAAGTGACATTTCTATTTCAATTGGCATCATAGTCTGGTCTCTTAAATTAAACACCTAAATAGTGTTAGAGAAAAGATCTAGAAGAAAAAATGTCAAAAGCCAAATACTTAGTTGAAGGAGGATATTCAAATAGACCACTTTACTTTGATGGAACATATTACTATTTCTGGAAAAACAAGATGAAATTATTTCTGAAATCACAAGATACAAGAATGTGACGTATCATAACTGATGGTGATTTCATTCCAAGAATAAATCAAGATGATCCAACATCAATTGAAAAAAGAGAAGCCAACTGGACAGCTGAAGAAAAAACTAAGGTACTTTTAAACTCTAAAGCTCAATTATTTTTATCTTGTGCTTTAAGCAGGGAAGAAAGTGAAAAAATTGATGAATGCAATATTGCTAAAGAAATTTGGGATACATTACAAACTCATCATGAGGGAACAAGCCATTTAAAAGAAACTAGAAATGACATTGGCATAAGAAAGTTTGAACTCTTTGAGATGAACGAAGGTGAAACCATTGATGAGATGTACGCGAGATTTACAACCATTGTGAATGAAATGCGCTCCTTAGGGAAATTATTCTCGGTACAAGATAGAGTCAGAAAAATCATGAGATGTCTTCCAATAATATGGAGACCAATGCTGACCGCTATAAGCCAAGCCAAAAATCTTAACACATTACCATTGGAAGAACTGATTGGAACCTTACGAGCACATGAAATGTTACTACAAGAAGATAGACCGATCAAAAAGAGAAAAGCAATATCCTTGAAAGCATCTCAGCAGAGTTCTCCACCATAAATAGATAAGGACTTAGAAGAAACTGAAAATGCTGATGAAGAAACATCACTCCTCACCAAAAAAATCCAAAGAATGATGAGAAGATGAGATCAGATCAAAAGGGGATTCCCAAGTAAAAAGGAAAATCCCAAAACAGAAATGGATAAGAGTCAGGTCACATGCTTTGGATGTAACAAACTTGGTCATTAGAAAGCTAAATGTCCATTAAACAAAAAGGCACCAAAGAGATTTCCATTTAAAAAGAAATCAATGATGGCCACATAGGATGATTCAGAAGAATCAGAAACAGAAGAAGAAGAAGAAGAATAAGAAGAAGAAGAAGAAGCCAACATATGTTTGATGGCTAACATAGAAGAAAATGACGTAACTGAATCTGAACACTACTCTCTATGTGAACAAATGGGAAAAGAATTTGATAATTTATTAAATGACTCAAACTTTTTTGTTAAAAAATGTAGCTCTTTAAAAGAATAATTTTATAAATAAAAAGAAGGGAAAAAGAAAGCACAGGCTATGAATGATGGATTTAAAAAAATCATTCAAAATATGAAGGAATCTGGTTTTGAAAACTATAAAATTGAAAGTCAAGAAAACCAAGAATGTTCTGCAACACAGGAAGAGAATGTTCTTCTTAAAGCTGAAGTTGAACTTCTTAAAAATGATTTATCAAAATTCATCAGAACTATTGAAACATTTCAAAACGTCATGGGATCTGAAGTAGGTATTTTTGATAAAGCAGGACTTGGTTTTGATAAGACTCAAAAAAAAAAAAATGTATGAAAACTTCTTCATTCAAGAAAGTAAAGAGGATATATACAAAACAAAATGTTCATATTGTAGTAAAATTGGACATCTAGAATTTGCATGTTATTTCAAAAAGAGATAAGATAAAATCAAGAACAAAATGATTTTTACAAAACTGGAACG
This sequence comes from Cicer cuneatum, assembly GCA_037974295.1. Lineage (NCBI taxonomy): Eukaryota > Viridiplantae > Streptophyta > Magnoliopsida > Fabales > Fabaceae > Cicer > Cicer cuneatum. Next base: position 64,760,980 of record JBBPBO010000001.1, on the reverse strand, counting down.
ATCTGGAACAAAGACATAATTTCTTCAAAACCAGAAAAAGGAGAACGTTCTCCAGGTTACTTGAAAAAGAGGAGAACGTTCTGGAATAAAACATTCTCCAAAATTTTTAACGAAAGGAGAACGTTATGGGATTTTACCAACACTTGTTAAACCTCAATTTTCTAAGATTTTTCCAGCACTAAAATGTTCTCACTATTCCAAAGTTGGTCACGCTGAATCAACCTGCTATATCAAAAGAAAATCCAATTTTAAAACTAACTCTCAAGGACCCAAGACCAGGTGGGTACCTAAAGTGAATGTAACACCTTATGCAAGTTGGATTTCAACATGTCAAGAAAAAGCCATGGTTCTTGGACAGTGGCTGCTCAAGACTGAAGGTGCAAACACGAGAAGGGGGGGTTGAATTGTGTTTGACTTAACTTAAAACTTTTCCTGTTTTAATACTTTCAAAACAAAACTTGATGTATAATTAAAACAGAGTTAGCAGCGGATAAAAATAAAAATAAAAACTCACAGATTTTATACTGGTTCACCGTTAACGAGGCTACGTCCAGTCCCTTCGCCTTGAAGGATTTCACTAATTCAAACTTGAATTACAACCTTGCTACTGACCCTCCAAGTCAGTCTTCTCAATAGTCTAACAATCCTAGACTTCTTGAGGAAAAACACCTCCTGTTCTTCAGCCAATCTGACACCCCAGATTGTAGAAGAAACCACAACACTATGAATCTAATTGCCAAGTAACCTGCTACCTCTACTGACTCCCACAGCTTGTAGACTCTACTTCAACAACTTAGATTTGACACAGTGGAACGAAAACAACAATAGTACTTGCTTTAAAAACTGAGACTCAACAATTGACTTATATGAAAATTTAAGAGTGTTTGCTTTTGAAGTGTATGACCCTTTTGTGATTTTCGATTACTAAGTAATCTGCCTTGTGCCTCCTTTTATAGATGCTGATTTGGGCCTCTTCCAATCCTTAAATTCGAGCTAAATATAGCTGGATTCTCTGTAAAAATATCTTGACCAATTGGGCTTTATTTAAATAAAAATCATATCTTTTTAAGCCTTAGATTTGTTTCATATCTTAACTGGCCAATCAAATCTGTGCATTGCTTCCTGCCACAGCTCCTGACTTCCATGCTACTCCAATTTAATTTATAACAAATCTTTTATAATATTTTGATAAAAATATCATGAGATCTTCACCATTAATTCCCATGATCAAATCTGCACCATTGGATCTTCATGCGATAGTCCACAGTTGGACTAGCTTGATTGCTATGCTATTGTCCTCTGAATTTTGCCATTCCTGGACCACACTTCATAGCCCTCTGATCTTCTGATTTCAGCCTTCCTGGATGTGCGCCTGATATGCTATGAACTTTTGGATTCGGCCATTTCTGGACTGCACAGCCTGTCCCTCTGATTTCGGCCACTTTTGGGCCATGGTCTGATTTTCTGATCTTGACCATCACTGGACTCAAAAAATTATTTCTGAACCATTGATCTGGATATTTTTACTCTGATCTGGACAGATTCTGGAATTTGGTCTGGAACAAACTGAAATAAACTTGATCAAAAAATATTTCAGTCTGGACATTTTACCTTTAATTTTGGACCAGGTCTGGGTTGATTCTGGAACTCATTTCTTTTGTTCTGGAGTTAGTTCCATGCCCTAAATCATGCTATCTTATGGTCTGGGCCAAATTTGGATTGATCTTCATGTTCTGGACTCATAAACATACCTTCTGGTCAAGTCTGGAACAAGTCTGGGCTGTGTAATTTTTACTGCCAGGTCATCTTCTGGTTAGAATAACTTCTGGAATAAAATTGATATTTGATTCCTGTTTGTCTTGATCAACTCTCCTTCTGGCAGGCTTTCCAATGATATGATCCATGTTTTATTCTGAATTTTATTCCTTATGATATAGGCCTGCAAAGTTATCTTCTGGTTCAGTTAGTCATCCTGAAACATCTTTTGGAAATTCCAGAATTCATTTTCCTTTGATCTTCTGCTTCTGATTTCTTCAGTTTCTGATGACATTTAATTTAATAATTCAAGGTATAAAATAAGTTTACATTGAGTGCTTTTGTAAACATCAAAATCCTAAGTCTTAGAACCAACTTGGTTCCAACAATCTCCCCCTTTTTGATGATGACAAAACCTTAACTTATTTTGCTAATTTATAACTCGAATGACTTGAATTACTCCC
>JBBPBO010000001.1:64698477-64758612 GCA_037974295.1 Cicer cuneatum | reverse complement strand
TGATATAGGCCTGCAAAGTTATCTTCTGGTTCAGTTAGTCATCCTGAAACATCTTTTGGAAATTCCAGAATTCATTTTCCTTTGATCTTCTGCTTCTGATTTCTTCAGTTTCTGATGACATTTAATTTAATAATTCAAGGTATAAAATAAGTTTACATTGAGTGCTTTTGTAAACATCAAAATCCTAAGTCTTAGAACCAACTTGGTTCCAACAATCTCCCCCTTTTTGATGATGACAAAACCTTAACTTATTTTGCTAATTTATAACTCGAATGACTTGAATTACTCCCGCTCAGACCAATCTCTCCCCCTAAGTCTGATACTCTCCTTTTCAACTCCTTCTTTTCTCTTCTCCTCTCCTTTTCAACTCCTTCTTTTTGCTCTCTTTCTTTTTCTTCACATTTCCTCTCCTTTTCAACTCCTTCTTATTTCACTCTTTCTTTTTCTCTCTCCCTGATTCCTCTCCTTTTCAACTTCTTTTGATTTCACTCTTTCTTTTTCTTTCTCCTTTCATTTTGTCTCTCCTTTTCTACTTATTTCTTCTTTCTTTCTTTCTCTCTCTCTCTCTCTTTCTCCCCCTTTTTGTCATCAGCCAAAAAGTGGTCCTGCTGTTTTTGTATTTTTGTTTTTCTCTGTACAAATTTCAGAAGGTAAAAAAAACATAAAATAAAAGACAGAAATTAAAATTGCAAGAAATATAAAAAACTCCTAAGTTGACTACTTGAGCTAGTCAGATATGGAGGTCATGCTGAGATGCTTCTTAATGAACTCGAACCTATCTTCTGGTAATGCCTTGGTGAAGATATCAGCCCATTGATGATCAGTGTCCACAAATTGAATGCTTAAGGTTCCTTTCTGAACATGGTCCCTAATGAAATGGTGTTTTATTTCAATATGTTTGGCTCTAGAGTGTAAGATAGGGTTCTTGGTTATGTTTATGGCTGAGGTGTTATCACAGAACAAGATGCAGTTGCCACTTATACTTTTGCTTTCCAGCTTGTCTCCAGCATAGTCGGAATCACAGAAACCTTTTAATTTGTAGGTGGGGGTTTTCTTGTATAACAAGGTAAGGTTGGTGGTTCCTTTAAGGTATCTTAGAATTCTTTTGACAGCAGTTAAATGGGATTCCCTAGGGTCAGCTTGAAAGCGGGCACAGACACAAACACTAAACATAATGTCAGGTCTAGAAGCAGTTAAATAGAGAAGGGATCCAATCATACCTCTGTATGTTTTCTGGTCTGCCTTTTGGCTGGTTTCATCTTTCTCAAGTGAGCAGGTTGGGTGCATGGGGGTGGCCATTGGCTTACATTCACTCATTTTGAACTTTTTAAGAAGTTCTTTGGTGTATTTAGATTGGTGAATGAGTGTACCTGATTTGCCTTGGTGAATCTGAATTCCTAGGAAGAACTTAAGTTCTCCCATCATGCTCATTTGAAACTCCTTCTGCATTAGGTCAGAAAACTCTTTGCACAAAATGCCATTAGTGGATCCAAATATGATATCATCAACATAGACTTGAATAATCAGAATATCATGTTTAATGGATTTCCTAAATAGTGTATTATCAATCTGGCCTCTATTAAATTCATTCTTAAGCAGAAAGTTACTAAGTCTGTCATACCATGCCCTTGGTGCTTGTTTTAAACCATATAGAGACTTTTTAAGTTTGAAAACATGGTCTGGAAAATCAGAATTTTCAAAACTAGGGGGCTGTTTGACATAGACTTCTTCACTTGTGTAGCCATTTAAGAATGCACATTTAACATCCATGTGATACAACATTATATCATGATTAGCAGCAAATGATAAGAGAATTCTAAATGCTTCTAACCTGGCCATTGGGACAAAAGTCTCAGTGTAATCTTTACATTTCTGTTGACTGTATCCTTGAGCTACACCTTCACCCTTTTCATTGAATTTGTCTCTGAACACCTACTTGGTTCCAATAATGTTTTTGTTTGGTCTGCATACCAGATCCCAAACATCATTCCTTTGGAATTCATTCAGCTCTTCTTGCATAGCAAATATCCAACCTTCCTCTGCCAAACCTTTATCAACATTGCTTGGTTCGCATCAGCTTCTGGTTCTTTCCAGGTACTTCTGTTTCTTGTGCTTCTGTTCCCTGCACTGTTTTTATCTTGCTTTGATTTGTTAAGATCAAGCAGTTTGTCATATTACATAGTGCAAATTAAATAAGGTAGAATTTAACTCAATACAGCCAAACCATTCGTTCTGCTTCTGCTCCTTTTGGTTCTGATGAACCTGTACTATCTTTATCTCGCTTTGTTTTGTCAAGCAGTTTGTCATATACCATAATATAAATCAATTAATTTAAAAATGAACTTAGTTCAGCCAAACCATTAATTCTGCTTCTGGTGGTTTCTGTTTGTTTTTGAGACCACTAGAATGCTGTTTCTTTTGAGTGTTCAGCTTGGGTGAATCACCTGGTTCCTCTGACAGTTTGAAGACCTGCAGAATGCTTATCTAGCTTTGATTGGTTAAGATCAAGCTTCTTGTTATCACAGTAAACATAAATATAAAATAATAATAGTATTTACAGCAAGGTGTAGCCTCGGTTTTACTCTGAAAATCCTCTTGCTTCTGATTTTCAGATTCCTAATATATATGTTCTGAGATTACATGGTTTGGATGAGGGAATTTGAATTCCCTTCCAGGTTTGTAGTCTTCACTGGAGTGTTTGAAGAACTCTCTTGATTCTGATTCTTTAATTTCTGCTTTGGCACATACACCATGTTCCTCTGGTGATTCTAGAACTTATGGTGATTCTGGTAATCATACTGATTATGATAATTAAAGTAGTTCTGATGATCATACCTCAACCTTTGATACTGATACCTGCTCAGGTTCTGGTTCTGGTACTGATTCTGATTCTGGTTCCAGTGTTGATTCTGGTTCCAGTTTCTGTGCCTCCAGTTCTGGTTCTGGTTCCAGTGTTGGTTCTGGTTCCACGAGAAGGGGGGGGGGTTGAATTGTGTTTGACTTAACTTAAAACTTTTCCTGTTTTAATACTTTCAAAACAAAACTTGATGTATAATTAAAACAGAGTTAGCAGCGGATAAAAATAAAAATAAAAACTCAAAGATTTTATACTGGTTCACCGTTAACGAGGCTACGTCCAGTCCCTTCGCCTTGAAGGATTTCACTAATTCAAACTTGAATTACAACCTTGCTACTGACCTTCCAAGTCAGTCTTCTCAAATAGTCTAACAATCCTAGACTTCTTTGAGGAAAAACAACTCCTGTCTTCAGCCAATCTGACACCCCAGATTGTAGAAGAAATCACAACACTATGAATCTAATTGCCAAGTAACCTGCTACCTCTACTGACTCCCACAGCTTGTAGACTCTACTTCAACAACTTAGATTTGACATAGTGGAACGAAAACAACAAGAGTACTTGCTTTAAAAACTGAGACTCAACAATTGACTTATATGAAAATTTGAGAGTGTTTGCTTTTGAAGTGTATGACCCTTTTGTGATTTTCGATACTAAGTAATCTGCCTTGTGCCTCCTTTTATAAATGCTGATTTGGGCCTCTTCCAATCCTTAAATTCGAGCTAAATATAGCTGGATTCTCTGTAAAAATATCTTGACCAATTGGGCTTTATTTAAATAAAAATCATATCTTTTTAAGCCTTAGATTTGTTTCATATCTTAACTGGCCAATCAAATCTGTGCATTGCTTCCCGCCACAGCTCCTGACTTCCATGCTACTCCAATTTAATTTATAACAAATCTTTTATAATATTTTGATAAAAATATCATGAGATCTTCACCATTAATTCCCATGATCAAATCTGCACCATTGGATCTTCATGCGATAGTCCACAGCTGGACCAGCTTGATTGCTATGCTATTGTCCTCTGAATTCGGCCATTCCTGGACCACACTTCATAGCCCTCTGATCTTCTGATTTCAGCCTTCCTGGATGTGCGCCTGATATGCTATGAACTTCTGGATTCGGCCATTTCTGGACTGCACAGCCTGTCCCTCTGATTTCGGCCACTTCTGGGCCATGGTCTGATTTTCTGATCTTGACCATCATCGGACTCAAAAAATTATTTCTGAACCATTGATCTGGATATTTTTACTCTGATCTGGACAGATTCTGGAATTTGGTCTGGAACAAACTGAAATAAACTTGATCAAAAAATATTTCAGTCTGGACATTTTACCTTTAATTTTGGACCAGGTCTGGGTTGATTCTGGAACTCATTTCTTTTTTTCTGGACTTAGTTCCATGCCCTAAATCATGCTATCTTATGGTCTGGGCCAAATCTGGATTGATCTTCATGTTCTGGACTCATAAACATACCTTCTGGTCAAGTCTGGAACAAGTCTGGGCTGTGTAATTTTTACTGCCAGGCCATCTTCTGGTCAGAATAACTTTTGGAATAAAATTGATATTTGATTCCTGTTTGTCTTGATCATCTCTCCTTCTGGCAGGCTTTCCAATGATATGATCCATGTTTCATTCTAAATTTTATTCCTTCTGATATAGGCCTGCAAAGTTATCTTCTGGTTCAGTTTAGTCATCCTGAAACATCTTCTGGAAATTCCAGAATTCATTTTCCTTTGATCTTCTGCTTCTGATTTCTTCAGTTTCTGATGACATTTAATTTAATGATTCAAGGTATAAAATAAGTTTACATTGAGTGCTTTTGTAAACATCAAAATCCTAAGTCTTAGAACCAACTTGGTTCCAACAAATTTTGGCGTAACTTAGAGAGTAATCCTCTAGTTGATTCTTTACCCAAAGTGTATTGTGCAGTTGATACGTATTCAACCTCTGTAGTTGATAAAACAATGGTACTTTGTTTTTTGCATGACCAAATTATGAGGGATTTTCCAAGAAATTTGCAAGCTCCATTCGCAGTATTCCTTTCAACTTTATCTCCCGCATAGTTAGCATCATAATATGCCATAAGGTCAAGATTTGAGCCTTTTATATACCATATTCCAAGATCGGTGGTGCCAACAAGATATCTAAAGATTCTTTTCACCATAATGAGATGAGATTCTTTAGGAGAGGATTGAAACCTTGCACAAAGACCAACAACAAATACTATGTCAGGTCTACTAGCTGTTAAGTATAGCAAGGATCCAATCATCCTTCTGTACTCCTTTTCAGATATGGGAGTTCCTTCATCATCTTTGTGTAACATGGAGGATGGGTGCATAAGAGTTCCCATAATATTTGCTAAACTCATGTTATATTTTTTAAGTATATCCTTGGCACATGATTAGGCTTGTTTTAATCCATAAAGAGCTTTTGAGAGTTTGAACACATGATTAGGCTTCTTTTGATTCACAAAGCCAGGAGGTTGGTGAACATAAACCTCCTCATTTAAGAAACCATTCAAAAAGGCACTTTTGACATCAATTTGGAATATTTTGATACCTTTATGGGTGGCATAAGCTAGGAGGATTTTAATTGTTTCAAGTCTAGCAACCGGCACAAATGTTTCATTATAATCAATTCCCTCTTGTTGGTTGTAACCTTGTGCTACTAGTCTTGCTTTATTTCTAATGACCTCTCCATTCTCATTTAGTTTATTTCTAAAGATCCATTTAGTTCCAACGATGGATTTGTCCAAAGGATGGCACAAGATCCCACACTTTGTTTTTTTCAAACTGTGACAATTCCTCCATCATGGCGTCAACCCATGATTTTTCACTAATTGCTTGATCAACCGTTTTAGGTTCAACTTGTGATATCATGGCCATGTTGTTTGTATTCCATTTTAAAGATTTTCTGGTCCTAACACCGTCTGCAGTATTCCCAATGATTAGATCAGGAGGATGATGCATTACCACCTTGCATCCTCTTGGAGGTTGCTGGGAGGTTGGGTCGGAATCATCCTCTTCATTTGGACTATGTACTCTAGATGATGAATTTTCATCTTTAAATTTATCTATATTTTCTAAACACAAGTCATCAAACTCATAAAAAACAACATGCATGGATTCCTCCATAGTTTGAGTCCTAAGATTATATATTCTATAACCTTTTGACGATGTGGAATATCCCAAAAAGATAACTTTATCAGATTTTGGATCAAACTTTCCCAAATTTTCTTTATTATTTAGGATGTAGCAATAACAACCAAATATATGAAAATAAAAAATATTTGGTTTTCTGCCTTTCCATAGCTCGTATGGAGTTTTGGTTAAAACTTTTCTGATGGATACACAGTTTGAAACATAACTTGTTGTGTTGATAGCTTCAGCCCAAAAATATTTTTCAATGTTGGCTTCATTTAAAATAGTTCTAGCCATTTCTTGTAAAGTTCTATTTTTCCTTTCAACAACTCCATTTTGTTGAGGAGTTCTTTGGCAAGAAAACTTGTGAGAAATTCCATTCTTATCAAAAAGATTTTTAAAAGGATTCATTTTCGAATTCACCTCTGTGATCAATTCTCATAGAAATAATTTTAGTTCCTTTTTCATTTTGAATCTTTTTGCAAAAGTGTTGAAATGCCTTGGAGTTTTGATGGGACCAAAGAGGTCAGTATGAAGGAGTTCATGAGGCTGATTTGTTGAAACAATATTTTTTGAGTGAAAGCTACTTTTAACTTTTTTTCCTTTGGCACAAGCTTCGCATACTTTGTCTTTCTCAAAATTAATTTTTGGAAGACCTTTAACTAATTCTAATTTTGATAATTTAGAAATAATGTTCAAGCTTGTATGACCAGCTCGTTTGCGCCATATCCATTTATCTTTGTTCATTCTCTTTTCTATTTCGTTTATCCTCTAACATAGAGGTCATGAAGTCATCCTTATACTTTAGCATTGCTTGTCTTTTGACATAGATTCATCTTCTTTTAATTTATGACGTACATTCATCCTCTCTTCAATATTGTTTGTCCTCTGCCGTAGAAGTTACAATTTCATCCTCCACTTGTTTATCCTCTAACGTAGAGGGCATGTTAAATGTGTAAAATACACTTCATTTGATCAAGGAGGTGAGAAACCTGTTTTCTAAATTTAATACACTCAAGAGCACAGGTTAGATAACACACATATTCATAATATTTGAAATAATTTTGTTATCATTAAAACATTTGAAATAATTTTGTTATCATTAAAACATTTGAGAGAGATTTTGTCTCAACAATAAATTTAAAAACCAAGAGCACCATTCACCGAGGATCAAATCTTTTGTGTCAAACAAATGAAACTAAATACAATGGACTTAATCACGCAATCCTATACGGAGTAAATTCTTTGGGCATTGGATTTTGTTCAACACATATGAGATAAAATTTTAAGGTTGTTTATCTTCCTTCATGTTTATTTATCTGTCCTAAATATATTATCCAAAACTAAGATTCGATAATGTATTTTACTCAATTTTACACTACCGGAAGTTATGATCCGGTAACAAACCAAAAAATGCGCAAATATGGTTGTTAGAGGAACAATCACCTAAAATTCCAAACCGTCTCATAAGTCCTTAAAGATAGAAGGGAGAGAATTCCCTCCGGTGACATGACTATGCAATGCATTTTCACCCCTTGATTTAATAGGAGATAACAAGACTAACGAATGAAAAAAAAATATATTCAAGGGTGACGATTTCTCTAAATGAGAAACATGTGAAAAAACCATTGGAGACAATCCTTTCCTAAGTTAGAAACATGACCACCTTTGATCCAACATGTAAAGCACAAAATATTATTGTAAAAGAAAATTATAATTGAAATATTGTTAAAAATTATTTTAAATTTAATTTTTTTTACAGAATTATAAATTTTATTATTATATATATTTATAGATATATAGATCTTAGTACTAAAATATATATGTCTAAACAACTATCAGAATATTCAATTCAACTTTTAGAAACTTTAGTAAACAAGTGATTAGGACTCACGTGATTAATGAGTTTTAGTTAAGGACAAATCATTCGAGAGAATTTGAATGTTAGTTAGAACGTCTTTGATCATGCTTTATTTACTTCTGACCAAACTTCGAATTATCAATATTGTTGGAACCAAGTTGGTTCTTGCAATTAAAGTTTTGATGTTAACAAAAGTATTTTATGAAAATCGTATTTTGACTTAGAAGAAAAAATCAGAGGCTGTGCCAAATCAGATGATGACATCACCAGAGGATACACTGTTGGAACCAAGTTGGTCCTAAGTACTTAGGATTTTGATGTTTACAAAAGCACTCCATGTAATCTTATTTTGAACCTTGAATTATTACATTAAATGCCACCAGAAAATGAAGTTTCCAGAGGCAGAAGATGAAGACACTAGAAAATGCATCCAGAAGGTACCAGAGGATGCATCCTGGAATTACCAGAGGATATCTTTGCTGGCCTAGATCAGAAGGAAGCAAAGTCATAAGGAGACCTGGACCAGACCAGAAGGAAGCCTGCCAGAGGGAGACTTGATCCAGACCCGAAGGAATCATAATTCAGACTTAGTCCAGAAGTTATTCTGACCAGAAGATGGCCTGGCAGTGAAATGATAAACAACCCAGACTTGATCTAGACTTAATCACAGCAAATCACTTAGTATGGTCCAGATGTGGACTAGCGCAGAAGATCAAACGGTCCAAATTTAATCTTGAGGATTAACGGTGGAGATTTAATTTAAATTTGATCAAAGTATTAAAAGGATTTGTTACAAAAATAAAGTGAAGTCGTATGGGAGTTCAGAAGCTGTTGGCGGGAAGAAACTAAAGACATGATTGGCCAGTTATTTTTGAAAGCAAATCTGAGCTTAAAAAGATATGTTTTTTATTTAAGTGAAGCCCGATTGGTCAAGATATTTTTGCAAGAGAATCTAGCAAGATATAGCTCGAAATTAAGCTTGGAAGAGGCCCTAATATACATCTATAAAAGGAGGCTCAAGGCAGAATACTTAGCATCGAAAATCACAAAAGAGTCATACACTTCCAAAAGCAAACACTCAAGTTTTCAGTGAGGTTAATTGTGAGTTCCAGCTTTCCAGAAGCAAGCACTCGTGTTATTTTCTTTCCCTTGTGTTAGATCTAATTTGTTGAAGTAGAGTCTACAATCTGAGGGAGTCAGAAGGGGTAGCAGATTACTTGGCAATTAAATTCAAGGCGTTGTAATTCCTTCTACAATCTGGGGTTTTCAGATTGGTAGGAGAAGACTTGACTTAGGAAGTCAAGGTGCTGTATTCCTCAAGAGTCTAGGATTGTTAGACTGTTTGAGAAGATTAACTTGGAGGGTTTGTGGAACTGTTGTAATTCAAGGTTTGAATTAGTGAAATCCTTCAAGGTGAAGGGACTGGACGTAGCCTTGTTAACGGTGAACCAGTATAAAATTCCGTGTTTTTATTTTTACTTTATATCCGCTGCTAACTCTATTTTATTCTTACATCAAGTTTTGTTATAAAACTGCAAAAACAGAAAAAGTATTCAAGTTAGTCAAACACAATTAACCCCCCTTCTCGTGTTTGCACCTTCATACACTAGAGGATGTCACCAGAAGATAAAAATGCCACCAGAAGTTTCGGCAAGAGGAAACATCCTGAGGATACCAGAGGAAACATCTAGAGGATACTAGAGGATGCATCCAGAGGATACTAGAGGATGTCACCAGAGGGTACTTGAAGATACCTCCAAAGAATACTAGAGGATGTCATCAAAGGCAAACATAAGAGGATAGCATCAATCAGAGGATATCATCAAAAGGAAGGAAAAATAACATCATCAGAGGATACATTTCTTGGCCCAGATAAGAAGAAAGCAGAGTACAGAAGGAGAATTGGTCCAGACAAGAAGGAAGCTTGTCAGAGAAAGAATTGGTCCAGACTAGAAGGAAACATAAGTCAGACTTGGTCCAGACCAGAAGATAGCATGGTCCAAAACATAAGACTTGGTCCAAAACAGAAGATAGAATGGTCCAGAACATAAGACTTAGTCCAGATTTGGTCCAGATCATAAGATCAATGGTCAAGATCAGAAGATAAATGGTTCAGATTAGAAGATCAATGGTCCAGATCAGAAGATCACATAATGGTACAGATCAGATCACATGGTCCAGAGTTGGTCGAGATTAGAAGATCTTACGGTCCAAAATTTAAATCATGATGCAGATCAGTGAAGACTTGATTAAAATTCGAAGAAGACTTGATTGAATTTTGATAGAAATTTGATAATTGTATTAAGGGGATTTGATTCAAAAAATCACTGAAGACTTGAAGGAAATTCGAACACAATCTGAAGCTAAAAAAGATATGGTTTGAAATTAAGAGAAACAAGATTGGTCAACAGAATTTTCAAAGGAAATCTAAGCAAGATTTATCTCCAATTGAAACTTGGACAAAACCCTATTTGCAGCTATAAAAGGAGGCTTCACGCAGCAGCATCAATCATCGAAAAACACATAACTCAAGCTTCAAATTCAAAGTATCCGAGAGTTCAATTGAGAGAAATACTTGAGTGCAAAAGCAATATTTTCTAAAGTGTTTTCGAGAGAGAAATTCAATGCAACAATCAGCTTTCTAGAAGCAACAAAAGAAAGTGAAAGTCATTGCAGCAATCAGCTTTCTAGAAGCAACTTTGCAGAGTTTCAAATCCTTGTAATCAAACCCGATAGTGTAGTAGATTCCTTCTTCAATCTGGGGTTATCAGATTGGTAGGAGAAGACTTGACTTGTAGAGTCTGAAGGTGCAAACACGAGAAGGGGGGGTTGAATTGTGTTTGACTAACTTGATTACTTTTCCTGTTTTTATACTTTTAAAACAAAACTTGATGAAATAAAAACAGAGTTAGCAGCGGATATAAAGTAAAAAATAAAAGACAGAATTTTTATACTGGTTCACCTTTAACGAGGCTACGTCCAGTCCCTTCACCTTGAAGGATTTCACTAATTGAAACGTTGAATTACAGCAGTTCTACTGACCCTCCAAGTCAGTCTTCTCAAACAGTCTAACAATCCTAGACTCTTGAGGAATACAACACCTTTCTTCTCCTGCCAATCTGACAACCCTAGATTGTAGAAGGAATTACAACCCTTTGAATCTAATTGCCAAGTAATCTGCTACACCTTCTGATTCCCTCAGATTGTAGACTCTACTTCAATAACTTAGAACACACGAGAAAGAAAATAACAAGAGTGCTTGCTTCTTGAAAGCTGGAACTCACAATTGACCTCACTGAAAACTTGAGTGTTTGCTTTGGAAGTGTATGACTCTTTTTAATTTTCGATACTAAGTATTCTGCCTTGAGCCTCCTTTTATAGATGCAGATTTGGGCCTCTTCCAAGTTTAATTTCGAGCTGAATCTTGCTGGATTATCTTGCAAAAATAACTTGACCAATTGGGCTTTATTTAAATAAAAAATATATCTTTTATTAAGCTTCAGATTTTATTTTAAAATAACTGGCCAATCAAGTCTTTAGTTCCTTCCCGCCAACAGCTCTTGAGTTCCACAATACTTCACTTTATTTTTGTAACAAATCTTTTTAATACTTTGATCACAATAAATTAAAATCTCCACTGTTAATCCTCATGATTAAATCTGGACCATTTGATCTTCTGCTCTAGTCCACATCTGGACCATACTTAGTGATATGCTGTGATCCTCTGATTTCGGCCATCCCTAGACCACACTTCCTAACCTTCTGATCTTCTGATCTCGGCCATCCTGGTTTAGCAAACTGATCTACTGTGATCCTCTGATCTCGGCCACTGCTGGACCACATATCCTGACCTTCTGGTTTCGGCCATCACTGGGCCATGGTCTGATCTTCTGATCTCAGCCAACACTGGGCCAAATAATTAAATCTAAACCATTGATATGAAAATCTTCCCTCTGATTTGGACCAATTCTGGACTTGGTCTGGATTAAACTGAAATTAAATCTGGACAAATAATATTTCAGTATGGACATTTTACCTTTGATTTACGATCAGGTCTGGATCAATTCTGGAAATCATTTCTTCTGGTCTGGACTTAGTTTCATACCCTGAACCATGCTATCTTTTGGTATGGGTCAAATCTGGGTTAATTCTCTTGTTCTGGACCCATTAATTCATCCTCTGATTAAGTCTGGAACAAGTCTGGACTGTTTATCATTTCACCGCTAGGCCATCTTCTGGTGAGAATAACTTATGGAATAAATCTGACATTTGATTCCTTGAGGTCTGGATCAAGTCTCCATCTGGTTGGCTTCATTTTGGTCTGGTCCAGGTTTTCCTCTGACTTTGCTTCCTTCTGATCTGGGCCAGCAAAGATATCTTCTGGTGATGTTTTGACATCCTGGAGTATCTTCTGGTACCTTCAGGATTCAATCTCTGGAACACTTTGATCTTCTGCTTCTTATTGCTTCAACTTCTGGTGACATTTGATTTAATAATTCAAGGTTCAAAATAAGATTACATGAAGTGCTTTTGTATATATCAAAATCCTAAGTACTTAGAACCAACTTGGTTCCAACAGAGTCAAGGTGTTGTTTTCGTTCCTCAAAAGTCTGGGGTTGTCAGGTTGTTTAAGAAGACTGGCTTGGAGGGTCAGGTGCTGTAATTCAAAGATTTTGAATTAGTGGATTAAAGTCTTCAGGATGAAGGGACTGGATGTAGCCAAGTTAATGGTGAACCAGGATAAATTTCTGTGTTCTTATGCTGTTATTATCCGCTGCCTAATTTGATTATTTATTCATCAAATAATTCACATCAACATTCAACAAAACAGCAAAAAGAATTCGAGTTTGGCAAACACAATTCAACCCCCCTTCTCGTGTTTGCACCTTTAATTGGCATTAGAGCTTGATCTCAAGACTGAGCACTTTACAGTGTTTGAGGAAAGATCCAAGGGTTAAACATGTTTGGAATCAATGAAGAAGTTGTTGGAGGAAACATCAACAGACCACCTATGTTTGGTGGGGAACGGTTTGAGTACTGGAAGGACAGGCTGAAGAAATTCTTTTTTTCATAAGATCTCAAACTTTGGGACTTCGTGGAAGATGGCTATACTGCCCCAGAAGATGCTGATGGTGTTAAAATTCCCAGGAAAGATCTGGATGCTGATCAGAAGAAGATGTTCAAGTTGCATCACATCTAGAACGTTCATGATCAATGCAATCACATTCAAGGAGTTCGACAAGTGCACTAACAAAGAAACAGCAAAGAACATCTATGATAGTCTGGTTCTAACTTACGAAGGCAGCAAGCAAGTTCAAGAAGCAAAGGCCAACATTCTAGTCAAGAAGTACGAGCTGTTCAAGATGGAAGAAAATAAAGACATTGAAGTAATGTTTTCCAGATTTCAGACTCTGGTTTCGGGATTAAGAGTACTCAAGAAGAGCTATACCACTGTTGACCACGTGAAGAAAATTCTTAGAAGTCTGCCAACCAAGTGGAGACCAAAGGTCACTGCCATTCAAGAAGCAAAGGACTTGAACACTCTGAAGCTGGAAGAATTAATCAGCTCCCTCAAGTGACATGAAATAGAGATGGAAGAAGATGAACCCAAGAAGAGGAACAAAACCCTAGCCTTAAAATTTAAACGGAAGAAAGTTCTAAAAGCAGAAGCAGAATCAGAAGATAGTGATTCTAATGACCAGAAGAAGAAGACATTGCCTTCATAACCAGGAAGGTTATGAAGATGTGGTAGAATAGAAAGAAAAATTTTCCCCAGAGGTATTCCAAGCATTCCAACAGAGGAAAGGATGAACAAGACAAGAAGAGAATCATATACTATGGATGCAATGCACCTGGGCACATCAAGTCAGAATGTAAAAATCTAGAGAAAGGGAAAAATCAGAAGAAAGACTCCAGACCCAAGAAGAAGAATCTGATTGCAACATGGGATGATTCTGATGAATCTTCTGAAGATGAAGAAGCAGAATTAGCCATGATGGCTCACATAAATTCTGCCTCTCGATCCAACATAAAATCTGACTCTGGAAGTGAATCAGAAGAAGCAGTATTGGCTCTGATAGCACGCACTCATTCTACCTCTGGATCCAAATCTGGAAGTGAATTAGAAGAAGCAAAATTTGCACTGATGATTCATATTCATTCTGCCTCTGGATACGACATTGATGCTGACTTTGGAAGAGAATCAGAAGATGAAGAAGCAGAACTGGCTCTGATGGCTTACACCAGCTTTGCCTCTGGATCCAACCCAAACTCTGATTCTGAATCAGAAATAGAAGTGGCTCTGATGGCTCACACCCTCTGGATTCGATATAGAATCTGATTCTGGAAGTGAATCATCAGAAGATGAAAAAGAGGTATTTTCTGAACTCACTCGATCTGAGTTAATTACTGCAATGAATGATATTTTAAATATCAATAACAATCTGTCTTTAAAACTGAAAACACTTAGGGAAGAAAATAAAGCTCTAACCAAAGAAATTGATGTTTTAAACAATCAAATTACATAATGTAAAACAGAAAATGCAACTCTTAAAACTGATATTGCTGAGCTTAAGTCTGAAAACCTAAATCTAAAAAGTAATATTTGTTCAAAATCAAGTAAAAATATTGTATGTAATTCTAATATGCATGAACAAGCTTTACAAGATTTTATTGTTAATGGTATGGAAAGAAGCAAATATGCTTCTATGATCTATGGAGTTAGTAACAATGGTAAAAGAGGCATAGGATTTGATGAAACTGTAACTGTAACTAAACCTATTTCCTCTGATGTTTTATGTGCTGTTTGTGCCAATAAAGGTCACTCAAAATTGTCTTGTCCAATGGTAAAATCAAAGAGAGACAAGTAACCTTTCAAGACTAACAAACCAGGACCAAACCAAATTTGGGTACCTAAAAACAAAATTATCTCTGTTTCATATGTCCTCAGCAATCAAGTTGCAACACCAGTCATGGTACTTGGACAATGCATGCTCGCGACATATGACAAGAGAAAAGTCTATGTTCCAAGAACTAACTTTGAGCAAAGATGGGACAATGGCTTTTGGAGGAAAGCAAAAAGGCCAAATCATTGGTCGAGGCACGGTTGGTAATGGTACTTCTTCCTCTATTAAAGATGTACTACTAGTTAAAGGTCTTAGGTATAATTTATTAAGTATTAGTCAATTAAGTGATAGTAGTTATGATATTATGTTTAATCAAAAAACATGCAAAGCTATTAGCCAGAAGGATGAATCAGTACTCTTCACAGGTTATAGGCAAAACAATATTTACAAGTTAAATCTGTTTAGTCTAGAGAAACAAAAAGTTAAGTGTCTAGTATCATTAAATGAAGAGAAATTAATTTGGCATAAAAGATTAGGTCATGTTAACCTTAGATTAGTTTCAAAACTAAATAAACTTCATCTGGTGAGAGGTCTACCTAAGCTCAGCTACAAAACTGAAATTATGCGTGCAACTTGTTAAAAGGGAAAAAAACAAAAAATTCTTTCAACCCTAAAAACTCAATATCTACTTCAAAGCCCCTTGAGCTATTACACATAGATCTATTTGGGCCAGTAAAAACAGCATCTCTAAGTGGTAAGAAATATGGGTTTGTTATTGTAAATGATTACACTAGGTGGACATGGGTAAAAAATTTAAGAAGTAAGGATGAATCCCACAAAGTGTTTATCACTTTTTGCAAACAAATAATGAATGAAAAAGGTCTTAAAATTATAACAATTAGAAGTGATCATGGAGGAGAATTTGAGAACAAATTCTTTGAAAATTTCTGTGATGAGAATGGAATCTCTCACAACTTTTCTTCTCCTAGAACACCCCAACAGAATGGAGTTGTAGAAAGAAAAAACAGAACACTCTAAGAAATGGCCAAAACAATGCTAAATGATATGAATGTTGCAAAACACTTTTGGGCAGAAGCAATTAATACTGCATGTTTTATTCAAAATTAAGTCAATATTAGATCAATATTGAATAAAACACCATATGAACTGTGGAAAGGTAAAAAGCCTAATATCTCTTATTTTAAACAATTTGGCTGTACTTGTTATATGTTGAACAGTAAAGATAATCTTGGAAAATTTGATTCTCGATTTTAAAAGTGTACCTTCATTAGTTACTCTAAAAGATCCAAAACCTATAGAGTGTTTAACAGGGAAACAAATATTGTGGAGGAATCCATACATGTCAAATTTGATGACAAACAGCTTGACCTTGAAAAGTCAAAGCAAGATGATGATAGTGTAGGTTTACCAGAACCAAAGGAAGCTGATGCAGACAAACCAAGAGATCTTGAAAAAAAAAAGAGGATGAAGGCAAAACAGAAGAACCCGACAAAACTTCAAAGGATGAATATGAAGATAAGTAAGAAGGAAGGTGTGGATGGAAGTACAAATCTTCACATCCCGAAAATCTAATAATTGGGAGTGCAAGTGATCTTTTAAGAACCAAATCATCACTTAAAGAAACTAGTCTGTTTGGATTACTCTCATCTATTGAGCCTACCTCTGTTGATGAAGCATTGAGGGAAGATGGATGGATTCTTGCCATGCAAGAGGAGTTAAATGAATTTGAAAGAATGATGTTTGGGATCTAGTTCCAAGACCAGAAAAGAACATTATTGGAAATAAGTGGGTTTTCAGAAACAAGCTGAAAGAAAAAGGAGAATTTGTCAGAAACAAGGCACGACTTGTTGCACAAGGCTACAGTCAGCAATAAGGTATTGACTACACTGAGACTTTTGCTCCAGTGGCCAGGTTAGAAGCTATTCGTATCCTACTTTTCTTTGCTACTAATAATAACATTTCATTATTTCAAATGGATGTTAAAAGCGCATTCTTAAATGGTTATATAAGTGAGGAAGTCTATGTTAAACAACCCCCAGGTTTTGAAAGTTCTGAATTTCCAAACTATGTTTTTAAACTTAAAAAATCTTTGTATGGTTTAAAACAAGCACATAGGGCATAGTATGATAGACTTAGTAACTTCTTACTTAAAAATGACTTTGAAAGATGACAAGTAGACAATACACTTTTTAGAAAATCAATTAAAGATGATATTTTGATCATTCAAGTTTATGTTGAAGATATTATCTTTGGATCTACTAATGGCACTCTCTACCAAGAATTTTCTAAATTGATGCAGCATGAATTTCAAATGAGCATGATGGGAGAACTTAAGTTCTTCCTAGGAATACAAATTCAGAAAAGTCAAAAAGGTATATACATTCATCAATCAAAATATACAAAAGAGCTTCTCAAGAAGTTTAAGATGAGAAACTGCAAACCTATGGCTACCCCAATGCACCCTATCTGCTCACTAGAAAAGGATGACTTAGGGCAAAAAGTTGATCAAAAATCATACAAAGATATGATAGGATCTCTCCTTTTTCCTCACTGCTTCTAGACCTGACATTATGTTTAGTGTATGTGCATGTGCACGATTTCAGTCTAACCCTAGGGAATTCCATTTAACTGCTGTTAAGAGAATCCTTAGATACCTAAAAGGCACTACTAACCTTACCTTGTTCTACAAGAAAACTCCTACATACAAACTGAGTGGATACTGTGACTCTGATTATGCCGAAGACAAACTTGAGAGAAAGAGCACAAGTGGAAACTGCATATTCTTGGGAGATAATTTAATATGATGGTCAAGCAAAAGACAAAACACCATTGTCATGTCAACAGCAGAAGCTGAATACATTTCGGCAACTATATGCAATTCTCAACTCATTTGGATGAAACATCAACTAGAAGACTACAACATCATGGAAACCAACATCCCTTTATACTGTGACAACACTTCAGCCATCAACCTAACCAAAAACCATATCCTACATTATAGAGCCAAACACAAAGAGATAAAACACCACTTCATAAGAGATTATGTTCAAAAAGGAGTACTTAACATTCAATTTGTAGACATTGACCATCAATGGAATGACATATTCACCAAACCATTACATAAAGATAAGTTTGAATTCATCAAGAAAAACCTCAACCTTACCTTCATCCCCGACTAGTTGCTTAGTAAGTTTGTATCTTATTTTAATTTATTGCTATAAGTATTTTAGTATTTTCGTGTACTTTTTTTATAACAAAAAAAAAAGGTCAGGAGATGAAAAAAAACAAAAAAAAATCAGAGGGTCTCCTTTCTTCCTTCATCTTTTTTGTCTGATGACAAAGCGGGAGAAGATGTATTTGATAAAGTATCTGGGGCATTAGACTTAGGGGGAGAAAAACTCAATGTAAAGCTTAGTCTTAGGGGGAGTCAAAGTCAAAAGAAAGAAAAATAGTTATAAAAAATACAAATTTTTGTCATCATCAAAAAGAGGGAGATTGTTGGAACCAAGTTGGTTCTTGCAATTAAAGTTTTGATGTTAACAAAAGTATTTTATGTAAATCGTACTTAGAAGAAAAAATCAGAGGCTGTGCAAAATCAGAGGATGACATCACCAGAGGATGTCAACAGAGGATGACGTCACCAGAAGATAAAAATGCCACAAGAAGTTTAGACTAGAGGAAACATCTAGAGGATACCGGAGGAACCATCCAGAGGATACCAGATGATGCATCCAGAAGATGTCACTAGAGGGTACCAGAAGATACCTCTAGAGAATACCAGAGGATGTCATCAAAGGAAAACATCAGAGGATAGCATCAATCAGAGGATATTATCAAAAGGAAGGAAAAATAACATCATTAGAGGATACATTTCTTGGCCCAGATCAGAAGGAAGCAGAGTCCAGAAGGAGACTTGGTCCAGACAAGAAGGAAGCTTGTCAGAGGGAGAATTAGTTCAAACCAGAAGGAAACATAAGTCAGACATGGTCCAAACCAAAAGATAGCATGGTGCAGAACATAAGACTTGTTCTAGAACAGAAGATAGAATGGTCCAAAACATAAGACGTCGTCCAAATTTGGTGTTGATTTGGCCCAGATCATAAGATCAATGGTCCGAATCAAAAGATAAATGGTCCAGATCAGAAGATCAATGGTCCAGATCATAAGATCAATAGTCCATATCAGAAGATAAATGTGAAGGTGCAAACACGAGAATTGGGGGTTGAATTGTGATTGAATAACTTGATACTTTTTAGTTTTAAAACAAAACCTGTTATGTATAAATTAAAACAGAGTTAGCAGCGAATATAAAGTAAATAAAAACTCATAATTTTATACTGGTTTACCGTTAACTAGGCTATGTCCAGTCCCTTCACTTTGTAGGATTTCACTAATTCAAAAAACCTTGAATTACAAAGTACCACTGACCCTCCAAGTTAGTCTTCTAAAAAAGTCTAACAACCCTACACTTTTGAGGAAAAGAACCTTGAATCTAATTGCTAAGTAATCTTCTACTCCTTCTTGAAGGTGCAAACACAAGAAGGGGGGGTTGAATTGTGTTTGACTAACTTGAATACTTTTTCTGTTTTTGCAGTGTTAAAACAAAACTTGATGTACGAATAAACCAAAGTTAGCAGCGGATATAAAGTAAAAATAAAAACACAGGATTTTATACTGGTTCACCGTTAACGAGGCTACGTCTAGTCCCTTTGCCTTGAAGGATTTCACTAATTCAAAACCTTGAATTACAACAATACCACTGACCCTCTAATTCAGTCTTCTCAAACAGTCTAACAATCCTAGACTTTTGAGGAATACAACACCTTGACTTCTTAAGTCAAGTCTTCTCCTACCAATCTGACAACCCCAGACTGTAGAAGGAATTACAACGGCTTGAATCTAATTGCCAAGTAATCTACTACCCCTTCTGACTCCCTTAGATTGTAGACTCTTCTTCAACAACTTAGATCTAACACAAGGGAAAGAAAATAACACGAGTGGTTGCTTCTGGAAAGCTGGAACTCACAATTAACCTCACTAAAAACTTGAGTGTTTGCTTTTTGGAAGTGTATGACTCTTTTGTGATTTTCGATGCTAAGTATTCTACCTTGAGCCTCCTTTTATAGATGCAGATTAGGGTCTCTTCCAAGCTGAATTTTGAGCTGTATCTTGCTGGATTCTCTTGCAAAAATACTCTGACCAATCGGGTTTCATATAAATAAAAAACATATCTTTTTATCTCCAGATTTTTTTTTCATAAATAACTTGGGCCAATCCTTTCTTTAATTAATTTTGGAACCAATCTTTCTTCCCGCCAATAGCTTCTGAACTCCCATACGACTTCAATTTATTTTTGTAACAAATCCTTTTAATACTTTGATCAAATTTAATTAAATCTCCACCGTTAATCCTCATGATTAAATCTGGACCGTTTGATCTTCTGTGCTAGTCCACATCTGGACCATACTAAGTGATCTGTTGTGATCCTCTGATTTCGGCCAACCCTGGACCACACTTTCTGATCTTCTGATCTCGGTCAACTTGGACTTGCAAACTGATCTGTTGTGATCCTCTGATATCGGCCAATGCCGGACCACACGTTCTGATCCTCTGATTTCGGCCAACACTAGGCCATGGTCTGATCTTCTGATCTCGGCCAACATTGGGCCATATACTTATATATGGACCATTGATCTGAACATCTTCCCTTTGATTTGGACCAATTTTGAACTAGGTCTGGATTGAACTGAAATTAAATCTGGACAAATAATATTTCAGTATGGACATTTTACCTTCATATATGGATCAGGACTGGATCATATCTAAACATCATTTCTTCTGGTCTGGACTTAGTTTCATACCCTAAACCATGCTATTTTCTGGTCTGGGTCAAGTCTAGATTGAATCTCTTGTTCTGGACCCATTAATTTATCCTCTGATTAAGTCTGGGCTGTTTGTCATTTCACTGCCAAGCCATCTTCTGGTCAGAATAACTTCTAGACTAAGTCTGACTTATGATTCCTTATGGTCTGGATCAAATCTCCCTCTGGCAGGCTTCCTTCTGGTCTGGTCCAGGTCTTCTTCTGACTTTGCTTCCTTCTAATTTGGGCCAGCAAAGATATCCTATGGTAATTCCGGGATGCATCCTCTGGTAGCTTCTGGATGCATTATCTGGTGTCTTTATCTTCTGCCTATGGAAACTTTATCTTCTGGTGGTATTTAATGTAAAAAGGTACAAAATAAGATTACATGGAGTGCTTTTGTAAACATCAAAATCCTAAGTACTTAGAACTAACTTAGTTCCAATAATCTCCCCCTTTTTGATAATACAAAACCTTAACTTATTTTGCTAGCTTGTAACCCGAAGTACTTGAATTACTCCCCCTCAGACCAATCTCTCCCCCTAAGTCTGATACTGACTTTTTCTTCTCCTTTTCAACTCCTTCTTGAATCATTCTTTCTTTTCTTCTCTTCTCCTCTCCTTTTCAACTCCTTCTCTATTCATCTCTTTATGATTTTTTCTCTCTCCCTGTTTCTTCTCCTTTTCAACTCCTTCTCTTTTCATCTCTTTCTTTTTCGCTCCTCCTTTCTTTTTATCTCTCCTTTTCTACTTATTAAATGGGATTCCCTAGGGTCAGCTTGAAAACGGGCACAAACACAAACACTACACAAGATGTCAGGTCTAGAAGCAGTTAAATAAAGAAGGGATCCAATCATGCCTCTGTATGTTTTCTGGTCTACCTTTTGGCTGGTTTCATCTTTCTCAAGTTAGCAGGTTGGGTGCATGGGGGTGGCCATAGGCTTACATTCACTCATTTTGAACTTTTTAAGAAGTTCTTTAGTATATTTAGATTGGTGAGTGAGTATACCTGATTTACCTTGGTGAATATGAATTCCCAGGAAGAACTTGAGTTCTCCCATCATGCTCATTTGGAACTCTTTCTGCATTAGGTCAGAAAACTCTTTGCACAAAGTGCCATTAGTTGATCCAAAGATGATATCATCAACATAAACTTGAATAATTAA
Organism: Cicer cuneatum; assembly: GCA_037974295.1. NCBI lineage: Eukaryota > Viridiplantae > Streptophyta > Magnoliopsida > Fabales > Fabaceae > Cicer > Cicer cuneatum. The sequence goes on along the minus strand of JBBPBO010000001.1, from coordinate 64,736,855 downwards.
AATATCATTTTTAATGGATTTCCTAAATAGAGTATTATCAATCTGGCCTCTATCAAATTCATTCTTAAGCAGAAAGGTACTAAGTCTATCATACCTCACCCTTGGTGCTTGTTTTAAACCATATAAAGATTTTTTAAGTTTAAAAACATGGTCTGGAAAATCAGAATTTTCAAATCCAAGGGGCTGTTTGACATAGACTTCCTCACTTATATAGCCATTTAAGAATGCACTTTTAACATCCATTTGATACAAAACTATATCATGATTAGCAGCAAATGATAAGAGAATTCTAATTGCTTCTAACCTGGCCACTGGAGCAAAAGTCTCAGTGTAATCGATACCTTCCTGTTGACTGTATCCTTGAGCTACTAATATGGCTTTGTTCCTTACCACTTCACCTTTTTCATTGAGTTTATTCTTGAACACCTACTTGGTTCCAATAATGTTTTTGTTTGGTCTGGATACCAGATCCCAAACATCATTCCTTTGGAATTCATTCAGCTCTTCTTGCATTGAAAGTATCCAACCTTCCTCTGCCAAAGCTTCATCAACATTGGTTGGTCTGCATCAACTTCTGGTTCTGAAAGATATGTAACAGCTTCTGATTCTGATAAATCAACTTCTGCAACAACTTCTGATTCTGGTAGATATGTAACAGCTTCTGATTCTGGTAAATATCTAGATTTCTCTTCTAACTTATCTTGGCTGTTTCTGACTTGATCAGATTTATCTTTTGGAGACTTGTCATGTGTTGCTGACTTGGTTGTATCCTCTACCTTTCCAGGTACTTATGTTTCTTCTGCTTCTGCTCCCTTTAGTTCTGGTGAACCTGCACTATCTTTATCTTGCTTTGATTTGTCAAGATCAAGCAGTTTGTCATATAACATAATATAGATCAAATAATTTAAAAATGAACTCAATACAGCTAAACCATTAATTCTGCTTCTGGTGGTTTCTGCTTGTTTTTGAAACCACTAGAATGTTGTTTCTGCTGAAGTGTTCAATTCGTGTGAATCACCTGGTTCCTCTGACAGTTTGAAAACCTCTATGTTAACAATTTCAGTTTTACTCTGAATGTCCTCTTGCTTCTGATTTTCAGACTTCGAATCTGTATGTTCGTGATTACATGGTTTGGATGAGGGGATTTGAATTCCTTTCTAGGTTTGTAGTCTTGATGAATCTCACTGGAGGGTTTGAAGAACTCTCATAATTCTGATTCCTCTCTTTCTGCTTTGGCTGATACACCATGTTCCTCTGGTGATTCTGGAACTTATGGTGATTCTGGTGATTATACTGATCTGGTAATTATGCTGGTTCTGGTTCTGGTTTGGGTTCAGGTTCTGGTACTGATTCTGGTTCCAGTGTTGATTCTGGTTCCAGTTCTTGTACCTCTGATACTGGTTCCAGTTGTGGTTCCAGTTCCTGTTCTGATTTTGGTTCCAGCGTTGGTTCTGGTTCCAGTTCCTGTACCTCTGATACTGGGTCCAGGTTTGTTAGTGTTAACAGCTCTATGATCTTGTTCAGATTTTACCATTGGACAAGATAATTCAGAGTGACCTTCCTTAACACAAACAATACATAGAACATCAGAATGAACATTTTTAGTTTCAGCAACAATTTATGTAAAACCAAGACCTCTCTTTCCAATGTTACTGTTTCCATAAATCATAGATGCATATTTCATTCTTTCCATTCAATTAGAAATAAATTTTTGAAAAAATTGCTCATGCATATCAGATTCACAAACAATTTCGGAAGTGGAACAAATGTTACTTTTGAGAGTTTGATTTTCAGATTTGAGTCTTGCAACTTCAGTTTTAAAATCCTTGTTTTCAGTTGCATACTCAGAATTTTGATTCTTTAAGACTTGTACTTCGTTGGTCAGATTTTTCTTATCTTCCCTAAGAGTTTTAAGTTTTAAAGACATCTTATTGTTTGCATTTTAAAAATATTTTACATCCTCAATTAATTCAGATTTAGAGAGATCAGAAAATACCTCATTGTCTTCATCTTCTGAATCTGTTCCAGAGCCTGAGCTGTATCCAGAACTTGAGTTGGTATGAGCCATAAGAGCCAGAATCGCATCCTCTGATGTGCTTCCAGACTTGCCTGAATGACTGCTTTCATCATTCTTCCTTCTGCCTGCTTTCCTTCCTGAGCCTGTGCCATTGTGAAATCTAGAGGCAGACCTGATGTGTCCCATCATTGTTGTTTCTTCCTCTTCTTCATAAAACGATTCTTCTTTTGATTCTGATACATCCCAGGCTGCCATCAGACCCTTCTTTCTGAATCTGGAACTCTTCTTGTGCTGTTTGTCTTTTTCCAGATTTGGACATTCTGACTTGATATGTCCAGGTTCATTGCATCCATAACAGATGATGCTCTTCTTGTCAGATTCTTCGTTTCCTTTGCTGTTATGTTTCTTCTTGGAACCTCTTCTCTTCCTGTTTTCCTAGCTCTTAACCATCTGTTTGGTTAAGTAAGCCATATCATCACAGTCATTGTCGTTATCCTCTGATTCTGGGTGCTGCCCTTGCAGCTTTCTTCTGTTTCAACTTCAGGGCCAGATTCTTCTTCTTCTTCTTTGGTTCATCTACTTCCAGTTCTATTTCATGAGACTTGAGTAAGCTGATCAGATCTTCAAGTCTTAAGTTATTCAGATCTTTGGCTTGCTGAACTGCAGTAACCATTGGTCTTCATAATCTTCCATCTTGAACATCTCATACTGTTTGAGCAGTATGTTTGCCCTTGCTTCTTGAACCTGCTGGCTTCCGTCATAGGTCAAAACCAGACTGTCGAATATGCTCTTTGCTGTTTCTTTATCTGTGCATCTGTCAAATTCCTTGAATGTGATGGCACTGATCATGATGTTTCTGGACTTGTGATGAAGTTTGTATAATCTGCTCTGGTCTGGTTTCATATCATCCATGTCCAGTTCTTTAGTTGGACCTACTAGAATAGTAGGTGCAGTGTATCCTTTGGCTACCATCTTCCATAATTCAGGATCTTGAGATATGAAGAAACTTCTCATTTTGTCCTTCGAATACTCAAATCTTTCTCCATCAAATAGTGGTGGTATGTTCATGTTGCCTCCCAAATCATCTTTGGATTCTGCCATGTTTAATCCCTTGGACCTTTCCTCAAACACTGTTAAGTGCTAAGCCTTAAGACCGAGCTCTGATACCAATTGAAGGTGCAAACACTAGAAGGGAGGTTGAATTGTGTTTGACTAACTTGAATACTTTTTCTGTTTTTGTAGTTTTAAAACAAAACTTGATGTATGAATAAAACAGAGTTAGCAGCGGATATAAAGTAAAAATAAAAACACAGAATTTTGTACTGGTTCACCGTTAACGAGGCCACGTCCAGTCCCTTCACCTTGAACGATTTCACTAATTCAAAACCTTGAATTACAACAATACCACTGACCCTCCAAGTTAGTCTTCTCAAACAGTCTAACAATCCTAGACTTTTGATGAATACAACACCTTGTTTTCTTAAGTCAAGTCTTCTCCTACTAATCTGACAACCCCAGATTGTAGAAGGAATTACAACGCCTTGAATCTAATTGCCAAGTAATCTGCTACCCCTTCTGACTCCCTCAGACTGTAGACTCTACATCAACAACTTAGATCTAACACAAGGGAAAGAAAATAACACGAGTGCTTGCATCTAGAAAGCTGGAACTCACAATTAACCTCACTGAAAAACATGAGTGTTTGCTTTTTGGAAGTGTATGACTCTTTTGTGATTTTCGATGCTAAGTATTCTGCCTTGAGCCTCCTTTTATAGATGCAGATTAGGGTCTCTTCCAAGCTAAATTTCGTGCTGTATCTTGCTGGATTCTAATGCAAAAATACTCTGACCAATCGGGTTTCATATAAATAAAAAACATATATTTTTATGTCCAGATTTGTTTTCATAAATAACTTGGGCCAATCCTGTCTTTAATTAATTTTGGAATAAATCTTTCTTGTCGCCAATAGCTTCTGAACTCCCATACGACTTCACTTTATATTTGTAACAAATCCTTTTAATACTTTGATCAAATTTAATTAAATCTCCACCATTAATCCTCGTGATTAAATCTGGACCGTTTGATCTTCTGCGCTAGTCCACATCTGGACCATACTAAGTGATTTGTTGTGATCCTCTGATTTCGGCCAACCCTAGACCACACTTTCTGATCTCGGCCAACTTGGACTTGCAAACTGATCTGCTGATCTCGGCCAATGCTGAACCACACCTTTTGATCCTCTGATTTCGGCCAACACTGGGCCATGGTCTGATCTTTTGATCTCGGCCAACACTGGGCCATATGCTTAAATCTGGACCATTGATCTGAACATCTTCCCTCTGATCTGGACCAATTCTGAACTGGGTCTGGATTGAACTGAAATTAAATCTGGACAAATAATATTTCAGTCTGGACATTTTACCTTCTGATTTGGATCAGGTCTAGATCATATCTGGACATCATTTCTTCTGGTTTGGACTTAGTTTCATACCATGAACCATGCTATCTTCTGGTATAGGTTAAATTTGGATTGAATCTCTTATTCTGGACCCATTAATTTATCCTCTGATTAAGTCTAGATCAAGTCTGGGTTGTTTATCATTTCACTACCAGGCCATCTTCTGGTCAGAATAACTTTTGGACTAAGTCTGACTTATGATTCCTTCTGGTCTGGATCAAATCTCCCTCTGGCAGGCTTCCTTCTGGTCTGGTCCAGGTCTCCTTCTGACTTTGCTTCCTTCTGATATTGGCCAGCAAAGATATCCTCTGGTAATTCCAGAATGCATCCTCTGGTACCTTCTGGATGCATTATCTGGTGTCTTCATCTTCTGCCTCTAGAAACTTTATCTTCTGGTGGTATTTAATGTAATAATTCAAGGTACAAAATAAGATTACATGGAGTGCTTTGTAAACATAAAAATCCTAAGTACTTAGAACCAACTTGGTTCCAACACTTCTGACTCCCTCAGATTGTAGATTATACTTCAACAACATAGACCTAACACAAGGGAAAGAAAAACTTAGAGTACTTGCTTCTGGAAAGCGGATACTCACAATTGACCTCACTGAAAACTCAAGTATTTTGCTTTTGGAAGTGTATGACTCTCAAGTATTTTCGATGCTATGTCTTCTGCCATGAGCCTTCTTTTATTGATGAGAATTACGGTTTCTTCCATGATCAAATTCGAGCTGTATCTGTCCATATTCTCTTGCAAAAATAACTTGGCCAATCGTGTTTCACTTAAATAAAAAACATATCTTTTTAGCTCCAGATATGCATTCGAAAATAACTTTGGCCAATCCTGTTCTTGATTAATTCTGGATCAAATCTTTCTTCCCGCCAATAGCTTCTGAATTCCCACAAGACTTCAATTTATTTTTGTATCAAATCCTCTTAATACTTTGATCAAATTTCTATTAAAATTTAATCAAGTCTTATTCGAATTTAATCAAGTCTCCATTGATTATCATCATTATTAAATCTGGACCGTATGATCTTCTAATCTCGACCACATCGGGACCATGCAACCTGATCTGTTGTGATCCTCTGATCTCGGCCAACACTAGACCTCGTGTTCTGATCTTGGCCAATCACTGGACCATATGATCTGATCTGGACTATTTTATGATCTTCTGATCTCGGCCAACACTGGGCCATGATACTTAATTATGGACCATTTTACATTTATCCTCTGAAATTTATCATTTAATCTGGACATGAATTTTACCTTTTGATTTGGACATTTATCCTCTGATCTGGATCAAGTCTGGATTAAATCTGGACAATCATTTCTTCTGATCTGGACTTAGTTTTATACTCTGGACCATGCTATCTTCTGGTCTGGACCAAATCTGAACCAAGTCATTTGTTTTGGACCAGTTTTCTGAAGCTCTGATTATGTCTGGACTGATTCTTATAATTACTACCAGGCTATCTTCTGGTCAGAATTAATTCTGGACCAAGTTTGACTTATGATTCTTTCTGGTCTGGAATACGTCTCCCCCTGGCAGGCTTCCTTCTGGTCTGGACAAGGTCTCCTTCTGGACTCTGCTTCCTTCTGATCTGGGCCAGGAAAGATATCCTCTAATGATGTTTTGACATCCTCTAGTATCCTCTGGAGGTGTATCCTCTGGTGCCTTCTGGATGCATCCTCTGGTATCTTTTGGAGGTGTATCCTCTGAGATGATTTTATCCTCTAGTAACTCATCTTCTGCCTCTGGTGACTTCATCTTCTGGTGGCATTTAATATAATAATTCTAAGTACAAAATAAGATTACATGGAGTGCTTTTGTAAACATCAAAATCCTAAGTACTTAAAACCAACTTGGTTCCAACAAAATGGTCTAGATCAGAAGATCAATGATCCAGATCAGAAGATCACAGAATGGTACATATCATATCACATGGTCCAGAATTGGTCGAAATCAGAAGATCACAAAATGATACAAATCAGATCACATGGTCCAGAGTTGGTCGAGATCAGAAGATCACACGGTCTAGAATTTAAATCATGATGCAGATCAGTGAAGACATGATTAAAATTCGAAGAAGACTTGATTGAATTTTGATAGAAATTTGAACAAAGTATTAAGGAGATTTGATTCAAAAAATCACTGAAGACTTGAAGGAAATTCGAACACAATCTGAAGCTAAAAAAGATATGGTTTGAAATTAAGAGAAACAAGATTGGTCAACAGAATTTTCAAGTGCAATGTGAAGTTAAAAAGATACGTTTTTAAATTAAGTGAAACAGGATTGGCCAAAAGAATTTTCAAAGGAAATCTAAGCAAGATTTATCTCGAATTTAAGCTTGGACAAAGCCCTATTTGCAACTATAAAAGGAGGCTTCAGGCAACAGCATCAATCATCGAAAAACACAGAACTCAAGCTTCAAATTGAAAGTATTCAAGAGTTCAGTAGAGAGAAATACAGAGTTCAATCATCGAAAAACACAGAACTCAAGCTTCAAATTGAAAGTGTTTTCGAGAGAGAAATTCAGTGTAACAATCAGCTTTCCAGAAGCAACAAAAAAGTGTGAAAGTCATTGCAGCAATCAGCTTTCCATAAGCAACATTGCAGAGTTCCAAATCCTTGTAATCAAACCCGATAGTGGTGTAGATTCCTTCTTTAATCTAGGGTTGTCAGATTGGTAGAAAAAGACTTAACTTGTAGAGTCAAGGTGTTGTTTTCGTTCCTCAAAAGTATGGGGTTGTCAGGCTGTTTGAGAAGACTAGCTTGGAGGGTCAGGTGCTGTAATTCAAAGGTTTTGAATTAGTGGATTAAAGCCTTCAGGATGAAGGGACTGGATGTAGCCAAGTTAATGGTGAACCAGGATAAATTGTTGTGTTCTTATGCTGTTATTATCTGCTGATTAATTTGATTATTTATTCATCAAATAATTCACATCAACATTCATCAAAACAACAAAAAGAATTTGAGTTTGGCAAACACAATTCAACCCCCCTTCTCGTGTTTTCATTAAGAACCAAAATGTTTAGACAAAACAACTTTAGATATACAATTATCACATTGCACTCTCAGTTACACAATTATAATCCTCACTTGTACTTAATGGAAAAACTATATCAGACTAGGTATTGTCATGTAAAGTCTCGCCTACTATAAAAATATTAGGTCTAAGTCATATACAATGAGATAAAGTTATATCTTGAGATAATTTAACTTCACAAGACATCTTATTTAAATATTATTTTAAAATGATATAATTCAATATGTAGGTCAATATTGAAGTAGCTAGAATATCACTAGAAGGGGAGTTGAATAAAGATATTTGTTGTTTTAATTTTCTTTTGTGTTTTAAAGCTTTATCCTCTTCGAGAGGATGAAAATTAGAGGTTGGAAATTTAAACTTTGAATAGGAACTGATTACTAAAAGATAGAGAGAGAGAATAGAGAATGACACTCACAACTTTATACTGGTTCACTCAATGAAGGCTACGTCCAATCCTCACACATTTGTGAGATTTCACTAAGAATCAAAACGATCAACCTCCCACAGAGGTCAGTTCCCATTTTATGTGTTCTAGAGCCTCACCAAGCTTACAATCACTTTTCTTAGATTTCAACTATTTCCAAGTTTAACTCACTTAGAAATTACAAGATGATATAATGAAGTGTATGATATTCCTCTTTACTAACACTTTCTAAAAAGTTATTTCAGAGATCTAGTGTAAGATTATAGAAAGTATAAAGAGAGGATGAGAATGCTCTTGATAGCTTTAGACTTTCTCTTTGTATATTTTGTAGTTGTGTGTCAAATGATGAAGAGCTCCCTTCCTTTTATAGAGTTTTAAGATACTCTATCCATGTGTTAAGAAACTTCAAGACCGTTGGAGACTTAATCAAAAGCCCAAGGCCAGTAATCTTAATTACAGAAATGTCATCCAGCTATCTTTTGTCTTGTTTGAGCGTGTGAGGATGGGAATTCAGTCCATCCTCGTATAGGAGGTTCAAACCTCATTATTGTTTGGGCCTGAGCTATCCTTTTTCTTTTCCGTTCTTCAAGACATGTCATATTCTATTTTGGTCTTGTTTAGTACAACTTTTATGTACTTTGATAAGATAAAACCATTTTCATCATATGAGGATGAAGAGAGCTAGAGGTCCATCCTCTTACAGTTCATCCTTCTTTGTTTATCCTCTGCCTTTGTCCTCTTCAGTTAACTTTATTTTTCTTTCAAACTCTAACACTGATTTAACTTCTCTTTTGATAAGAAATCATTGTTATAGTGATTTTGAAGATTTTGCTTATTTGTTGGTTCATCCTCTTGAGGGTTCATCCTCTAATCTATCCTCCAGTTTTAAAAACTTGTTGGATTGACTCATATTTTGTTTCTTTTGAAGAGCAACCTATTTTCTTGTATTAATTCACTCAAGAGCACATATTAGTCATTAACAAGAATCATAATCTTTTTAAATAATTTTGTTATCATTAAAACCATTTGAAAGAGATTTTGTCTCAACAATCTTCCCCTTTTTGATGATGACAAAATTGTTTAGATTATGATAAAAATTAATAATTAAGTACTTAAGCTCCCCCTTAATTATACAAGTATTGATTAAAAAAAAAATTTCCCTTCAAGCATTACTTGAGGATGAATGTTTACCTCAAATAGAGTGGGTTTAAAAATTACTTCAAATCCACTATCACACAGTTTACTAATGCTTAGCAAGTTATGTTTTAAACCATCTACATACTGAACATTTTCAATTTTGGCAGAATTGTTTTTACTAATGATACATGTTCCTTTTATTTGAGCTTTATCATTGTTTCCAAAGGTGACTAATCATCCATCCTTTGTTTCTAATGAAATGAAACAATGCTTATCCCATGTCATATGCCTTGAGCAACCACTGTCCAAGAAGCATGACTTTCTTTTGTTGATTAGAGGATGTGTCTGTGTCAGAGTTTAGAAGTGACTTAGGTACCCATATAGAGTTGGGTCCTTGGTGGTTAGTTCGTCCTCTTGTAAGGATTTTCCTTTTAAGATAACAAATGGAATCATGGTGCCCATGCTTACCACAAAATGAACATCTCCTTTTGTCATTTTCAGCCCTTTTCTTAGCATGACAAACTTTGATAGTATGTCCATGTTTTTTTGCAAAATGTGCATTTTGGCCTATCCTCTTGTTTTTCGGGTAGAAAGAAATTTTCATATAATTTTTGCTTTTGAGAACTTTTAAATCTAATACCAGCTTTGTCAAAAATTCCAGATTGAGATCCCATAATTTTTGAAAAGTTTCCGTGGATTTAACAAAGTTGGTAATGTCATTCTTGAGTTCTTCAACTTTTATTTTCAAATCCTTCTTTTCTGTATCCTTTTCTAGAGGATGAATTTTGACATTCTTTTTTTTCAAAATTTTTTGTTGCTCAGACATTTTTCTATGAGATTGCAAGTCTAGAATGATTTCTTTTTGATATTTCTCATTCTTAGGTTGAAGTTCCTCATTTAGGTTCTTTATTTCATAAAGTTAATTTTTAAGAAAATCACATTTATGAGATAGAGTGTTTGAGTCATTTAAAAGAATGTCAAATTCTATTTCTAATTTTTCACAAGAAGGACATAGTTCTGTAATGGTTAGCTCATCAGTATCTGAGTTTGCCATGAGACAGAGGTTAGCCTCTTTTTCCTTTTCTTGCTCGGAGGATGATCCGTCGCTGTCATCCCAAGTAGCCATCATAGATTTATTTTTATTGTGAAATCTTCTTGTGTTCCTTTTTTTTAGAGGACACTCAGTTTTGTAGTGTTCTATTTTGTTGCATCCAAAACAAGTTATTTGACTTTTGTCAGTTTTTTCTTTTTGAGGAGATCTTTTGTCTTGTCCTCTTCGATTTATCATCCTCTGAATTCTTCTTGAAATCAAAGCGAGTTCATCCTCCTCCTCAGATAGAGGATACTCTGAGTTTTCCCTTTTTATGACATCTTCAGTCTTCTTGGAGGATGGACTTTCTGTTTGGCTAGATTTTAAAGAAATCATTTTTCCCTTTTTGCTTGGTTTATCAACAAGCAATAATGGTTCATGAGCTCTAAGAGTTCCAACCAGATCCTCTAACCTCATGGTGGCCAACTTTCTTGCTTCTGTAATGGCAGTCAACATTGGTCTCCATTCTTTTGGTAAACTCCTTAGAATTTTCCTTATCCTTTCTTGAACGGAGTATTCCTTTCCAAGAGACCTTAATTTGTTTATGATGATTGTTAGCCTTGAGAACATCTCATCAATTGTTTCTTCTTCCTTCATTTCGAATAGTTTGAATTCTCTTACACCCATGTCGATCCTAGCTTCTTTAACGTGACTTGATCCTTCATGATGGATCTTCAGAGTGTCCCATAGTTCCTTAGCACTTTGGCATTCTTCAACTCTGTCATATTCTTCCCTGCTCAAAGCACACGTTAGAAATAAATGAGCTTTAGTGTTTAGGAGTACCTTAGCATTTCCTTTAGTTGTCCATTGTGCTTGGGGTTTTTCGTAGGAAGATGAATCTGTGTTATTGATTCTAATGACGTGATTTCCATTTTCAACCACAGAACACAAGTTGTTATCTTGTGATATGAGAAACAATCTCATCTTTCCTTTCCAACGGTAGTAATTCGTGCCCTCAAAATAGGGAGGTCTGTTGGATGATCCTCCTATAGGGATATACTTAGCTTTTGACATTTTTTTTTTGATCTATTTCTCTTACACTGTTAGGTGTAGTTTTCTAGAGAACCTTGCTCTAATGCCAATTGAAGTAGCTTGAATATCACTAGAAGGGGGTTGAATAGAGATATTTGTTGTTTTAATTTTCTTTTATGTTTTAAAGCTTTATCCTCTTCGAGATGATGAAAATCAGAGATTGGAAATTTAAACTTTGATTATGAACTAATTACTAGAAGATAGATAGAGAGAGAGAGAGAAAAGAGAATGACACTCACAACTTTATACTGGTTCACTCAATGAAGGGTACGTCCAGTCCTCACACATTTGTGAGATTTCACTAAGAATCAAAACGATCAACCTCCCACATAGGTCAGTTGCAATTTTATGTGTTCTAGAGCCTCACCAAGCTTACAATCTATTCTCTCAGATTTCAACTATTTCCAAGTGTAACTCACTTGGAAATTAAAAGATGATATAATGAAGTGTATGATATTCCTCTTTACTAACACTTTCTAAAAAGATATTTCAGAGATCTAGTGTAAGATTATAGAAAGTATAAGAGAGGATGGGAATGCTCTTGATAGCTTTAGACTTTCTCGTTGTATATTTTGTAGGTGTGTGTCAAATGATGAATAGCTACCTTCTTTTTATAGAGTTTTAAGATACTCTATCCATGTGTTAAGATACTTCAAGACTGTTGGGGACTTAATCAAAAGTCCAAGGCCAGTAATCTTAATTATAGAAATGTTATTCAGCTGTCTTTTGTCTTGTTTGAGCGCACGAGGATGGGAATTCAATCCATTCTCGTATAGGAGGTTCAAACCTCCTTGATGTTTGGGGGTGAGCTGTTCTTTTTCTTTTTCGTTCTTCAAGACATGTCAAATTCTATTTTGGTCTTGTTTAGTACAGCTTTTATGTACATTGATAAGATAGAACCATTTTCATCATATAAGGATGAAGAGAGCTAGAGGTCCATCCTCTTACAGTTCATCATTCTTTGTTTATCGTCTGCCTTTGTCCTCTTAAGTTAACTGTTTTTTTTTCTTTCAAACTCTAACACTGATTTAACTTCTCTTTTGATAAGAAATCATTGTTATAGTGATTTTGAAGATTTTGCTTATTTGTTGGTTCATCCTCTAGTCTATCCTCTAGTTTGAAAAACATGTAGGATTGACTCAGATTTTGTTTCTTTTGAAGAGCAACATGTTTTCTAGTACTAATTCACTCAAGAGCACAGATTAGTCGTTAACAAGAATCATAATCTTTTTAAATAATTTTGTTATTATTAAAACCATTTGAAAGAGATTTTGTCTCAACAAATATATGTTTAAATTGCATAAAATATTAACAAATTTATAATTTAACACAAAGTATAAAATTTAATATAATAAATATAATAACATAAAAATATATTGGATAAATTTAGTCTTGTAACATTAAGTACCGAATTCAAATTCCTTCAAGGAAAATATTAAAATTGATCACTTTTATTAGTAAAAATATCCCCTACCCCATTTTTTATTTTAAAAATACATATATTGGATGAAACCTTACATAACTGGTAACCTTTATTTGTCTATCATGGACCAATACATTAATTGATCCATTCTCAAACAACAAACTAGAAAGCATTCTTGATCCATAATGGATTGCGCACTTTACACATTGCTTTTAAGGGAATCTTTTTTGGCATGATGCTTCCTACTCCTTCAGTCATATCAATTTTTTCTTCACCAATTAGTTTCCACTCAAAACACTGAATCAATAAGGCTAAAGTCAAGCCCAAAGTTCGTTGGGCCAAGTTTGCTCTAGGACAAGCCCTTCTCCCAAGCCCAAATGAAAGTAATTTATTTACTTCACCTTCTTTCTCAAACCTCTCAGGCTTAAAACATGTTGGATCACTCCACAAATTTGGATCTCTATGAATGACCCAAGCATTAACCAACACAATTGTATTTTGTGGGATGTTATATTTTCCTAAGGTAAAATTTGCTGAAGACATATGAGGTACTAATAATGGAGCTGCAGGATGTAATCGAAGGGTTTCATTGATAATGTTTTGTAGATAAGGAAGTTTTGAAATGTCAGACTCTTCTACTGATCGATTTTGTCCTATCTGAGTGTCTAACTCTTCTTTTGCCTTCGTTAATATTTTAGGATGATTTAATAAATTAGACATAGCCCAATCTAAAGTTACTGATGATGTGTCGTGTAACATCCTCTAAATTTATTATTTAAAATAATTAAGACTTATAAATATATATATATTTCATTATTAATTTAGGTGTATAATTATTTGTCTTGTTCGACTTATTGTAGTTGATAAAATTATTAGTAAGAATTATTTAATCAATGGAGAAGTTTTATATAATTATATATATATATATATGTTTTTTTTTACAAGAAGAATTTGGGCTTGGTGTGACCCAACCCGTAATAGAAATTTGGGCTTGGAGTTGGTGGCTTAGTTTTTGTATGATCAAGGTTAAGAAAAAAATAATAATAATAAATAAATAAAATAATAGTTTCTCCCTTCTTTTCTTTATTTGGGCCCAAAATTATCTACCCAATAATCTCCACTTTAAATTTTCCCTAAAGTCCACAATATTTCGATACTAAGTAATAGTAAGCAGAAAAAAATACCGAAACCCTAGCCGTTATCTCCTTCACACCTCATCTCCTTCGTGCGGCAAACTTTTCGTGTGAACAACTTCGTGGGGGCTTAGAGTTTCGTACTAGGAAGAAAAGCGGCTAAGGTAAGGGCTTTTCCCCGCACAAATTATTGTTAGACCGTTAGTTGGATACATGAAACTTATAATTATAATTGCTTGTTTTTGAAAGAAATAAATGTAGAATAATAAAATAAAATAATGAAATCCGAAATCTTTTACATTGAGTTGATATGTAATGTATGTCTTTTCAATAAGTAAAAATGTGAATTTTTATCTTTTACGTGATAAAGTTTTAATTTTTATGATGAGTATGAAGCAAAATATGATTACTTTTTTTATGTTATATATATATATGACAAGATTTTGGTTCGATGATGTATATGAGTTGGAGTTGAAGTTTCTTGTTATATATAAAGTTTCAATCTTTATGGTGTAAATGAAGTCAAGTCTCAATTTTTATGCGTACTTTGTGAAAATTATTATTTAATGATTATTTGTCTATGAATATATGATTCTCATGATGAGGATGTGTGATATGTGATCTTTGTGATATGTGAATAAGATGATGGTTTTAAAAATATGATTTTTGTTGTTGAAAGTATACGACATGATTCTTAGTGGGCTGTGTGCGAGTATAATTGTGATAATATATGGTCATGTCATGGCATATGCATCTTCGTGGGAGTTGCCTTAGTGGCAGGTTTATTTTCCCCATTGGTATGGGTGATCTTTCTGTGTGGAAGTTGCCTTAGTGGCAGCTTTATATCCGGATCATATAGTTTTAAGAGCATGCATTATACATATATATATTTTTATACGATTTGCCGTTTGCGCATTTTTTTCTTTTAAATTAGAAGTTTTTACCTTTATATGTTTTGTGTTATTCTTCTATATGTTTAGCTTTGGTTTGATGTGGATGATGGAAAAAAAATTGACCCTTACAACAACATTTTAGGTACTAATGAGTTCGAGGAGATTCAAGAGTAATTGATGAGTATTAACGTGCGGCGAACGTGGGGTAAAAATGGGGTTTTCACGACAATTTTGTAATAATAAATATTGCCGCAATATTTCTATGTTTATTTATTTTTTTTTAATTTTTGTCACTAAAATTTTAAATGCATTCGAATTCTATAATACGGAAGTGGATTTTTGCTTCCGTTAGGAATAATTGATTTTTCCTTTATTTTATCTTGAATAAACCTTTTTTTATAATATTAAATAAATGTGATTGTTACTAATTATTTAAAAGCATAAATGTGATTGTTACTAATTATTTAAAAGTATAAATTATATATTCTTCCAAAAAAACAAATTATCGTAAATTTTTCTAAAAGTATTTTTTTTAGTAACGTTTTGGACCAAAAATCTGGGGGGTTACATTATGGTATCAAAGCAATAATCCTCGGAAATTTTTGGGTGGGATGATTTTGTATGACGCATGCCTTGATTTATGTGTGATATTTGATTTTGGTATATTTTATTCTATGATTTATTACTAATTTGGTTATATATATATATATATATATATTCATATAGGGAAAGTTAACATTTTGCATTGATTATTTGGTCTCTTTTAATACTGATTGATTTTTTTTCTTTCTACTCAAAAACAGAAATTTTTCTTCAATTAATTGCAATTATGATATGCCTTAATTTCTTAATCCTATGATTTGAAATAGTTTTAATTTGATTCAATGCAATAATTAATTATGATTTTATGATGGTATAAATTATGAATTTATTACTTTATAATTTGAAATTATCTCGATTTAATTTGATTCAATGCAATAATTGCTTTTAATTTTATGACATTGTGAATTTATTCTCGTGATTTGAATTTTTTAATAATTGTTGTTGAAATTTTATGAATTTATTATTCGTGAATTAATGACGTTCTGAATTTATGATGTTATAAATTATGAATTTATGATGGTATAAATGCAATAATTATTATGATTTTATGATGGTATAAATTAAGAATTTATTGCTTTATAATTTGAAATTATCTCGATTTAATTTGATTCAATGCAATAATTGCTTTTAATTTTATGACGTTGTTAATTTACTCTCGTGATTTGAATTTTTTATTTATTATTGTTTGTATGTTATGAATTTATTATTCGTGAATTAATGACGTTATGAATTTAATATTATGATGTTATGAATTTACTCTCGTGATTTAAATTTTTTTTTTAATTATTGTTTGTATGTTATGAATTTATTATTTGTGAATTAATGACGTTGTGAATTTAATATTATGATGTTATGAATTTACTACTCGTGATTTGAATTTTTAATAATTATTCGTATGTTATGGATTTAGTAATCGTGATTTATAAAATTATGACGTTATGAATTTACTATTATGACATTATCAATTAATTGAAACTGATGATGTTTTTTTAAAACTATAAATAATTAGTTGTTATTTTGTTATACAGTGAAATTATTGCGTAACAAATTAGATTGATTTGATTTGAAAACATACGACATTTAATTGGTCTCCACCTTAATTATAAAATTAATTAGGACAATTAAATTTGTAATGATTATGAATGTTCCTTAATTATTTAATTTTGTGTTATGATCTAAATTTTTGTAATAAAGACAATGCGGTAAATCTCTAACGGATATAAAATTGTATGATTCCCACAATATAAGTGAAGGGTAACACCGTAAAAACTTGTATTAGTGGAATTCTGGCTAAGGAAAGACTTGGTTATTAAGTGGTCCATTGACCCACCTCTCTTTCCTGGGAACCCTACTAGTACACGACTTATCGTGTGACCTAAAGCTATTGTCCCCATAATAAAAGGGAAGGGTAATACCGTAAAAAGTTGTAGTAGTGGGATTCTAGCTAAGGAAAGACTTGGTCATCAAGTGGTCCGTAGACCCACCTCTCTTTCCTGGGAACCCCCCTAGTACACAATTTATTGTGTGACCCGAACCTACTATATAGTCGTGAATAAAATATTCCTTACGACCCTAAGGTTACAATGAGATCGTAGTGTTATCCTGATTTGATAAATTGAAGGAAAAATGGCTCGTCGCGCGAATCGACCAGTGCCCCAGGGAGAAAGTGACATGACTGAAGCAATCCAAGCCATGAATGCAATGGCTGCCGCAATGGCCCAACAAGCTGCAGTTCAAGCTCAACAAGCTGCAGACCAGGCTCAATGTAATGCACAGAGGGACCTAAGGGAGGAAGCAGCAATGGCAACAAGAGGACTTACTGAATTCCTTAGGCAAGATCCGCCAAAATTCAAAAGGGAGCATGACCCTGACAAGGCCGACCTCTGGCTGCAGGAGATCGAGAAGATCCTTGAGATCCTCCACTACCCAGATGACACGAAGGTGGAGTATGCCGCTTATTTGTTGATTGGTGAAGCTGAAAACTGGTGGCGAGGGGCGAGGCAAATGATGGAAGGAAATCATGAAGAGGTGACCTAGGAAGTCTTTAAGAGAAAATTGTTGGACAAATATTTTCCGAAGAGTACCAGGGCTGAGAAGGAGGCCCAATTCTTGAGACTATATCAAGGAAGTCTCAAAGTGTCCGAGTATGCAGCAAAGTTTGAGTCCCTAACAAAACACTTTCGCTATTTTCGTAACCAAATGGATGAAGAGTATATGTGTGAGAGGTTTGAAAGCTGGCTCAGATATGAAATTAAGGAGTCTATGGGACCTCTAGAGATACGTCAGTATCAGGTGCTGGTGGAGAAGTGCAAAAAGGTGGAGATCATGAAACGGGGCCGCCTGAACAGAGGTGCTATTGGGGGACCAACGAGACCTCAGGGAAACAGTGACCAACAAAAAAAAGGTAGTCAGTTCCAATAGAAAAAGCTGTATGCCCACCCACAGGGGACTACTGGAGATCGACCGGGACCACAAAACAGGGGAGATCAGAGGCATCAGAGTCCAACACAAAACCAGGCGCATATTGTTCGATGCTATCACCGTGGACAGGAGGGACATAGGCTGACTGAGTGTCCAAGAAGAACCAGGATATGTTATGCTTGTCAGAAACCAGGCCATATGGCAAAAGATTGTCGGGAGAAGGATACTGTCAACAACAAGGATGTGGCACGCCCTACTGCTCGAGGACGTGTTTATCACATTAGAGGAGAAGAAGCACCATCTTCCTCAGAACTTATCCATGGTGAGTGTCTTATTGCTGGAAAAATACTTTCTGTGATATATGATTCTGGGGCAACACACTCGTTCATTTCATTAGATTGGGTGGAATCGCTCCAACTAGATGTCACTACCTTACCATTTGATTTTATGGTTACCCTTCCCTCTGTTGAACCAGTAAAATGTAATTTGGCGTGTTTGCAATGCTCGCTGACTGTGTCTAAAATGAATTTTAAGATCGATTTAATTTGTATTCCTTTGAAACACCTTGGAGTAATTTTGCGAATGGATTGGTTGTCTAGCAACTACATCGTGTTAGACTGTGCCCGACGGAACGTGATATTTCCAGATCCCGATATTTCGAAGTTCCTTTCAACCAACATATTGAAGTTTTCTCTGAACGGAGGAGTCCAGAAATATGTGTTTCTCAACTCAGTCAACATGAGTCCAGAGGTTGTTGTCGATGAGATCCCGGCAGTGAAAGATTTCCTTGAGGTTTTCCCACCAGACGTACCAGGACTACCCCTAGTCCGTGATGTCGAATTTTCGATCGATGTTATTCCAGGTACTGGACCTATCTCTATCGCTCCTTACAGAATGGCCCCCTTAGAGCTATCAGAACTAAAGAACCAATTGGAAGACCTTCTGTCTAAGAAATTCATTCGGCCTAGTGTATCACCATGGGGAGCCCCCGTGTTATTGGTCAAGAAGAAGGATGGAAAGTCGAGATTGTGTGTTGATTATCGACAACTCAACAAAGTCACAATAAAAAATAGATACCCTTTACCTCGCATTGATGATTTGATGGACCAACTCAGAGGGGCAGGGGTGTTTTCTAAGATTGATCTAAAGTCAGGATACCACCAGATTCGAGTGAAAGAAGATGATATATCCAAGACAGCCTTTAGAACGCGATATGGGCACTATGAGCACCTGGTGATGCCTTTTGGAATGACCAATGCGCCAGCTATCTTCATGGATTATATGAACCGTATCTTCCGTCCGTTCTTAGACAAGTTTGTGGTGATCTTTATTGATGACATCTTGATCTATTCCAAGAGTAGGGAGGAATATGAGGAACATTTGCGTCAAGTTCTGCAAGTACTGAAGGAGCAACAACTATATGCCAATCTAGGAAAATGTGAATTTTGGTTGGAAGAAGTGAAGTTCTTGGGACATGTAATTTCTAAGGAAGGGATCGCTGTCGACCCATCCAAGGTAGAAGCCGTGATGGCATGGAAACAACCGCAGACAGTCACAGAGATTAGGAGTTTTCTGGGCTTGGCTGGGTACTATAAGAGATTTATTGAGGGATTTGCCAAGATTGCTGCTCCGTTGACACACCTTACGAAGAAGAACCAGATTTATGCTTGGACTGAGGAATGTGAGAAAAATTTCCAACTGATGAAAGAGAAACTAACTACATCTCCAGTGTTAGTGTTGCCACAACTAGAAGAGCCTTACGAAGTTTATTGTGATGCCTCATACCAAGGATTGGGTCGTGTACTGATGCAAAACAAACAAGTAGTGGCCTATGCTTCGAGGCAATTGAAGGTGCATGAAAAGAATTATCCCACTCATGACTTGGAGTTAGCTGCAATTGTCTTTGCATTGAAAATTTGGAGACATTATCTGTATGGGTGTAGTTTTGATGTATTTAGTGACCATAAGAGTTTGAAATACTTGTTTGATCAAAAGGAGCTTAACATTAGGAAGAGGAGATGGATGGAGTTTATTAAAGATTATGAGTTCACATTGCATTACCATCCAGGGAAAGCGAACGTGGTGGCTGATGCCCTCAACAGGAAGCGCGTTCATCTCTCGTTTGTAACAATGAAGGGGTTGGAGTTGTTAGAGAAGTTATGTGACTTGAATCTTAATTTGGAATCTCCATTGGGGAAATTGCACTGTGGAGTGATCATTATAGATAGTCAACTGATGAATGAGATTAAAGTTCTCCAAGTTACAGACGTGTTGATTCAAGAGAAAAGGAAGTTGATCGTGGTTGGCAGGGCACCTGAATTCAAGGTGGGCCCAAATGATATTTTGAGATGTAATGGACGTATTTGTATACCCGAAAATACCGATTTAAGGAGGACTATCTTGGATGAGGCCCACAAAAGCAAGCTGAGTATTCACCCTGGTACCACCAAAATGTATAAAGACCTTAAGCAGAAGTTTTGGTGGCTAGGAATGAAGAAACAAGTAGCAGAATACATGGCTTCGTGTTTGACTTGTCAGAAAGCTAAGGTAGAACATCAAAAGCCAGGGGGACTATTAAGGCCATTAGACATACCAGTATGGAAATGGGATAGTATATCCATGGATTTTGTGGTAGCATTGCCTAAGACTCAATGGAAGTTTGACTCCATTTGGGTGATTGTCGACAGGTTAACCAAATCTGCCCATTTCATACCCGTGAGGACTAATTATGATGTGACTAAGCTCGCAGAGATATACATTGCAGAGATTGTCAGACTACATGGGGTACCTACTAGCCTTGTGTCAGATAGAGATCCGAAGTTCATTTCTCGTTTGTGGGGAGCATTACATGAGGCGTTGGGTACTAAGTTGAGATTGAGTTTGGCCTATCACCCTCAAACCGACGAACAAACAGAAAGAACTATTCAGACCTTGGAGGATTTATTGAGAGCGTGTGTGCTGGATGAGCGAGGAAGTTGGGATAATATATTGCCTCTCATTGAGTTCACCTACAACAACAGCTATCATGCAAGCATTGGGATGGCACCGTACGAGGCTCTATATGGGCGTAAGTGCCAAACCCCCTTGTGTTGGTATCAGGATGGTGAGAACTTAATTGTGGGGCCAAAATTGGTACAACAGACCACAGATAAGGTCCGTCTGATCCAAGAAAGGATGAAGGCAGCACAAAGCAGACAAAAGAGTTATGCCGACCAATGGAGGAAACCGCTTGAGTTTCAAGAGGGTGAACATGTATTTTTGAGAGTGACGCCTACTACTGGAGTTGGTAGGGCACTGAAGTCTAAGAAGTTAACTCCTAAATTCATCGGCCCATACCAAATCCTTCGACGTGTGGGTCTAGTAGCTTATCAAATTTCCTTGCCTCCGAGTTTGGCCAAGCTGCATGATGTGTTCCACGTGTCACAGTTGAGGAAGTACATGGCTGATCCTTCCCATATTATCGTGCCAAATGATATCCAGTTGAAAGAGAACCTTTCTTTTGCAGTTCCACCATTGAGCATTCGAGATAGGACTACTAAGCACCTACGAGGTAAGGAGATCACATTGGTCAAGGTAATTTGGGACCAAAGAACTGGAGATGCAACTTGGGAATTACAGGAAAAAATGAGAGAGCTCTACCCTAACCTTTTCATGTTAGACTAGTTTCGAGGACGAAACTGTTTTTAAGGGGGTGAGTATTGTAACATCCTCTAAATTTATTATTTAAAATAATTAAGACTTATAAATATATATATATTTCATTATTAATTTAGGTGTGATAATTATTTGTCTTGTTCGACTTATTGTAGTTGATAAAATTATTAGTAAGAATTATTTAATCAATGGAGAAGTTTTATATAATTATATATATATATATATATGTTTTTTTTTACAAGAAGAATTTGAGCTAAGGGTTTGTGGCTAGGTGTGACCCAACCCGTAATAGAAATTTGGGCTTGGAGTTGGTGGCTTAGTTTTTGTATGATCAAGGTTAAGAAAAAAATATGTTAGTGTTGTATGATTTACCAGTTTGCATTTTTATCTTTTAAATTGGAAGTTTTACATTTATGTGTTTTGTGTCATTTTTCCATATGTTTAGCTTTGGTTTGATGTGGATGATGGAAAAAAAATTGACCCTTACAACAACATTTTAGGTACTTATGAGTTCAGGGAGATTCAAGAGTAGTTAATGAGTATTAATGTGCAGCGGACGTGAGGTAAAAATGGGTTTTTCAAGACAATTTTGTAATAATAGAATTTCTGCGATATTTATAAGTTTATTTTTAAATCTTTTGTCACCGACTTTTAAAATGCACTAGAAACCTAGAAATACGGAAGTCGGTTTCTTTCCGTTAGGGATATTTGCTTTAACCTTGTTTTCGTTTATGAATAAATGTTTTCTTAATAATATTAAATAAATGTGGTTGTTACTAATTATTTCAAATGAATAAATGTTTAGGTATTCTTACTAAAAAACAAGTTGTCGGAAATTTTTTCTAAAAAAATAAGTATTTTAAGTAATGCTTTGAATTTAAAAAATCTGGGGCGTTACATTGAACATGAAGAGTAGTCTACTAAGCTTAGGAAAATTATTGGAGAAAGGTTTTACAATGCATACACAAAAAGGTCAAATGGATATCTTTGATTCAAATTAAAAAAAATGATAAGATCATTCTTATCAAAGAATAAAACATTTTAAGTGTATATCAGTGCCACTAAATTTCAGTGTTCATATGTTGAAGTAATGTTGGATTAAGCTTGGCGATGGCACCATATACTCCTCAACACAATGGCTTGGCTAAGAGGATGAATAGAACCATTCTTAACATGGTAAGAAGCATGATTAGGAACAAGAAGATGTCATAGTATCTCTAGAAAGAAGCAGTAAACACTACTACATATGTGTTGAATAGGTTGCCCACAAAAAGACTTTACAAAGTACTTGAAGAAATATGGGCTAAAGCTAAACCATAAGTTAATCATCTCAATGTGTTTGGCTCTTTGTGTTATAGGCATGTACCAGATGAGAAGAAAAGGAAGTTGAACAACATAGGTGAACAAATGCTATTGGTAGGATATCATTCAAGTGGTTGACAATGGACGTAATTATTAATGAAAAGCATGGTTGACAATGGAATTTAGACATCATCATTGAAAACTCGCATAAGCCAATAGAGATATCTTTTATGATCAGTCAACTCATAATGATGAAAACAAAGACATGGATCAACTAGCAAGCTTGAAAAGACAAAGAGTAATGAATCCACTGGCCTGACTCAATGGTTGTATTGTATTTAATGTTAGTATGGTGTCAAATTAGGGTGATCTTGTCCACTTGGATCTATTTCCCGATATTGAGCCAGTAAGCTTTCATAAAGCAGTTGAATCAAAGGTGTGGATGAGGGCTATGAAATAACATATTAATGTAATTAAGAGAAATCAAACTTGGGAGCTGGTAGACTTTCCAACCAACAAAAGACCAATTAATGTCAAATGGGTGTTCAAGGTGAACTATTTGCCTAATGGATCAATTGCAAAATATAAGGCCAAGCTCGTAACTAGAGGTTTTCTCCAACGAGCTGGTTTGTATAACTTAGAAGTATCTGCTCCTGTAGCCAAAATTGAACGGTAAAGCTAGTGGTTGCTCTTACAAATTCTAAGGAATGGAAGTTGCTTCACATAGATGATAAGTTAGCTTTTCTTAATGATCAACTTAAAGAGGAAGTGTATGTTGTCCAGCCACCAAGATTTGAGAAAAAGGGTGAGGAATAAAAGGTTCTCTTGCTTATAAAATATTTGTATATCTTGAAACTGAAGGTGCAAACACGAGAAGGGGGTTGAATTGTGTTTGACTAACTTGAATACTTTTTAGTTTTAAAACAAAACCTGTTATGTATGAATTAAAACAGAGTTAGCAGCAGATATAAAGTAAATAAAAACTCATAATTTTATACTGGTTCACCGTTAACTAGGCTACGTCCAGTCCCTTCACTTTGAAGGTTTTCACTAATTCAAAAACCTTGAATTACAAAGTACCACTGACCCTCCAAGTCAGTCTTCTCAAAAAGTCTAACAACCCTAGACTTTTGAGGAAAAGAACCTTGAATCTAATTGCTATGTAATTTGCTACTACTTCTGACCCTCAGATTGTAGACTCTACTTCAACAACTTAGACCTAACACAAGGGAAAGAAAAACTTAGAGTACTTGCTTCTGGAAAGCAGATACTCACAATTGACCTCACTGAAAATTCAAGTATTTTGTTTTTAGAAGTGTATGACTCTCAAGTATTTTCGATGTTATGTCTTCTGCCTTGAGCCTACTTTTATAGATGAGTAATTAGGGTTTCTTCCATGCTTAAATTCGAGCTGAATCTGCCCAGATTCTCTTGCAAAAATAACTTGGCCAATCGGGTTTCACTTAAATAAAAAACGTATCTTTTTAGCTCCAAATTGCACTTGAAAATAACTTTGGCCAATCCTGTTCTTGTTTAATTCTGGACCAAATCTTTCTTCCCGCCAATAGCTTCTGAATTCCCTCCAAGACTTCATTTTATTTGTATCAAAACCTCTTAATACTTTGATCAAATTTAATCAAGTCTTCTTCAAATTTTTAATCAAGTTATCACTGATTTTCATCATGATTAAAATCTGGACCGTATGATCTTTTGATCTCGACCAAGTCTGGATTAAGTCTGGACTGATTCTTATTTCATGACCTGGCTATCTTCTGGTCAGGATTAATTTTGGACCAAGTCTGACTTATGATTCCTTCTGGTCTGGACCAAGTCTCCCTCTGAGAAGCTTCCTTCTGATCTGGACCAGGTCTCCTTCTGAACACTGCTTCCTTCTGATCTGGTTCAGGAAAGATATCCTCTGATGATGTTATTTTACCTTTGATGACATCCTCTGATATCCTCTGGAAGTGTATCCTCTGGTGTTCTCTGGGTGCATCCTCTGGATGCATTCTCTGGCTGAACCTTCTGGTGACCATTCTATCTTCTGGTTGCTTCCTCTGGATGTATCTTCTGATGGTGCCATCCTCTGATTTTGCTCAGCTTCTATTTGTTCTTCTAAGTCAAAATAATATTTACATAAAATACTTTTGTTAATCATCAAAACTAAGTATAGAACCAACTTGGTTCCAACAAAAACAAGCCCCTAGAGCACGGAATAGAAGAATAGACTCAATTATGTATAACTTAGGCTTTACAGAGTGTAGTGTGAAGCATGGAATCTATGTAAAAGTGATCCATAAGACTGAAATGGGGTTGATATGTCTTTATTAGGATGATTTGTTTATCACTATAAGCAAACATAGTGACATTGAAATATTCAAATAGAGAATGAATGAGGAGTTTTGATAGCGTTTCAGCAAGTGTACTGAATCGTTGCAAGTAATAATTAAAACGGTAGTACCGAGTGTCGAACTCAAGGATTGCGTTTTACTATCGAATTATATTTAATTACTGAAATTGAACAAAAAGTTTCTAGATCGAGTAGAATAATATTAGAAATAACAACAATAATAAAATTGAACTTTTATAATGAGAAAAATGTCAGGGATGAGTTTCACTTTGAATCCAACCTTTGGTCTCTAATTTGATCCTAGTTACTGAATTCCTTTATTGATTTATTACCGAATTTTCTTTAGTATTCTTGCCCTAATGTCTTAGTGATAGAACCTTTAATTCCAAAATAACCCTTAATTCCTTACTGGATTTAAAATTAGGATTAAGCTTTACAGTACAAAAATTCTCTTTTTAAACTGTTGTCTCTGCAACTAATTCAATTGGTTTCATGACCTGCATCTATCCCTAGACTACAATCTCATGAATTTCTTATCTCAAGCATTCGTAAAGTCCACTTCCGTTTCGAATTACGAATCGTAGAACATTTTAAAGTTGATCAGGCAATAAAAAGCATTAAGCACAGAGATGAGAAAAATAATTCAATAAATTTATTCATATAACTAGGAATCAAATCAGACAAATAAGGGTTTCATCTTGTTTCACTCATCCCTAACAATTAAAGTTTAGTTACTCATTACAGAGATTAAAGAGATAGAGATTAAAGAAGAATTACAAGAAAGATTCATGAATGATTCTTGATAAAACTCCTTCAATGGTGTAGAACAGCCGTCTCTGAGTTTCTCTGCTAGGGCACAAGTCTCTCAGCTTCCCAATTGATAAAAAGATCCCTAAAAAATCAGAAAAACTTGATTTTATGAAATCTGCAGCGCGCCACGCGCCCCAGGTGCATGCCTTGCGCTTCAGGCGCATTAAAACAGAAGCATTGCTGTCAAAACGCACTTCAAGCGCGGCTGGCGCGCTTCAAGCGCATTGCATTTGATGTCTTCTTTTAAAAGGCAAGCAATCATAAATATTAATTTCATGTCATCCAACCAACGGTCTACCTATAATTTGTGTGGGGAGAAAAACCCTTACCTTGGCTGCTTTTCTTCCTAGTACAAAGCTCTAAGCCCCACGAAGTTGTTCACAAGAAAAGAAATTTCAAGCTTTTGATGCATGAAGAAGAGGTGTGAAGGTGATGGTGGTTAGGGTTTTGGTATTCCTTTCTGCTTATTATTACTGAGTATGGAAATATTGTGGACTTTAGGGAAAATTTAAAGTGGTGATTATTGGGTAGATAGTGTTGGGCCCAAATAAGGAATAGAAGGGAGAAAATAGTATTTTATTTATTTATTTATTTATTTCTTAACCTTGATCATACAAAAACCAAGCCACAAACTCCTAGCCCAAATTTCTACTATGGGTTGGGTCTCACCAAGCCACAAACCCTTAGCCCAAATTCTTCTTGTACTAAAAAAAAACATCTACATATATATATATAACTCCTCCATTGATTAAATAATTCTTACTAATAATTTTATCAACTACAATAAGTTGATCAAGGCAAATAATTATCACACCTAAATTAATATTGAAAAATATATATTTATAAGTCCTAATTGTTTTAAATAATAAATTTCGAGGATGTTACATTCATCACATAAAGAACTTCTTAAATCAAAACACATCTACCATAGAACTTTCTAATTCTTCAATTTTCATTGCTCCAAGATCCTTTGATTCTTCAATTGTGACAACTATGAAATCAAACTTCAATGTCAAGGTTATCATCACTTTTTCTACCACCAATTGATCAGTCAGTTTTTCACCGTACTTTTTCATTTGATTTGTAATGTGCAAAACCCTTAGTAAAGTGTACCTTCTTGATTTTCCCATCACCAGCATATCACTTCATGAGAACATCCCAAACTTTCTTTGATATTTTGGCATGTTCAATCTTTTCAAAGTTTGCATTATCAACACATTGATGTATTAAAAATAAAGCTTTGAAATCCCTCTGCTTGGTCTCTTTCATGGTTGATCTTTGAACTTCAGTTGAGTTTTCTCCCAATTCTTGAAAACCACTATTCACAACCTCCACCACTTCTTGAAAACAAAAGATAACCTCCATTTGCTTCTTCCATTGATCGTAGTTTTTGCCATTATAAGCATGAAAATTGCCTACAAAGTTATTACTTTAACATGTCATCGTCACAACATTCAAATACACAATGAATCATCCTTGAAGGCGTAAGTCCTCAGCATCTAGGGCTCTCGATACCAGTTCTTAACTCACTAGCTTATTGATTAAGCTCTCACACTCTTCGATTCAACTCACACACTATCATCAAGATGACACATTAACACAATGTGAAGAAGAAGAAATAATAGGATAGAAGTGTCATGGCCGTCATTCGATCCCAAGTCAAAAGATTTGAACTAATGGATATAACTATTGGGCCAACAACTTGTTGATTTCACGTGAGCATTTTCATAAAATGTGGCTTCTAGGGTGAGGGTTCAATTAAGTTCCTCACAGATGAAACCTAAAAAATACATTGTTAGATTTGATCAATGGTTTAGAATTCCCTTGGATGAAATGAGGATGCAATGCATTTTCACCCCTTGATATAGTAGGAAATGGAGAGATTAACAAAATTTGTCACTAAAAGTCAAAAACTGTAGATAAAGGTCAATAATACTTTAAGTGACACTCAAATCCACCGTCAACTTTAAAAGGGTATCTTGCTACACTTTGAGGACTGTCAGTCCATGTTTTGAGGACTGTCACTCCATGTTTTGAGGACTGTCACTCCATGTTTTGAGGATTGTCAGTATAGGTTTTTGATTTCTACCTACAACAATGATTGTCACTAAAACCTAGATAAATATAAATAAAGAATTGATCTATTTCTACAGTTTGTCAGTCACTAAAAACTACATAAATATAAATAAAAAATTGATCTATTCCTACAGTATTGTCTGTCACTAAAAACTAGATATATATAAATAAAGAATTGACCTATTCCTAAGGTATTGTCTGTCACTAAAACTTATTTATTATCATTTATTAAATTAAATTTATTTTATCTCCCTACTAATTGTAATTCTAAATTATTAATACCAATAAGTTAAATTTAAATTTCTAATAAGGTATGCGTTGGATTGATGGAAAATGATAGAAAGTAGTGGAATCATATAGGTTCTATACTTTAGATTGTTCAAAATAAGATGGAATGGAAAGAACATTGAAGAAATGGATTCCATCCCATTTCATCCAATACCCCACTTTTCCTTGCCGTCAATTAAGGGAGAATGGGATAAAAACAAGTTTTTTTCTCCATTCTATCATTAAAATATCAAAACAATGGTATAGGATGGTGACTTATTTCATTCCATCCCACTTAATTCTATCTTATTCTTCTTCATTTCATTTACCGTTAGATATACAAACATCGCCTAAGCCTTTCTTTTTAATGGCATAATAGCTAGTTTTTTTTTTGGAAAGTAATAGCTGTAACTAGTAACTACTATATACAAAGTTGCACTAACACACCTGGAAGTTTCCAAGCTGCTCTATTTGCGGTTCATATAGCCTCTTCCTCTTCAAACACTGTATTGCCGCTACATGAGGGAAAAATTCAAAAAACAAGTAACAATATATCAATATATTATTGACCCATGACGCAGCACCAGTAATAATGGGATTCCTAAAGAGGGATGGTTGCTTGTGTGTGAAGATTCATTTCCTTTTTGGATAACATGCGTGTACTGTGTAGGTAAACTTCATACATTGAAATTAGCAAAAAGTGCATCAGTTGCAAGAGGAAGGGGATTCACACCAAGCTACATTTAGTGAAGATTCATACTCAAGCTTTGCAAAGGAGTAATTTGGTGCTATAAAGGTTATTCTATGGCAGATAGAGAAGAATCAAATGTGGAAGTATTCTAAGGTTATTCTATGGCAGATAGAGAAGAATCAAATGTGGAAGTATTCTAAGGTTATTCTATGGCAGATAGAGAAGAATCAAATGTGGAAGTATTCTAAGCAGTCATGCATTTGCAAGAGATTGTTGTGCTAATTTTGGTGAGTTGAATTGTCAACCATTCAACAGTGAATTAATATTTCATCACAGAACAATCTTTAAGCTCATTCCAACTCCCAACACCCTGATTCAAGCAAAGTGCGAATGGGACTCAAGTCTCTTTTGACAAACTCGACACATTATTCACAATGAAACTATCATAATTTAAAAAATCTAACCCAAGCATATATTTATAATATCGACAGTAACAGAAATAGCAGCGAAAGTAGGGAGGGAGTATAACATGCATCCATGAGTATTGCTACATACCCTTTTTATTCTTTGCCCTTGTGAATTCTTTGGCTTTTTCAACTTCTGCTGCAGCCTTTTCAAGGAGTACTTTCTCCTTTTTCTCTAGCATTTCAAGTGTCTACACGATCCAAAGAACAAAAACATTCAAAACGAGAAAATCTTCCCCCAAATAGTAAACTACTGCTAGAAACATCCAATAGAACTCATACACACATCTATCATTACATGATCAAACACTGTTCAAATAAATTTTACAAATAAAATACAAAGTTACAGAACAATGCATAGGATTTCGTAGCAAAAAAAAATTATGGAAAAATTATTTAAATAAAATACAAAGTAAAACACAATGATGTTGTTTATGGATTAACCAAAAAAAAAAAGTAAAATTCTTCTCCAATTTGCAGGTACAACTGAGGTGTAATTCGAAGACTGAACATATCAATTTATCAACTACGCAAAATTCACAAATCAATTTAGTTTGATAAACAAACAATATGGCGGTTGGGAAAAGGTATCATTTTCCATCAATCTAACGCATACCCTTAAATTATTAATCCCTACATGTCAGTGTCGTGTCTGGTGTCCGTGTTAGTATTCGTGCTTCATAGGTATCAATAAGTAGTAAAATAAATCAATTTTAAATGCCAGAAAAAAGCAATGTGACAAAAAAATTATACTCTCCCAGTAGTCTGTATAACTGTCATTTGAAACAAGTGTAACATGTTCTACAACCAATATGAAAACTTAATTAGAGGTTTTCTTAAATCAGTAGATAAGATAGATATACTTCATTCTTTTTACCTGAGTAGGAGCCTCATCACCCATTGCAAGATTTCCTAGAATCACCAGTATAGGCACAATAACTTTTGATACCAGGGGCCTGTAAAAAGGAAATTTATTCAGTCCACAAGAGGAAAAGGAAAATGACAATGTTAGTCTTACTAAAAAAGAAAGATGCACAAAAGGTATTACAATAAGTCAAGGATTTACCTTAGTAACACTATCAGTCGAGGGCAGACATTTGCATCAATGACAACTTGGATCTTTTCATTTAAGCCCTCATGAGTAAGATAAGCGAGGGTCCAACATGCATCTACTACAACTTCTTCATCAACCACCATCAAGAGATTCCCAAGGAAAGGCAATGCAGGCCATATCTGAAAATGAAACCAGAAGAGCATGAGTTGGAGAAGAGAACATAACAATGTGTAAATTAACTATATTTTGTGAAAATTTTCCTAACCTGTTGAAGAAGTGGTGCAGGATGTAAGACCCTTAAATTTAAAATTAAATTATGGATTTAATATTAAGTGTATTTTGGGAATATTTGTAAAATATTTAATATATATATATATATATATATATATATAAATATTTATTTTTGGAGGTTGAATTAAAATCATTGGATGAAGGATAAATTAATTTAATCACGAGTAATTAAATTTCGGCCAGTTAATTAAGATGTTATCTGTTAATTACGACGAGAGTGGTTAAGTACCTGATGGTCAAACAATATTATAATAGTACTGTGTTGGGTGAGGTGGCACATATGTGCCTATATATATATGTGAGAGGCCAGAACAGAAAGGCAGAAAACATTTCCTCCCTCACTGCATGCGCCATTCTGTTTCTTTCCCATTCTGTTTTAAAAAAAAGAGCATCCTCAAAAGTCAAATTACTTGGAAATCCAAGCGCCGAACCAGAAAGTGTCCAGTACAAAAGTTGTTCCCCTCATCGCTGAATGGGAGTTTCGCCGATTTTTGTCGCAGTAGCGTAAACGAGCGCAGAAAACGTAACAGACGTAAGGGGCACCTTCCAACTTTCTAGATTGCATTTAGGGATGTAAATGCATGCTATTGTGGCATTGATGATGTTTTCGTTGTTGTTTTTAAAGTGAAACTGTTTTGCATGTCGTTATAAATGATGAAAATGCATGTTGTTGATGTTTTGATGAACTGTGATGTTTGCTATTTTGGTTGATACATCAATGTTTTTTTGTTGTGTGGGGATACTGGAAAGTGCTTTGCATGTTGTTTTGGGGATGATCAAAATGCAGGAGTTGGATTGTGCTGCACTGTTTTGTGGTTATTTTTTAGGGTGAGGTTTTTACTGGTGTTGTTGACTCGTTTCTGAGTGGAGGATGTTTTTATGGTTTCATTGTGGGGAATGAAATCGTTTTTATTGTGCGGTTGACTTTCTGTTTTGGTGGTTAAAGAAAAACTGTGATTTTGTTCTGGTATTGATAGTGGTTTTCAAAAGAAAAAGGATTTTAAAATGGGTGGAGGTATTCTGGAAATCTGTTGTTGTTGTGTTGATGGTGGTTTTCAAAAGAAAAGGATTTTAAAATGGGTGAAGGTGTTTCTGGAAAATCTATTGTTGATGAAAAATGTTCTGAGGTTTGTGGTTTCAAAAGAATGGTGATTATGTTTTGATGTTCTGTTGGTTTTTCAAAGAAAAGAGTTTGAAAACGTGTTGAAGTTTCTGGAAAATATCACTGCATTCGAAGGTGTATTCGAATACACCATTGGTGTATTCGAATACATGCCTGCAAAGTTTATGTTTTTATTCAAATTTTGAACTTGTATTTGAATACGACCCTCTGTATTCGATTACAGATGAGTGATTTTTGCTTCTGACTTAGCATCTGTATTCGGCTACGACCCTGTCGTATTCGAATACAGGAGTGCAATTTTTGCCACTGTATTCGCATCTGTATTCAACTACGACCCTGTTGTATTCGAATACAGATTTGCTGTTTTTTCCACTGACTTCGCATCTGTATTCGACTACGACAATCTCGTATTCGAATACAGAATGTTGATTTTTCACTGTTTTAGGTGCTGTATTCGAATACAGATATTCGAATACAAGGAAGCTATATTCGAATACAGATTAGTTTTTTAAAAAAATTCCAGTTTTAAACATTGGTTTATGAACTTAAAGAGTTGGGAAAACACTTGGTAAGGCTTGTGATGAATTAAAATGAAGTTTTTGAGATGGTTTGAGGTGGTCATTATGAAGTTCTTGAATTCTTTGTTGATGTGGTGATAATGAAATTATTGAGATGGTTTGAGGAGGTGATGGAATGGCTGGATTTTAGCTAGTATTTGCATATTGTTTTCAGTGAAGAGAAAACATTGCATGTCCATGCATTGCATAGTCAGGTGGTGATCGCGATGGGCCACAGAGTTGATGTGGTAACCATGAAGGACTGCGAAGTTAAGTAGTAACCATGGATTATAGAATAGTTCCGCGTGCATTAGACGGTCTGTTCTATCCGGGGTTAGAGTAGTTCTGCGTGTATTAGACGGTCTATTCTACTCGGGCTACGGAGTGGTTCTGCGTGTATTAGACGATCCATTCTATCCGTGCGAGGATTTAACTTTTGTGTATTTGGCCTGTGAGAGGCTAATACACGTAATTGTAGTGACCCAGATGGGTTATAGAGTAGTTCCGTGTGTATTAGACGGTCTATTCTATCCGGGTTCAGAGTAGTTTCGCGTGTATTAGACGGTCTATTCTATCCGGGCTACGGAATGGTTCCGCATGTATTAGACGGTCCATTCCATTTTGTGAAATCGTGCTGGTCCGTGAGAGACTGCGTGTGTGCTGGTCCATGAGAGACTGCGCGTGTGCTGGTCCGTGAGAGACTGCACCTTGGTTATTCCAAGAAGTTGTGTACATTGGCATATACATATTGCATGGGATGGTTGACTGTGAGTCATATTTTAATATGAGTTGATGAGTGGGAATCGATGTGTGTAAGTACCTTATGAAATCTGAATTTCTAATGAATTGTTGTGATTGTTGAATTGATATATGTACTTCCAACATGATTTTTATATTAATTTGGTTGCTTTTTTGCAAAGGTACAAATGTCATGTATTTTAAAAAAAATGAGCATCCTTATTTATCATCGTTGTTATATAATATGCCATGAGTGCATCCGTTTTAGCAGACATAAATGCTATGTGGTAATTGTTAATTCCGGTCGGTGGCCCTTTACTATTATTGTGGAAAATTGGGCTTTGCCCTCAGATGATACCCGAACCCGTACTACCGACGGTTACACTAACGACAGAAACATCGTTAGTTTTCCTTGGTCTCCACGTACGGAGTATTTGTGGACAACGCAGAGGGACGGACAGCTGGGTGAAGATGAGACTTGTAGAGGATGCCGTGGAAACCGTGCTACTTTAGCTTTAGTGCATGATCAGACTAGACTTTTTGTATAGGGCCTAGTGTTGAGGGTTGTATTTATTTATTTTGGGATCATTGTATATTTTTCCGCACTCTGATAATATTTTGGTGGGTCCAGGATACAGCTTTTGGATGTATTTTTATTTTAGTATATTTTGAAGATCAATTTCCCAAAACTAATTTACTCGGTTAAAGTTGTGATGTAATTATTTAATTACGTTCTTCATTTGAATCACGACGTATTATTTTATGAAATGACTTAATTTTAATATTATTTTAATTATCTTGAATTAATTCGAAAATTCTTTTATTTATTTATTTCAGTTGAAAAAAAAAATACACTCGTGCTGTTTAAAAACTCGGGGTGTTACACAGGAGGCTTTCCATGACACAAGTTTGATAAAGCCCATGAAGCAATCTTCAAGATAGAACGATTTCCAATAAATAGATTCCACAACAGACCCAGTATTGGCAAGAGTGCACCATTGCCATGTACATGATCCCTTGTGCTCAGGGAATCAACAACAATATTACCTAATGCGCATAACGCATGTTCATACATGAGACATTGAAATTGTGTAAGCAAGCAACATATGATGGTTTGCTCAATGCCTTTATGCTATGAGACTGAGGAATATTTGACTTGCTCTTTCATGTCATCATTACCACAATACAGAAGCTGCACAAGCAGGGGAACAAATCCAATATCAACCACAATTCTTGTATGCTCAGACGTTCTCGAGGTGATGTTGGATAGAGTTAATGCTGCTACGCACTGCAAATATAATGCACAGCGTATTGTGTGAGAGCAAAGTCTTCACATTCAGGAATCACAAAAGAGAACATGGTAAAAAAAAAGAAGATTTATACCTGCAGTTGGGGTGCATCAACCCTTGCCAAAAACATCACAAGCTGACGGACAACACCTGCCCAGATGACCTCGTCAACTATAGCAATGTGGCCTGAAAAGATATGTGTCAATGAAAGTTAAAATTTGAGAAACAAAGAAGAACTTATAGAGCAACATCATATGAGTATAAATATAAGAATTGGATATATATATATATATACCCTTCGATAGTAGCGTCCAAATCTAAGTAGTTGCTTCCAGTTGTGAAGCAGGATCATTGGAAAATAATTCTTGTGTTAATGTAGGAATGCGTTGTATCTGTTAAATAGCATAAAGAGTAAAAGATAAAAATAATGATTTCTATGGTGCATTGTATATAAAGAATTATTCTGATTAAAAAAATGACCTTGAATATTACAAGATTCGGGTTCTATACGTTAAAATCCAAGCCACCACCAAGACCAACACCAAAATATGCAGAGAAAGATTGAAACATATTATATACATAATATGGTAAAGTGAATAATGAATTATTTCCAACAAAATGGAATTGAAACATTGGTTTCATTAATTTGGTTTGAGTAAATACGTACTGGGTTGATGGGGCAGGGAGAAAGAGAAGGAGAAGGAGAAGAAGTACCATCGTCATCCTCCTTTCGCTTCTTGAAAAGATTTAGTTGGCGCCTATTCTTCCTAATCTGGATGGCGTCGTCCTGTCTCCTCCTCCGACCTTCTTGGAAGTCAACACCAGTATTCTTGTAAACTTTCTTCCTTTGAGAAGATGAAGAAGCACCAGTATTAGGACGCAGAGACATTGTTACTTACCAAAAACAAAGCGTACACTTCAAGTTTCAGTGCAAATGCAAAATAGAAAGTATAATAGAATGAATGAATGAATGAATTCTCTTTAAATACTACCTGCCTCATTCTCGTTAAAAATTATTTGAATTGAATATGTTATTTAGATTGAAACACTTAAAACACACTACATTCCTTGCTTACTAGCCTTTATTTTTTTTAGTTTTCTCAAATTGAGAATATTAATAGTTGAGTTCCTTTTCATTCCAAACACAAGTTCATTCTCATTTTCTCCGCCAATTCTTGTCTAATTTGGTAATCTTAAGAAGAAATTTCAACAAACCGTTATTTTCCACAATTGACATCACTTATTTGAGAACAGTGTCCACTAAATCACATAGCGGAATAATAAAGATTTGTTCAAAATCCGCTATTCTTTAACAATATAGTGCCTTTATTTGATAATACTAGATCAAACTCGAGTCAATTGAGCCTAATAAATATAATAGACCTTGCACCACAGAATCAAACAATAACTAAAAATAGGCATACACATGAGACACAGATCGATCGAACCTACAACATAGTCAATAACTATAGTATATATTGCTCCTTCAAACAGAAAAAAGAATATGAGAAGCAAACCAGACATACCATGGTGCATTTTTTGACATTATGAATCAAACTGCCACATACAAAGCAAGGTTTCTTGCGTTTAGCAACAGTACAGTTGAAAGAAGCATGGCCTTCTTCACCGCAATTAAAGCATGTACCCGAAACACTATCTGATGGAGGATTAAAATACCTCGGACCACGCTGATATAACAGAAAAAATACCCAAAGTAAGCCTGGAGACAGCACAGTAGCATTTTCAACATCACATTTAAGAATAAATATTTCAACTCACAAGCAGCTTACGCAAAACAATATTGTTGTAACATCCTCTAAACTAATTATTTAAAATAATTAAGACCTATAAATATATATATTTTTCAATATTAATTTAGGTGTGATAATTATTTGCCTTGTTCGACTTATTGTAGTTGATAAAATTATTAGTAAAAATTATTTAATCAATGGAGAAGTCTTATATAATAATATATATATATAGATGATTTTTTAGTACAAGAAGAATTTGGGCTTGGAGTTTGTGACTTGGTTTTTGTATGATCAAGGTTAAGAAAAAAATAAATAAATAAATAAAATAATATTTTGTCTCTTATATTCTTTATTTGGGCCCAACACTATTTATCCAATAATCTTCACTTTAAATTTTTCCTAAAGTCCACAATATTTCCATACTCCATAATAATAAGTAGAAAAGAATACCGAAACCCTAGCCGCCATCACCTTCACACCTCCTCTTCTTCGTACATCAAAAGCTTGGAATTTTTTTTCTTGTGAACAACTTCGTGTGGGCTTAGAGCTTTGTACTAGGAAGAAAAGTGGCCAAGGTAAGGGCTTTTCCCCACACAAATTATAGTTAGACCATTAGTTGGATGACATGAAATTAATAATTGTGATCACTTGCTTTTTGAAAGGAATAAAATGTACACTAATGAATTAAAATAATGAAACCCGAATCATTTGCGTTGAGTCAATAAATAATATACGATTTTTTTTAAGAAGTAAAGTATGGATGTTTATGTTATATATGATAAAATTTTAATTTTTATGAAAGATATGAAGTAAAATATGAATTTTTATATTATATATTTGACGTTTTAATTTTGATGAAGTATATGAGTCGGAGTTTGAATTTTCTTGTTATATATGTTAATGTGCTAATTTTTGGGTGTGTATGATATCAAGTTTTTTATTTTTATGTGTATGTGGTGAAAGTTATAATTTTTATGATTATTTGTCCATAAATATGTGATACTCATGATATGGATGTGTGGTATGTGATCTTAGTGATATGTGAATAAGATGATGATTTTAAAAAAGTGATTTTGAATGCATATGACATGATTCATAGTGGGTTGTGTGGGAATATATCTCTTTGATAATATATCATCATGTCATGGAATATGCATCTTCGTGGAGTTGCCTTAGTGGCAGATTTATTTTCCCCATTGGTATGGGTGATCTTCTGTGTGGAAGTTGCCTTAGTGGCAGGTTTATATCCGGATCATATAGTTATAGAAGCATGCATTATACATATGTTTTTTTATATACAATTTACCGGTTTGAGCATTTTTTTCTTTTAAATTGGAAGTTTGTACTTTTATATGTTTTGTGTTATTCTTCTATATGTTTAGCTTTGGTTTGATGTGGATGATGGAAAAATATTGACCCTTACAACAACATTTTAGGTACTAATGAGTTCAAGGAGATTCAAGAGTAGTTGATGAGTATTAACGTGCGGCGAACGTGGTGTAAAAATAGGGTTTTCAAGACAATTTTGTAATAATAAGTATTGTTGTGTTGAATTTAACAACTCCAATTATGGCTTCAATAATGGCGCGATTCTTTTTGCGTGAGAAATTGAAAATTGCGGATATTGCATGTAAGATTTATGAATAGCTCTGTTCTTAAACTATCTGCTATTATAAAATTATGATGAAAAGCCAAAGTAGTTTGTGAGCTTTTTATTTTTATTTTAACAAAAGAATAATATAGTAGGAGGTCGTATCCCCGGGATACGAACATTTATAAAAAAATTAAAAAGTTACAGATTGTCGCATCCCGGAGATGCGATCTCCTACTATAGAGGAAAAAAACCATTCTTCATGTTGTCGCAGGGTGGGATTGCGACCTCTTGAAGATAAAAAAAAGTAGGACATTTTAATATATAAATTTTAATATATAAATTTTAATATAGGATATATTAGAGAGTTATTTTTAAAAAAGATGATATATATGAAGAAAAAAACCTAAAAAATAAGCTAAGAAACATATTAATAAAGCAAAAATACAACTTTGGGTCTGCTGTGTTTTACTTTGGTGAGGTATAGAGGTAACATGACTCAGCTCTCCTTGCCGAGCCAGAGCCGCAAAGAGGGATTTGCAAAGGACCTGAATATGATATTTTTGCATTTTTTATTTTTCGTTTTTTTTATAATAAATAAAAATGAATTGGTAAAGAAAACCTATAGTAAAGATATGGACCAATGATTAGACATATAACATTTGGACTCTTAAAAAAGAGCAA